>VZTB01006154.1:72822-91233 GCA_013397245.1 Thryothorus ludovicianus | reverse complement strand
ACTGGTTGTAGGTGAAAAAAAAAAACCCAAATATTTTTCTCCAATAGGGCACTTGGAAGTTTGACAGTTCATCAAATTCATAACAGGAGACTTACTGTAATGGGTAAACCTGTAAAGCTGATGCAGAGACAATGACTGGAAAACAGAATCCCTAATGTCTGCCCTGTATAGTATTGCTTTGACACAAGGAGTGAGGAAATGTGTGTCAGAAGAAACCTGGTTTTGCTTGTAGGGTGGTGGAAAGCAAGCTATACAATACAGGAGCCAGAAGATGGGAAGTTTTACACAGCACTTGTGGCTGCAATGTTTCATTTTCCCCTGTGGCTGCTGGAGCAACGACTAGAACACTCAGACTTCAAAGCCAAACTGGAAACCCCCTCCCCATTTCAGTTCAACAGCGTGGTACATCATCATTGACCCAAATACAAAATTCAAGAGAGGTAAACAACTGGGATTTTTGGGAAAGGGAAAAGGAAAGGGGAAGAAGAAAAAAATTTTGGAAAAAAAGAGTACTCTAGCTCCAAACGGATTTTACAATCTCAACCCCCCATACATATTTCAATGATGACTTGGTACCAGTTTGCCCTGATTCAAAAACACCATCAAGGTATTTCAGATGTGGCAAAAGCCTTCAGCTTTAAAATACATTAAAAGTGAAATGCTTGAACAGGACCACTAGATTAAGATACTATATGAGGGTCAATAAAAAATAAAATAATTTCTCTGTGTAGGTGTAAAGAAAAGCTACTTGAAGTATGTAAGTGAATAGCTAGATGTATTTCCACAACACAGTAATGCTCCAACTCTTCAACCATACCCCGCTATCTGTTCATATGGCAGAAATTCTGTTTAAATTATAGGTCTCAAGTTTGTATCAGAATATATAGAGGTATTTCTTTCTCTTTTTCTTTTGAAATTTGAGAGGTTACAGGTTTGGGGGCTTTTTGTTTGGTTTGTTGAGGTTTTTCTTGATTTTTTGTTGTTGGTGGGGTTGTTTTTAAGATTTTGGGCACCTAGTATTTAAGGAACACGTATGCAAATCCACACAAGAGAATTCTAAAGGTATCTCAGTTTAAAAGGCATGTTTTTTCTCTTTTTCATACAATCAACATTCTCTTTTGAAATCTTGCCTCTCCTGCCCCATGTTACATTCTCCACAATTTGTTGTTCAGCTGTCCAGACTTCAGACACTGATGTGTAGTAAGCACTAAGGAATTTCCTGAGTCAGGTTTATTCATCATTACCTGTAAAAAAGTAGAAGAGGAGGAGAGACAGTGTGAAAAGACACATAGACACAAGTCAAACTAGGGTTACAAAACAATCTAGAAACCACAGCTGAATAAGCAATACCACAAGAATACCACTAAAGTCTGTCACCAGTGAGGTGACCATGACCAAAGCTGCCTTAAAGCACTACACACAAATACTGAACATCATGTCATCTTGGATCAGTGAATTTAAGATAGTTGCACCTCAAGTGGCCTTCAGTTAAAACAATCCTCTCAGGAAAGAGCAACAGAGATTTTCTCCAAACATTTCTTATTTGAAAGAGTATATAAGGATTTTAGACAGAAGCTCATGAAGATCCTTCTGTCTGTCACTTGTCCTCTATTCACCCCTATTAGCATAGGACTTTTTAATTTAAGTGTCTGAAATGTACAGAATTACTTTTTCTTATCATTTTCTGGATGCCACCACAGAATTAGAATTGAATCTAATAAAAATAGCCACTTGTTAATCAGCATTTTGCAAGATGAAAGTCAGCTCATTTTAATAGGATTCATTCAGACAACAGCTTATAATTTATATGCCAACATTTTCAGCAAATTTAAGCCTTTTAGTACTAGTTTTAAAATATCCTTAAAATAGAGTAGCAAGCAAAAGAAAATGGTAACACTATAGTAACCATTTTCTTGTTATTCTACATGCCAGTCATTTGGACACTTGAAAAACGAACTACTATGGTGTATTTTTCCAAATCTGTAAAAAAACTAAAATCAAAAAACTGTGCCTGAAAAAATATTTTTCAGACATTTCTCTGTCATACTTCTCTAACACAGCATGATAACAACATGGAACTGATTGTTCTTACCTAGAAGTTCTATATCAGTAGAAAAAAATGGGAAAATGTAATTTGGATTAGAATTTTTAAAAAATTATCATGATTTAAAACTAGTTTTAAGACACTCCCCCTCAAGTATTTACATATAAAAGTCATAGAAAGCCATATACTTACTTGACCTTGCACTGCTAATGCAACACATTTGTAAAAGAATTTAAAAGATGCAGAATGTACATATTGGTTAACATGCATTAGAATATTTTTTTGAAAATTGAAATACATTAAATGGTGATCATTACATACACTTCTAAGGCAAATATATGATGCTTCTGATTTCTATAAAACTATTTAAAATGTTAGACTTCTTATTTTTCCCCTCTCCAGTGAAGACTTTCACCATTAGAAATATAAAAATACATAACTGGAATTAAATCTTTGACCTGAGAGAAATCAAAAAAACCTCACTGCTGGTGGTCTATGTGGTATTTTCATAAGAGTGACTCTGAAAGATGGAGGATCATCCATCTGCCTTGTAACCTGTGCTAAGCTGGGCAGGGCTCCAGAGCAAAATAAATTATTTTCATGTACTACTGAGTCACCAGCTCAGAGGGATGGTACACACACATCAAGGTCTTCTGAGAAATGCTAATTATAGGATAAAGAGCTCCATGAAATTTTCAGAAAACAAGTGATTGTGCAACCGATTAAAAGTAACATTATAAAAAGCATAATACTATTTTAGCTAAAAGTTCATTAATTCTAAAGATAAAATTGGTTTTGATTCTGCAAGTTCTGTGCTGGATTTCCTTTCTTCATCTGTGAAACTGCCTTACAGGAATTAAAAAATTATACTGTACCTCTTGCAAGCCAATTATCATTGCAGTTGGCTGTACATGCAAATTCTGTTAATCAGAGTGGTCAGCAAAGTTTGCCACATTTTGTTGCAGAAATAAAAATACCTTTTGTGGAAAATTTTAATTCATTTAGCCAGTCAGTATACCAAAGCACAGATATGTTCTATATTCTGTGATACTATGATGTTTTAAATGTATATTAGGACCTATATTGTATATGACCAAGAAAGAACATAAGACAAGCCACAATTGCCCGGGTACATTGAGATTACCTTCTTGGTAGGCTCCATCTGCCATTACCAGGTGAAGTATTTTGGCATACAGGTGTTTGTGTTCATTTCCAAGAACAGTCTGAACTATGGTTGAACAAATATCAATATTTTCATCTTCATCTTCAAGTATAGCCTAGGGGAAAAAACAAACGGTGTTGCCAAAATTAAAACGGGTATAAAGTTAAATAGTTCAAACTCATTACATGCAATTCATGGTTAAACCCAAAGTTTTTCTCTTTAATCCACTGGCTGGGCATTTTCTCTATTAATATTTTAGTGTGCCAAAACAGCTTAAAAGACTATAGATAAAAGTTTTTACTCTAGTCACACAAAGCAATTAGTTAAGTGGCACAGCAAACAGTCCTAGGTGCTTGTTTCTTAAAATATTTCCACTTGAGTTTATTCTGCAAACCTTTATTTTCTCATAAACTTCAATTAATTTATCAAAGCCTATTTCCTGCTCCAGGTTGTATCTCAACTCTTCTAAATGGCTGAAGATACTATCACATTCTTCACATTCACTGGCAATCTCTCCATCACTGTTATCTAGAAAGAAAGAAAACAACAGTAAAACCCCCTCAGTTTTCCTAATTCTTAATGTTGTTTCTAAATCTCTAAAACAAATATCCTTTAAAAGCAACCAAACAGGTAAGCTCAGGAGCACTGAATGATGTTGGCAGATGTTCTGACAATGTGCAAGAAAATAGGAATAGTCCCTTTCTTGAAAAAAATTCCAAATCCCAAATGGGAAGTGTCCAGCTATCCCCTCTAAATCCCCACTCTGACAACTGGCCATAGGGGTATTCAGCCTGAAGGAAAACAAGGTATGGTCTTAAAGCAGAATTTGAGTTAGCAAAGTAGGCCAAGTTCCATACCACCACTCTATGAATTTCTGAGGTGAAACTCATGAAGGGTTTGGCAGCTGTCCCACACAAGGAAAAGGAGTTCCTTAATGAAGCAGCTTTTAGCAAAAAATAAGTACATATATGTTACCCATACTTTACTTTCTGCCCTGAGATGCATCTTATTCCATGGAGCAAGTCTAAAAGACCCACTACCAATTGAGCTTCAGATTTCCTTTTATTTTATAAGTGCATCTCCTTTTTCTAGCAAATAAAGTATACCAAGGAGTTCAATAAGATACAGGAGAGAAATCAAGATAATTTTGCTTACAGGCTATAGAAACCTTAAAAACAGGTTTGTAATGGTAAAAGATTAGGTAAATCTAACAAAAAGTATGTTTTAAAAAATACAAAACAGAATCCCTAAGTAAAATTCCACTCTAAAATGAAAGAAAAAATACTTTCTTAAATAAGCATTCAAATTTGGAGAGAACTTGTCCACCAGGGAAAATCTTCATACATTTCAGAGCATATAATATCAAACCTTTAAATACTATTAACCTGGTAGATCACAAATTTCATGAGTTAGTACTAGATCACTATTGCTTTCATTCTTATATGTGACTAGTGTAAGGTATAGTCCTGACTAAATCACATCCTTCATTCAAGTGTCAATAGTCAAACCAGTAAGAAATTATCATTAAAATAAAAAGTTGTATATGGGTTAAAACTCCATTAGGTTATTTCTAATCCTCTATTTAACATCCTGAGCAGATTTTATCTCCAGTTCTACCGGTTACCCTTTCGAAGGCTGGCCTGCCTTCCTCCCTGCCCCAACAATGAAATTTGAACTTCTTATGACATATCTAGAAGGTAGGACACTGGTATTAAACACTAGCACTTGCAACAACAGCAGAATCACAGACACAGATAGTATTGCACGTTATCAGTGTATAACATCAGCACTGCCACAAAATTAAAGTTAACAAAGTTTATTTTAAAATAATTACTGGATTGTATTATTAGATGTTCAATTAGTTGAAAATTTTCTTCAATAAAAATTACACAAAAGCTTTATTTTAGATGAGTTACTGAGTTCCTGCATCTTTTCAAAACTATATTTCTTATTGCACTTAATTTTACAGCAAGAGTAAAATACTTCTATTTCCACCAGAATTTAAAATACATAAATGAGACTTCAGGATGTTGTGCTTATCTAATGCAAAATGCTAAAAGTGGTAATTAATTTATCTGTCTCACTTTTAGTCTGACTGCATTAATACCTAATTTTGGCTAAGGACAAGGTGAATAATTTCATGTTCCTTCTGATTGCCTGTTAAATTACTTAATTGTAATTTAAGCTGAATCCCAGATACTCTGGTCATGTCAATTGCTATTTCTTTTTCACACGTACAGCCATGAATTATTCAAGACATACAATGCACTCTGTCTTTGATCTTCCTTGAGCCTAAGTTTTAGACAACTCAGAGAAAAAGGCACTTACCATCACGACCCAACAAATAGCCAAGCTTTAATTTGCAACATGGAATGTTGCTCAGATGTTGACCTTCAGAAAGCTTGCACATTATCTGATTTTTTTAAAACTTATCAATTAGAGCTTTACTTCATTATAAGTTAACTAACCTAAAACATTCTGTGTCTGAATTTTTAACATGAATAAATAACTTATAAAACAGATATAACAGAAATGATACCTGACTGCCATTCTTCATTAAGAGCACTTTCACTGCTGGGGTTATTTTCATCTCCTTCATCCAGCTCAGTACCATTTGTTATGCATTCCATGGCATTAGCCTTTAAAGTAGACTCCTCTTCTTCACTCAATTCCTCACTAGGTTGCTCCCTAAGCAACTGTTCCATTGAATCCCGGAGCTCCTGCAAATCTGTATCTGTTTCTCCAAACGTACTAAAGGAATGGGATATAAAGTGTATATTATTAATACTTTGCAAGACAAACCCTGTAGAAAGAGCTCATTTCTTTTGTTAAGCAGCAAATTGAAAAGTCAGTCTAGCTGGAGTGGAAAAAAAAAAAAACCCACCAAAACCAGACGCCCTCCATGCCCTTCCCCCAGCTATTTGTGACCCCAGTCCAACGTGACTACAGCACTGATACCATTGTATCATGCAAGACACAGGGAATAACCAGATATCTCACAGTCTCATAGAAAATAGTAAGTCCTCAATTCAACTTTATTGGTAAGGTAATTTCAAAATCCTTGTATTTGTGCACTATTATAGAACCGTGGCAAATACAACATTTTCAATCCAGATAAAAATGTGTCTGGAGCAAAAAAGAGATCTAATCACAGTAGATACACCAGACTATCCAAGCTGTGGGAAATAGTCAATTCCAGGGTCAGATTTTGAAGCCCCTGAAAGCATTTGGGGGACTTGAAGAACTAATACAATAGCAGAGGAGATAAATGAGCAAGATTCCCAGAATATAGAAAGAAAGGAAATATTCAATAAATTTTTATTTCTGGAAGAGTAATAGCAATCAACTTTGATTTGCTAGAGCAAAATGAAAGTTGCAGACACCAGATAGATTTTGGGAAGGAAATTCAGACAGCTGTTGTATGCAGTATATTCCATTAGCTTCTCAATTCCTTGGAACAAGATTTAAAGTAAATGGTGATTAAAAAAAAAAAAAAATTAAATCTGGGTAAAGAATCCATGCTGGTATTGTGTGTATAACAGTTAGTGTCGAACCAAAAACATTCTTCATCTAAGATCCCTGCTAAAATACTTGATAAACTTGATACACTCACATGTCCTCAGAGTCAGAGGGTCCTTCTTTGGCTTGCTCATCTTCTGTATCATCTATTTCAAGATTATGATGCTGCACATCCGCCACACTGGGAACATCAACTAAAGTTCTGTACAGTTTGTAAAGATCTGGGAGTGAACATGTTCTCAACATCTACAAAGGCAATAGAAAGCCTGCTTGGTAACAATATTAAGGACAGTTTGAGTTCACAATATACTTTAAAATGAGATTTCACTGCTCTTCAGGCTTCCTGCTTCACAACCAGAAGCTGTGCTGGTAGATTAAATCCTACAGGAAAAAAAATCCCTTGGCTGACAGAAATGACAAGATATCTTTGCTGCCCTGTTCCGTGATTGTTTATGATGGCAAGGTAGTGATAATTCTAAAAAAGTGCACAAGAGGGAGAAAGCAGATGGGGCAAGTTAGAACATCTTCATGAACTCCCTCAGTAATGTCTCAGAGAAAGGGTGGCACTCCTCCACAAACACCTGAACACAGAATGCTGAATGGTGAAACCAGAGACTTTCACTGCTGCATGAGACTTGCTGATACCATGAGCACAGTGCAGCTGAACTACAGAGCAGACATAGCTAGACAAATACAAACACCTCCTGAAAGAGTTGTGCTATCTGTTCTGGCCTCAGTCAAATTCAATAAAAAGTAAGAACAATACTGTAGAACAAAAAACTATTTCTTTTTAGTTTTTTAAACTTGCCTTAGGGTCACTTGCATCAAAAAGTCCTGTAGAAAGTCCAATCAACAATGACCTTTTGCCTTTATTTTTTGCTGGTGATATGGAACGTGAACGAGGTACAAAAGACTCCTCCTGTGAAGACTGAGCTGACAGAACTGGTGAGGCTGTTGGTACAGCTGGGGGCTGTATTACCCTCTGGAATAAGGGTTCAGCTTGCTGAGACTCACTGGAACGAGTTTCTGATGTGGTAAAAGAAAGTCTGTTACAAATCTAACTAGATTACAACCCCAAGATATTTAAGGAAAAGGTAACTATTGTGAATATACCTAATTTCTGTTATACAATTAGAGAGAAAAGTAGATAGCACTTTAAAAGTATTAAAATATTTTTGATTACTTTAGTAAGTACAATTACAATGCGAAATTTTCCCATTTTAACTTTTGGAGAATATACAACCCTCATCTATAGCCTGTTCTGTTTTCAGGCCTTTGGTTTTCTCATTATCCTGTCCGTGTCTGATACTGAGTCATCCATTTTCACCTGTTGCTTATCACCTTATACTACATGTCTTTGAAGTTATCTCAATATAATGCACTCAAACGGGGGGAAAAATTCCATCCAGTTTGCTTACGTCACCCTTAACTAGATGCAAGAGTATCACCAATGATACTCGACAGTACTGACTGACAATGTTTTTTCTGAAGTTACTTCCTAGACCTCCAAGAACAAGCAATTCTTCTATGCAATAAAGATAAAAGATTGTCATTAGCAGCTACTTAAAACATTGAGCCGCAGCTCAGTATTAATTTGAGATGTGTATAAACAAAGCAACCCTTCTATCAAACAAATAATCAGATCTCATAACATCCTAAATAGCCATTTGAAAAAGTTGTAACATTCAGAAAGTGGATGTTCATCAGTGTGGCCACTGTCCTGTTCATCTGTGTCGCTTTTTTGCGACACGTTTTCCTCCAAAGTGGCAAACATAATCCCCACAATTTGTTTTCCTAATCCATCAGAAATTTCCTGTTTAGAAGGAAGAACTGAAGAAGCAAAGTTGCTCTTTTGGGGTCAATGAAGTGAGGAGGGATGGCTCAAGCACCTCACACTGCCGAGCCATGGAACATGACCCTTGCACTGACCTGCTGGAGCTTCCTTCTGTGGCTGCACCTCACTGAGCGCTGCTTTCTCCGAAGCTGCCTCAGTCATTCCATCATGTTGTGCCCTATTATAATACATCACATCAAGGGGAAATACCATTAAAAAATGGTCATTAGTCTACTGAAGTCATCAAGTGCAGTAAAACTAACACAGCAGCAAGCAATGAAGCTATAGCTAAGTGTAATTTTAACTGACATGTCCAAATAAAATTCAGTTAAAGCTCAGTTGCTTGAACTGGAGAGAGAGAGGTCAGAAGAGAATACTTACGGATCCTCTTTCTCTTTTACCCAAACTTCATTAACAGTGTTAGGGAACTCCTTTTTCTCCTGACTCTGGTGCATTTTATCTTCCATTTCTTCCAACATCTCTGCTTCCAAATCATCAGGCTCTAAAATCAATAGTAATTTACCTTATTAAAAATTAATCTCAACCAAGCAAAAAGGTGGGGGAGTACACATTTTAAGATTACACTTAAATCCTTCAGCTTTAAAAATTTTCCACATTTTGCAGAAATAGTAGAAGTTTTGTAATCCCAGAGCTAAAAGTTCTGAGTTTTTTCAGATACCAAAAGAGTATCTTCAAGCTCCAAGGAACTATGTCTTCTAAAAACCTCAGTAACATGCCTCCAGAGATAAAAAAGATTCCAGCACAATTGGTGGGGAGAAACAAACCAAAACCCCACCAAATTAACAACAAAGAAATTGAAGCACTTTAGAATTCTACTTTTATTCTGAAGTTTTCTACAAGCACACAAAAAAATGTTTCTGGAAATTTACTAAATACATTACCAAATCAGATTACAACATAGGCATAGAAAACACCTGGTCCTACCTAAAATGTGTTCATAAAAAGCTGCACATTAGTTATGGGAGGCTATAGAAGTACACAGGATCATTACTTCACTTACTGCATTCACTAAACAGATTTTAAGTAGAATTACTGATGAAATGAGTTACCATCCAGCATAATGGGTTTGCTCTGCATCAGGGTGGATCCTGTTCTTTGAGATTCTTCTGGAACAGTCGTGACAGACTTTGTAACACCAAGTGGTACTGCAGACTGAGCTCCAACAGGAGAAAATGCCTTCTCTTCCTTCTCCCCTGATGAAGACTGATGATCTCCTTCAAGAAGTTCTGCAGCACCTAACAGAAAATTATTCTATTATTTAAACAGTGCTTCACCATATTTGGATAATAAACTACAACATGGCTAACAAGGTAAGTCGGGAATTTTTGTTTCTTTAAAGGAAAACAGAAAAAAAATTGCATGCTTTTAGTACAACTATTATAAGGAAAAAAGCTAGGAATATTAAAATTTGAATTTCATATGTTACATTATCATTAGAACAAGCTTTGGAAAAAATGTAAGTCCTTTTGTCCTTAGAAGGAATGAAGGGCTGGAGTTAACCAGGGAAAAAAAGAAAAGAAAAACAAAATCAACTGATATGGTAAGTCACATGCTGCCAAAAATGTTACAGGAAGCATCTAATGCAATATTCAGATGATGACATCCTTTTGAAAAATAGGATTGTTTCTATTAAAAGGCAAAGTTTAGGACTTTTCAGCAAAATGAAGGTCCTTTCCTTTCAGCACACCCTGGTTCATTTCTTACCACTTCACTGAGTTTGAAATATTTTGGTGTCCTCCAGTATCAGCTTGTGTTTACATTCAGAACAGAGGCAACACCCAGAAGTAGAAAGCAAGAGAGAATATAAGAATATGCTTCTATTACTTCAAAATTTTTCTCAGTAGATAAACTGTCACTACACTAGCAGTGCAGATAATCACCCACTGTGCTTACCATTTATCTCATCTTGTTCCTCAAGTATGTCAGTTTGCAGCTGCAGCTCTGCTTCTCCTAGGATCCTCAGAACTGAATCAGTAGGGCTTTTGCCCCAGACCTTCCTGTGAGGTTCACCACTATCCAATTTAATTACTTCTCCCAGAGTCTGACCTGTTGGGACACAAACACCAATATAAAAAATTTTTCTAAATTAGAATTTTTTACTCATTTTCTGTATAATAAACAATCAAACAAACAACCTCCACAAAACTTAAAACTAAAAAGGCTACAAATCCAGAACTCACCTCACCCCAAGTCAGACAGCCTAAACACTGTGCTTATCTAGAGTTTTTCTTCTGCCAATTCCAATCATCAACAGGAGTTACTCAATACCAGTTGACATATGCAACTTAATAGCAGCAGTAGTTTTTTCAGAAATTCAGGCATTCCAAAAGAAAGCAGTATGAGAAATGTTTAACACTGGCATGGAATGGTCTTGAACTTTACTTGAAATGGTAAACTAGAAAGTTTCTTGTCTTGCTATTCTTTGGCATTTGTTTCTGTTAATTCTCCCTCCAAAGAAAACAGGATATAAAGAAACAAAGAAAAACAGAATAAAAGATCTTCTAGCACTATAAAACTACTATGCAAAGATGCAAGTCTGCCACATTCTCAATGACTATTTCTTTCCACAATGTGAAACAGACTTTTGGTAAGATATACTGAAACCAGGAAAAAGGGGTTCCGACCAAAAGACCAGAGAAGGTTAGTAGACAACCTGGAATGACAGTCTTGATTTAACAAATAAAAAAGCTAAGAAAGGCTCAACAATATCAAAGTAACAGATATAAATTAAGAAAAACTCTCAGTAGTTTGTTTTTTTTTCTACTGATAACACTGCATAACAGGATTTTCAAGTTAAATAAGAAACTTCCATATATTTTAAATGCTTTTTTATTCTTTCTATTAAATTAGTGCCTATTTAAAAGATACAAAGAAAGTAACAATGCATTTAATTAGGTAACTGTTTGTAGTTGAAATTATGAAATTATTTACTGAATCTCCCGCAGGCCATTTAACTACTCAGCCTGTGCCTTATTCCTTATTTAAGGGAATACATAACCACCTGCTTTTTAGAAGTAGACAACATTCAACTGATAAGAAGATTTTAATAATAATAAAGAATACTTGCTTTCTAAAAACACACACTGCACATGACAATCTGGTTTACTAATACCACGGTGACAAAAAAAAAACCCAAAAACTCACACTCTGCTCCAGAGAGAGAATCTTCCATTGATAACTGAGCTAGAGGAACGACCAACTCAGATGCCCCAGATTCCCATTTTTTGCGATCTCCCAGAAGTGGCTGGTCACCTTGTTGCTCCTTATCATCTTCAGATCCAGCTGATTCAGAGGTATTTTTACCCTCCTTTTTTCCTTTCTCATCTTCTTGAGCTTTAAGATTTTGATTTAATCTTCTCAGAATTTCTCGCTTATTCTGAAAGAAGGATGAAAATATGTATTAAAATAGTGCCTTTCTTCAAAGGATACCTAAATGAAACTGCATATAATTTGACTTACCTGTATTGCAAAATCTGGCTTTTTTATTTCCTCCTCAGATTCCTGGACAGCAGTTATTACATGCTCATCCTTTAAGTCCAAGAAGCATGAAATAGAAAGAACATGTCAGAAAAAAATATCTTGAGAATAGACATAATAAAAGCTTTCCAATGACAACTGCAGGTAGACTGAAACAGAATGCTTGATTACTCTGTTTTATTCTGTCCCAAAGACAGAATTTCAAGGGCACCTTTCATATTTGAATGAATCACTATCTGAAAATGATGAGCAAATCAATCACTCAATTTAAAAAGACAAATGACATTTCAGAGCACACGTAGAGATAAAGCCAGATAGGAGCTCTACAGCAAGGTGCCACCCAATTCCTATGCTACAAATGAGCAATTCTCCAAGAGAACCAAAAAAGCAGCAAGCACAGAGTCAAGGATTATTTGTGAAGAAAAAACAGAAGGGAAAAGAGACAATTTAAGTGATACATAAAGAAGTAAACTATATATTGAAGGCAAAAATGTAGAATTTATAATCTGTGTACAAGACTCATAATCTGCATTTCCAATTTCTCTGTGTGCTTTTTTTAGTCTGTCATAGTCACTGTGTTGCAGTACTGTGAGACAAAGTGTCCATGTTGAAAAAATATGCTAATGATTTAAGTATTTGTTGAAAGATGATGTATTTTTCCAGCTATCAACAGACATCTTTCAGTGTATTACATTTCATTATATATATGCTCCTTAGTGTAAGTTTTGCTCTATTCCCATAGTTATAACCTTCAGGGTTGAATACAGCATGAAGTATCCACAGTACACTGAAATTTAGAAACAGCTTAGGTAAAAGTACAAAAGCTAGCACTCAAATTAACACAGATTGTGTTAAAAATTTAAATTGTACAAGGTTATACTCATCTGCTCAGTTTCACAATTGTAACACACAGCAGTTGAGGTAAACAAGTAAGTATTTACAATATCAGGACCAAGAGCATACAGAATAGAAATTAGGATGCTCTTTTAGACACAGCACTAACAGATTCAAGAATCCTAAGCTCTGTCTTCTCTGTAATATTCAGCACATTTAAGCTCAGTGAAAACAATCAGTCATAAATATAACATAGTCCTATCATTCAAAATTTATCTGCTCATTTCCACCAGGTAACCAACTCATTAACTCCTCTCTTCCAGGGGCTGAAGAAAATGCTGGAAGTTGATGTCTTCTTCAACTAAACATAATTGCCTTGATTAGAATGGAAACTGCAACCTAGGGTTCATCATAAGCTATTTATGATTTTCAAATTCAGCATACAGATGTGTTTCAACAGCTTCCAAGTTTTGGTTTCTTTTTAAATGTTTTTCTTATTTTTCAAATTTTTCTTTTCCCTAATTAAAAGCAATAAATGTCCTTAACAACTTTTTTCTACCTAACCTATACATTTTCTCAAAACATTCTCTTTCCAATCTTCCATTCATTTTACCCTCTTAGCAAAAGTACCTACCACACCCACTTCCTTCAAAGCACAAGTCATGGAGATGACAGGTACACCAGGCTTCACTGGAAGTTGTGGCTTAGGAAGAGCTGATCCAGGCTCTTGTGGTCCATTCATAGGACTATGTTCTGTAGCTTCCACATGAAAAGGCACATTAGGATTCTTTACCCCTTTTGCTATCAGCTGTACAGATTCAATTAAAAAATTAAATAAAAAATTAACTTCAAGACTTTGGACATTAAACAAAGTATTAACAATTAGGTTCATATAATCCTTAAAAGGATTATTGTCCTAAAAGGACAATAATGCCACACATAAGACAACTGCCCACTGCACGTCAGTTTGTCAGCTTCACATCCTGCTTTTTTTAGTCATAATATTACTAGCTGGACTTGTTCCATAGCACACAAAAGTAAAAGAAGATAAAATAAGTGTTGGTCATTAACAAACTATTAATAAAAGAGTTGGGTGATCCTAATGATTCTCAGGTTTGGCATTTTGAAATCTTCCTGCAAGCATACCTAAGATTAGGCTTCTAATTAGGGAATTCTGACTGACACAAGATACTTTCTCCAATTTCAGAACTACCTGTCTTGAAAAATCACAGTATAGGATTTTATTTATACAGAGATATGGCCCTACACACTTTGACTGCATGTAACAGATTTATTTTCTTACATGTTCTTCCCAGGCTCTTTTCTCCCTTTCATATGCTTCCTTTCTCTTTCGCTCCAACTGTTCCTTCAGAACTGCAGCACGAGCATTTGCTTGGGCCTACAGTAAACAAGAAAAAAAAAAAAAGACCAATTTAAAATCATCAGCAGCCTTTTTCATGGAGCATTTTAAGAAGGGATATTCTTGGATTACTCATCTCCCTTTCTCTCACTATTGCACAGACTATGAAAGGAGGACTCCACGGACAAAATCACCACACAAGTATAATAACTGATTATCTGTATTGAAATAATGGCAACTCCTCAAAATTTTAATTAAAGTTCTTGATTTGCATGTTTTTATTTTTAGTGTACATGGTAATCTTAAACAGAGTCATGTAAAATAAGAAACTCTACTTAAAATTAGCTTTGAAAACAAACACATTAATCAAAAAAAATTAAAAATTCCGTTTAAATTTTACCAACTTACTCAAAAGCTTCACTTGCTGTTTCACCTCTAGTTTTCAGGTTAGGCATAAGGTTAGCTTGTTTTTACACTGCACTTTGCAGATGGTGGGGGAAAAAATCATAGAATAGACAAGAGCAATAGTTGCTGTGTATAGTATCATGAAATAGTTATTGATACAAAACTACTGCATGAAATAAAGTTCTAATCAAACACTGGATTTCTGTGAAATGCATTTGTTTTAAATGTAATTCATCACGGTGTTATATAACTCACATTTCAATCCACACATAGCCCATGTCAGCTCATTTAAGGAGCTGTGACTTCCTTTATTCTTTAAGTAAAATAACACTGTTGTCTAAGGTACATCTTCCTTACCCTTTCATTCTCAAAATGCTGTTGTAGTCATACCAAATTGCCATTAGAACTAAAGCCACCTAGAGATAAATCTCAAAGACTGGGATAGGGAAAATCCTTGACTTGCAAAGATAGACTACACAATGTCTCAGCACATTTTAAAATTACCAAGATAAAGCAGCTCTACAGTTGTTTGCTCAATACAGTTAACCTCCCACCACCCCCCTTGTAGTGGATACATGAAGAAACTATTGATAGCAAAATAAAATAAAATAAAATAAAATTCATGACATATAAAAACATATCTGACAACAGTAACTTCCATCTCCTCCCACTCCACACTTACCTTCTGCGTTTCTATCTTCTTGCGTTTCAGTTCTGCTTCCTCACTAGAGTCCTGTCCATCAGAACTGGCAGCTTCATTCTGCAAAGTAAAAGTCTTCAAGGAATTATCATCAGTTCATGTATGTAAAAACTGACTGCCTACGCAGAATATTTTAATTGACTATATGACTAACATGGGTCAGTTTGATGAACTCCTTCCTTAAATGCAATGTCTACTTGAACAGAGCTTTATCTCTGAGATCTGTGGGGGTTTTGTTTATTTGTTTGGTTTTTCAGGAAGGACTGGTTTTAAAAGATGTGAAGCTTTAATAAGTCAGGAAAAAAGTAACGTGCCTCTTGTAAGAAAAATGGCCTACAATGCTGGGCTCTCACCTGCCACCCCTCATCACTGCTGCATGTTTTGCAGGCAAGGTACACAAGAAAGGTTTGATGCTCTAGAATTCCATTTTTTTTCCACAATATGTGCTGTCTAAAATATATGTCTCTATATAAAACTGCCTAGAACAAAAGTCTTCCACCAGGGGTAAAAGAACACATCCCACAATCAACTTCCATAAGTATTTAAGATTATTTTTAAACCAACCTTATCTCCACGAAGTTTTGCTCTAATCTGTTGACGTTCATTAAAGTTTTGTAGCCGGATCTGTCTCAATCTTGCCAAATATTCCTAATGCAAAGAAATGAAACAAGTTTCAGCTCTATGAAAACTCTCTCCAGTACAGTTAACTTAAAATATATCAGACTCCACAAAAAAAATAAAATGGGTGAGCCACCCCCAGCATTATTATTATCACTTCAATAGCATTTACTAACCTTCAGAAAAATTCTCATGTAATGAAAATAAAGAAAATTGGACTGTATGTTTCTCAGTATTAATTATAACTGCATTTTACATTACTGAAAGCTAGGAAAGGTTGCATTTATCACAACAGGACTAGGATATAGTGATACCTATGTGTATTAAATTCAAGAACCTCTCTGAGACAGATTGACGTAAGCAACTATTATTTTGATTATTGTAAAAAACAAAACAATTAAACACCCCTAAACTTTAGTATATTGACAGTAAATTATTTCTTAGAAATTCAGAAAGTCCTTTAAATTTTGTTACACAGATGGAACCATGCAGGGAAACTGGGCACAGTCAAGGCCAAAATTGTGCTATTTTTGTGATGAGCAAAGTGGCAAACATGCAGCAAGCATACCTCTTCCTCCTTGTTTCTGGATTTCCTTCCTCTTGCAGAAATGGACCTGCCTCCATAGGTATCTGCCACGTTTTGCAGTGTACCCTGTTTGCCATTTAATGGTATCAAATTTAAGTTGGCTGGGGCAGTAAAATTATCTGCTTTATCCAATAACTGTTCATATAAGAAACCAAATCCATCAGAAATCTGCAGACGTTCTGAAGTTAACCAATAAGCCTTCTTCACTTACATGAAACATGACAGCAGTAACTAAAAAATTGTGAGTAGCCAAAGAGAGAGATAAGAGTGCCTAGAATATAGTTGCCTTCTCCCTTCAATTCTGATTTTCTCATGCTATGTTAGGAAACCTAAATTGTGATGGTTATGAGTTTTCTACATCTGGATTATAAAAATGGTGGCACAGGGTTGGGATTTCTGCCATTGCTGAGTCAAGACTAAATTAGAAAGTGGAATCTTTCTATATTCTTAGATTAAGCTTTTTTAGCAATAACTCAAAAATCTAATAAAGCCATTAAATATAAGCATGACACCCAACAAGCTGTGTTAAATGTCTAATACACATGCAATGTATAGACTTAGTTCATGTGGATTTCAACTTTTAAGATAAAGTTCTGTACAGAACAGTCCAAGAATCATTTAACTTCATGTTTTCTGCTTGGATTAAAATAAAGAATACTTGAATTATTTTACTAATGATATATCACAAATTTTTGCTGACCAAGTTAAAAAATCATTGATTTGTTAGTGCAATATACAATAAAGACAGCAACACACACACATGTGATAGATCTTCTGTCTTACAAAATGCCAGGGGCTTTGGGCTTTCTCCAGCTTGTGTGTAGAGAACCTTCAGTACATAAATATTCCAGTGATGTTATTGACTGAATCCAAACATTCTGGTTAAATAATCTCTCAGATTGAGAAAAATTAGGAAATAGCACATTATATTACCTACTACTACTGTGGTTTAGTGACCAGGGGATCAGAGAACAAATTAAAGGAACCAATTTGTGGAAGAGTAATTCCCATACAATCATAAGGGCTCCATGAATGCTGGTTTCAGCTTGAGCATTAAAGCATACAAAATGGAAAAGAATATTTTCCATATTCATCTTTTCAGAAAATATTTGGTGTTATTTTTAGCTTTTTAATACATGTTCCTGTGCTTTACAAAAGCTTACTGGCACTATTGAAGGAAATT
This sequence comes from Thryothorus ludovicianus, assembly GCA_013397245.1. Taxonomy (NCBI): domain Eukaryota; kingdom Metazoa; phylum Chordata; class Aves; order Passeriformes; family Certhiidae; genus Thryothorus; species Thryothorus ludovicianus. The sequence continues at coordinate 73,490 of VZTB01006154.1, read as the reverse complement.
CATTGTTCTGTGTTCAAGCATTGATTATTTTTGGTATTTCCATTACTGATGGTGATTTATATAACTGCTCTTAAGAATGCAACTGGAAGCAAGATTTTTGAGAACTGATTTTCTTTTTTGTAGATTGTTAATTTTACTCATCTGCCTATACTGAATTTTCAAAGACCAGTACTCATGACTTGCGATGCCATGCAGCTACAGTGAAGTAGCAAATTGGGTCAGCAGCTGTCTTAAAAAACAGATGTCTGAAAGTACCATCGACTCAACTACTGAGTCAAATTTAGACAGTCAGTTGAAAATTAAAATTGACAGCAATTATAGTCAATAGAAGCTGGGTAAATTAGTGCCAGTCATCAGACAAAAGGCTGACTATTAGCTGATGATTTCTCCTTTCAGATCAACATTGTCCAAACAACAGTCCCATCCCCATATAAGAACAACTGCCAGCTAGTCAAATTATTGTCCTTCAAAAACAGAAGGAAGCTGTTGATAACTTCCACTTTCAATGGCAAATCCAGGAATGGATTTAATGCTCTGGCTTCAAGTTCGAAGTCTTAATCATCTGGAAATTACTTTTTAACTATTCAGTAACCTCCCTATTTTATTATGGGAATCATCTAAGAATAAAACATTTAGGATGGGTGGGTGTGTTTGAGGAAGGTGAGAAA
>VZTB01006154.1:48451-68208 GCA_013397245.1 Thryothorus ludovicianus | reverse complement strand
CCCTACCTTTCAACAACTCCTCGGTCTTGTAGTTTCGTCCTCAGTTTGGCTTCCCTCTCTTCAGCCACTCTGAAGACGTTTTCCTTTTGCTGTTGCATCTGGTCAAAAATAGCATGATAGTGCTCATAGCGTCCTCTGGAAGACACAGGAAAAGGACCAACACCACCTCCACCGACATAATATGGTGCCTGGAAACCAAAAGGGGTAGGGTGGAAACCTCAAATACTGGTTTTAATAGGCTCTTCTAATTTTTACCTCTTCAGCAGAGTAAAAATATTAACATATTCTGCAACAATTCCGGATTGGTCCTAGCATTTAATCCCTGGCATGACCCCATTTTAACAAATTACAAGATAGATAAATTAATAATTTTTGTTTTGGTTAGCAGTGCAGAATAAAATACCATTGTACCTTCCTTTAAAAATAGTCCAGTCATACATGAGCCATCTGTCGCACATTTTGGAATGGAGTCATTGAAAATGACTCCATTGGAATGTAAATAGAGATAGATAATATTACATGACAAAAATCAAAGTTTGAGCAAAAAAAGTGATACAATTCCAACTGAAGTAGAAACAAGTGACTTATAGACAAGCACACATTTTTTTCATGAAGCTGGAAACACTCGAGCACAGTTCTAAGTTTGCTGAATAACTTGATTTCCATCACTAGACTTGAGATGCTTCTCTACTAAAGCTCAGAAAAGAGGAACACCTACCACAAGGTACTGCTTTATGCAAATTTTCCCTGTCATTCTCAAAGCATTAGAATTCCTGCTGAATTTTCAAGTGAAAATAATGAAAAAAATAATGTTTCAAGCAGCTGTGTACAGTAATAGCCAAGGATGGATGCAGAAAATGTGAAATTGGCAAAATAAGGTTAAGGTTGTCAGCACATGCATAAAAACATTTCCTTTATGCCTGGGGAAGCAGTCAAATAGCCCATGGTAGTAAATCTAAGGAATTTCTTTTAAAAACAGTGTCAATCTTTCTTCCAGAGTGGTCTGAAGTATTTAATATAAATTCTAACATGTGAGTACAGATGTGACAGGTTTAAGACTGCCTGTTTAGAAGTTCTTGAAAAGACTATATTTGACAATGTAATTTATCTCACATTCTGAGTTTCAGCATCAATGGCTCCCCATAATACAGATGAGAGTAGTAAATCAAGGATTTATCTAGGCATTCCAACAAATATGCAAGTAGACTGTTGGTCTGAATAACTATACAAGACTATAGTTCCTACAAATAGAAGGAAAAGTTCTACTTTAGACACTATTCAAGGTTTCACCTATCATTATTAGAGTTCGTTTTCCAAAATTTAAAGAAATACTAAAGAATCATCATCATTCTCTAGGCAAATGATATGAAGCAGGTGCTCATCAACAGTCTAGAGAATATTTATAGCTCCTGCTACAACTACAAACCAAAGCCAAACACTTGGCACCTCTTTCTCTACTTTTCCTTGGAAACAGGTGCCAGCAACCAACCCAAAACGAAAACAGGAGTACAGAATCATGCAGTGCATGACTCTGTTGTGCCTTTGTAAGAGGCTGTATGGCTTTTTTTATTGAAAAGCTCAAACAATGCTATTCAACAGCACTGTCAAGGAGTTGCTGGACATACTGCTTTCATGCTGGAGAAAGGAAAAAGATAATTAAGTCAACAACACTATAATAGTATATGAAAACCTGAAATGATGGTGAACTAGCAGCCTGCAGTATGATTTGTACTCAACAACCCAATTTGAAGGCATCTCAATGATTTTTCCACCTACCATGATGTTTTACACCAGTGACACTTGGTGAAAACAGACACGCTCACTGGCCTCAGCTTCCCTAGATAACTGAGAGCACAGATAACAATGCAGCTCACAGTAAAACTCTGATTCAGCCAGAAACACTGTGTTCAGGAACACGTGCAGGATTGTATGTATATTCTGTCATATGGGAGCTTGTACTGGTGCCTGCCAGTTTGATCTTGAAGGGGAAGAGGACAACATAGGAGGCAAACTACATTTTTTGATTTTTTTTTTTTCTTTAAATTAGCATTTTTTACAGTCTGGCATGCTGAAGTTTGCATTTATATTTAAGCTTTACTTATATGATGTGTGGCACACATCCAAAGATGATATCTATTGTGAAATGAAATATTTAATAAACAGCTACTGAAACCTCATCAGTGTTTGCGTATTCCTCGTTTTTTGTACAAGGAATAGCAATAAAATCTCTATCCATTTTGACTTTATTGCTCAAAGCTTGCTTACAGAAACCTTACTAAACATGTTTATGCCCACTATTTTTGTAAGACTCACTACCAGCACAACAAATCCAGTTTCAAGCCACTTGCTATTGTCAGATAGATTTACACCATAGCACTACTTAAATTCCTGCACTGGCTCTGTCTGATCAAAGTACCCAGACCCTTATATTCAACTAACTTGATGAGACTACTTTCCAGGACAGTCATGTTTCCATGAAACTATGACATGCACAAACAGGGAAAAAGAAACTGTCATAGGGATCAGATTACATTATGCACAAAGTGAATGGCTAAACAGCACACTGCGTCATAAAAAGGATTAGATTTACTTAGAAATTTTTATCCCACTCTTGAACATCTTCTTAATATATAGAAACACATGTTCCTAAATAACAGGGAATGTTTAGAAGCAAGTGTTTAATACTGGGAAAGAGGTCCATTACTATAATATGAAAACCTGGGAACAAAAAAATTCAAGAACAAACTTGAATGTGAAAGAAGCTGTTCATGCATACACTCAGCACAGGAAAAGTAGCAAAAGCAGGTGTGGAAATAAAGTGGTGCATGAAAACCATTACTGGCAGAAAGAGAAGAGATTCAGAAATTTAGTAAACATTAAAAATAGAAATTTCACATGATCTCCAAAAGGCCAGGGAGAAGCTGTTACAGTCTATCTCAAATTATCCACAGATTAATAATGGACAATCCCAAGAGTTGACCTCCAGGAGCACATCTTTCTGAAAAGAGAAGACCACTTCATGTAATCAAAGGTGGGGGGAACAGACTGCAACACATTTCTGCATCTGCTGCCAACCTTAACACCACTTCCACCTGAACCAAGCACACTCCTCCATCCTTGTTCCCTGGCTCTGTTTATTCGTTCCATCTGAAGGAGAAAACAATACAGGAAAACAAAATTCAAGGAACCACCAAGCAAAAATTGAACTTCACTCTTAACACAACACATTTTAAACATATTTTACCCTTTCTTTTTCCAATCTTCTCATTTCATCTGCCTTCAGTAAATTGATCTGTAATGTGTAAGGATTAAACATGTTAAGGAACTGGGAAATCAAACTTCTGCACATTCTCACACATCACAGCACAAGGTACTTCATTAAAACTACTATGGGAGAATAAAGAAAATTCTGAAGACTCTTGTCTACCTGCTCTCTCTGGCGTTTCTCTTTTTCAGGCAATTCTAACCTTTTCTTTTTTGCAGGTTCCTGAAAAATAAGCATATAATTTGGTATTTATTACTGAGCCATTACTCTGTCAAGATGGGTTATTGATCCAATTGCTGGTGTATGTTCATGAAGATTAAAAGTAAGAAGTCACTGCTGTTTAATGTTTGGGAAAAAAGATGAGGAGGTAAGGTTTGAAGGTTGTATTTTTTCATTCTTGCTGTGGACTTGGCTTTTGCTCAGTTTGAAAACAGATGATTTCATGATACCTCAAACATTTTTCTCCTTTTTTCTGCTGGAATAATTTTCATCAATGGGGTTGGAAACGCCTGTATAAAAGGTGAAACTTCAAATTAGCACAATGCCAGAATGAGAGAAAAATTTTATCAGAAAACATATCCTCAAAGTCACAACTAAGTGTGCACTAAAATGGGGTTTAAAAGACTTGATCATTCAGGAGGTTTGACGTGAAAAGCACTGCTAGGATTTAGGGGTACTTGTTCATTCTGTACTAAAAGCTCTTTAATAACTGAAGGTAATGATTGATTTTAAAATATTTTTTTGTCTTAATTTTTCTTCTGTGGTATTTCTCTTCTTTATAGCAACTCTTTAAGGGGGCCCTGATATTAAGACTCCCTTATTTGGAGAAAAGATTTGGTAGGTTATCCTAAGGCTCTTTTGCTTGGTTCCAACTCTAAGGTTCTTATTACCCATGACAAAAGTCACAGTCACCAGTCAAAAGTCACCTCTGAATATCTGCTAAAGAAAGAGGTATGGTTAATAAAATTTGCTGTTTACTCTAATCTTTTCAAAAAATCCATCATTACTTTTAAAGCACTTTTTTTCTGACCATACTAGAATACACAGAGCTTCACAGTATCTTCTTTTGACAGCATGCAATCCTGTCAAATAGGCACTTTAAAATCAAGTATTGCAGAAGTTAGAAACCTCTAGAGACTTGTAATAAAATAATGTTAATGTAATATTACTAAATAAAGGAGATGATTGTTACACGCTCCTCTGAAAAGTCAGCTAAGATCTGCAAGTTCAGACTCAGAGAAGAAAATCTGTATTAAGTTGTAGCCATTGTTTCTATTCTGTATCTTATCACTAGGTACAAATCACAAAAAGACTGTCTTAAAAGAGCAACATTACTGACTCCTTCCATGTGGGAAGAGGATATTTCCTCAGTCTCTCTCCTGCCACATGAACTCTCGGGCAAGTTGGATCAGTGTTGGCTGGTGAAACCCATGACAAAGACCCACAGATGGCTTTGCAACCAAGCCTTAAAACACACAATCCTCATGATTCCATAAGGACACACAAGAATTCTGCACTCTCCCTTCCTGCTTTTTCAAACTGTGTTTCATGAGCCCACAAGGCCTTTGTGATCAATGAGCTTTTCTCTAAACCTCTGGTAATTGTTGAACTTCAGGGATAATTTGTATCTCAAGAATAATTTTCTAGACAGATGGATAGAGGTCTTAGGTCTGTGAAGTTCCCTGAAGTGCCATGTGAGAACAAAAAAAAACAGCTCAAAACAAACCCAACAGCAACAACTACCATGTTACTTATTCAGAAGAAAATCTGAACTAGTTCTCATACTGAAGCAGCAGCCACTTGGTTGCTAGTTGTTTGGCATGTGCATATAGCTCAAAACTAGCTGTAGCAAAACCAACTGCAGTAATTAATGGAATAAAGAGAGAATAAAAAGTTTTATGCAATAAGGAATACAGAGATGACAACATGAAGAAAGATCAGAAGTACTTTAAGACAGTATACAGAAAACTTTCTCATTAGCTCATGGAATCAAATCTGGGAAACTCCTCTTTCAATTATACAGTTTCTCTGGTTGACAACACTTTGTAAAATGGCTAGAAAAAGTTTGAAATTATTTTGGAACAAAGGAAAAAGATGCAAAGGTTCCTATCTAATGTCAATGATCTTGGTATACCTGACATGCTTCCAATCTTTCTAAGAGTGGTTGACACCAACAAAGCAAATGAAAATACACGAATGTAATTCAGCCTTGGAATTAAAACCCAAGCCTAAAGTAGGAGTTTACAAAAATTATATTAAAACCAAATAAATAAACAATCAGTAATGAAGCAAGCCAAGCATTTAAACTACTAGTTCTACTTTCTCTGCAGGTGCATGAGGCATGTCCACATACCAAGACATTTTGAAAAGGAAGACGTTGTATTTAAATAAGGTATGAACAAACCAGCTCAATTCAATTAACTCAGCTTCTTACCGGTCTAATTTTAGTCAATGGCTTCTTCTCATTAGGCTTCTTAGGTGCACCACAAGACTTCCTGATAGTTAAAGGCACTCCATATTTTGCAGCAGGTTTAGTAATTTTCTGAGCTGGTGCAACTGAAGTCAGTGTTTGTTCTTGAATTGGTCTTTTAGCTGAAAAAAAACAAAACCCCACAATAAAAAAACCACTGGTTTTGAGCTACCCAGGCTGGCCAGTATACCATATTTCCCTTTTCCACAGTCTTAGAACAGCAGAACTGGAGAAAAATGGGTGAACTGTGTGTCAGGGACCAAAGTTGTATCTAAGGCCCTGCCATATTTAGTCTGCTCTTGTGCCCATCCACAAGACAATGAAGAAAACTTTACAGTTTAACTGGTGGGAACTTGACCCTTGAATGAAAAACAATGTATTGGTCCATGGGTGGGGACTTGACCTGTGAAAGAGGAACAGTGCACCATGGAGCTGTTGTTAGCATGGAGGTGGGACCACAGGCTGCTGTGGCCTCATCTCACACGCTGGCCAGACATGAGATGATGTCGTATCTGGAAAAACTCCACTCCTGAGGAGAAGCCATGAGGTTTGGTTCTGGGGTGGAGGGATGACAAGGACAGGATGCAGGATCCAGGGGGAGCCCTGAAGGTGCACTGCCTGCCTGTCCCTCCTGCACGAGCACTGTGCTCTCCATGTCCTTCTGCCCAGTGGCTTTGCAGGAACCAGGGGTTGGGATGTGTTATTTGCTACTGCTAGTAACAAAAGGAAATGTGCTTTGCTCTCACAGTTGGGTTTCAGGGTTTTTTGTGCATGGGCATCCTCCTGAACCTCTAACAAACTACTAACATTTCATTCACACAAGATGATGTATTAGCTTGTCTAAGTTTGATGTTTGATAAGAAACAGAAGAAAACAATTCCCACGTTTTTAAATCTTAAGCCTTCAAGCTGGATAACTGGCACTTAATTGATCTACTTTGTTACCACTAGAAGAAATTCTACTGAATTAGTCTGAAGCTAGGGCTTTATCTTGGAATCTCTAATGAAACCTCTCATTTTTTTAAAGAAATTGTACTTCTCATTAACCATTTGTCATTCCCAAGGGATAAAAATAAGTTATATAATCATAGCATATGAATTAGTTACATTATTTGCAGTCTACAGTGTCTCCTTAAATTTTGGAAGCGTAGCATACAGCAAGAGGAAAAAGTACACTTAATATATTACAGGCCCATAGCTTATATTTGCATTATTTGTATCCAACATATGTCTAGCTCCCCAGGGGAGGGATTGCTTCTTCTCTCTTTTTTCCTTAAAATTCTACAGTCAGAGAGTTATGAAAACACACACACACAAAAAAAAAACCAAACCTAGTAAAAGAACAAAGCTACATATATGATCTTGACAGAGCTGAAAGCAAAAGCAGTGTAGACATTAACTTACCTGGTGAAGCATGTGGTCCAAACTTGTGGAAAATTTTGTGACTGAATTCTTCTGCAATAAGCTAAAAAAGTTAAAGAGTTAGTCAATATTACCTGTGACCAAAAGCTAGGAAGAATTCATTTTCAGACAAGTGAGCCATTAGCAGTAAGCATCTAACTAATAGCATGTAATGTAAATTACATTTAAATGAATACTCAGCTTTATGCTTTGAATCTAGTATTACTAACACCAATATGAAGCTGGAGTATTTTCAAACATTTTTGGCATAATTACTCAAGTAATTTTAAAAGGCAATTTAGTCTGACTTCTGGGCAGTACATGTTATCTCATGAACTAGCTCAGAATCTAAAAGAAAGTCAACGTGAGCATCAACACAATTTGTATGCATAATTCATTTTAGATTTCTTAGTAGCTGCCAAAGTTCACCTTAATTACTCATACAGCTTGTGTCAAAAACATAGTTCTTTAAAAACATTTGCAGTTTTAAAGTATTGCTATCCTTTTCAAGATGGGAAGATGACCACATAGGTGGATATCTGGAAAAACATATATGGTGTGCTGTCAGGCACAACAAATTAGCAAAATAAAATATGGAAAGCAGTCTAACTGGGGTGAAAAATTTGAGACTAGACAAAGAATATTTGAATATTAATAGGCCATCATCTTAAATACTGTAGGTAGTTCTGAACCAAACACCTCAAAAATCTACATAGTAGAAATGAAAAATATTAAAGGAAGAGCAGCAAGGATAAATGAAAGTGTCAGTTCAGGAATAGTCTGTACAGAATCTTGAACAACTCAGATTCCTTTGCTTTGTACCAGTCAGTTACAATGGATGCTGAAGAGTTAAGCCTAAAAAAAAAAAACCAAAACAAGAACCAAAGTGCAGAACTTCAGACTCTGCACATGATGGCAGAGCAAATTTTTAATCTGTAGAGCCTGGCATCAAAGATTCTATAAGCCAGATGTTACACCGTTTCCTATTAATGGTATGTCAGTGATCTTGAAACTTTTATTTAAGTGGTAAGTTGTAGTAACCGAAGTATGATGTTTGCATGATAACATTTTTACTGACAGAAAAGACACCCAGCTTCTCAGTGTAATTGAAAGAGTTCCTCTCCTTTTTAAAAACTGATGCTAATTTACATCTGCTATTTAATGCAATTTAATAACTATGAAGCTTAAGAAAGAATTTACATAAAACTGAAAGACTGATTTCCTGACATTGAAGAATGGGATTTCAGCAACAGTTGCAACATCCTGAAGACCTCAACTATGAAATAGTTTTTAAGCTTAGACTGAGGAAAACAGAGGACAACAGCACTAGCCATGGATAATTCTGAAAGAAAATAAGCATTACAACTTGTAACAGAATGACCATTTCCTGCTGAATATGAATGTACCAGACTGATAAATTTAGTAAAAGGTGCTTTCTGTGTGGTTTTTTTTTGTTGTTTTAAATATTAGATAACACCTCTAAGTCAAACACAGCAGTGATACAGGTGGAAAAATTGTGCCTAAGTATCCATACTCAATATAGGACAAATTAGCATCATCACCTGGTGATAGAGACAGCCTATTACTAATTATACTTTGACTGAATAACTCCAAATAAAAATTTCATATTGATTCAAGCTACTGGAAATAAAATCAGATCAAATTATTACTGTTGCAAATGTTAGAACAAACTTATCTGTAACGATTTCTGAATTTTACCTTATTTTGGGACTTCAATCTGAAGTAAGTTGAAAGTCTATTTCAATACAATAGAAATTCCAATTATATATGGCCTTTTCATGACATTTCTTTAGTTGTGAGTTAGAATCCATTAGAATTATTTATACTGCACTTCTTCCATTATTTATACTGGCCTTCCTAGAATTATTCATACTCTATATTTACCTCATATCAGTATTATTATTCACTTGTTAATCTCTTTTGACTAGATTCATATTAAAAGGACATTATTAGATATCAAATTATATGAATAGACTTTAAACAGAATAGGAAGCAACTTCTTTGAAGGTATATACACATGATGCATTTAAACCTCAAGAAATTTAAAGATGATTTTACTTAACATTATTGTCCAGAATAGGCTCTCAGGCTATTCCAAATTACAAACAAAAAACGGATTTAAGAAATTCTATACAGTAACAGTGCTGGAATAATTGACAGCAGCATTTTATGAAAAGATGCACATCTAAATAAATCATCTCAGTTGTGATTCCTCACGATATAGAAAAACACACAAAATAATGCACTTCAGAAAATGTCACTTTAGATTTACTTATGGAAACTATCAAACACTTAATAATTTGATATTTTTCTTTACAGTTCATGGTAAAACTATTTTTTCTTCAACTAACCCTGCCTGTAAAAGCTCTAGGGAATACCATTACTCCAGTTTTCCATGCAACAGATTAACATTAAAATAAAGAAAATGGAAAGTCCTATGATGTTTTTAGCAAAGCTAGAATTAAAACTAACTCCATACCTCTGGTGTAAGAAATTTTTCAACCCGTTTGGCTATAAAGTTTTTCTCCAATATGGAGTTTACTGATGGTCTATTCCTAGGATTCCTTTTAAATAGCTGTGACAGCAGATTACGCAGGTCATAGGAGTAATGCATAGAGACAGGAGGAAAAGGGCCAGAGATTATCTTCAGGACCAAGTTCTTCATGTTACCAGCTTCAAACTGTATCACACAAGGAAGAAAGCAGTTATTCTTATCATCTGTCCACATGCAAGGCTGCACACACAGATGATGAGGAAAACTAACTAACAGTGTCCGTTCCTTTGCCTCAACACACACATTTTCAAGGTCAACACCAGCAGCTCAAAATAATCTGTTGCCAAATATTCAAATTAAAAATACATCACGATACAAGTATTTCATACTATGGAGGCATAAATGTTGCTAATAAGTAATTATTTCCCTCTGCATCTAGACTGACAATGATAAATAACTAAGGAAAAAATAATTATCAGCTTGACCTTCTCTTCCAAAGGCTTTGAACCATAACATGCCTTCTGCCTCTTTTAGCAACCCCTGATTTCAAATTACAGAATGTGAAGTATTCACACTCATTCAGGGTGAAATCCAATGGAATGCTGACTTCAGTTTAAGCTCAGGTAACAGAGGGCACCATTTCAATTCCTTTGTACAATAAAAAGAAAACAATACGTATCACTTAGCTTACAGAAAACAAATTGTTGACATCAACTCTCAGAAATTAAACATTATCAGCGATGTTGCTGCATAAAAAACCAAGCAAGAAGAAATTACAAAAGCTTGAAATGAAATTAAATCCTTATCCCTTGAAAATATTTCTTTCCATTTTCATGTTGTTATAGTATTTTTCTTTTAATAAAAATAACTACTAAAAGACTCCAAACAAAACAAAATCCACAAAAAAAATCAAAGTAGAACAGAAAAATAACCCAAATATTTTCTTCCCTTCCTAACTGAAAAACGGATGATGAACTTCAAACTACACATACATATAGGCAGAAGAAGGAAAAATTGGAAAGAGGCAACTCTTCCACCTTGGGAGTTTTCTCTAAGCATGATTTCTGTTCTAAACAGAAATATATTAATCCATCTGCAAAAAATCAGAATCCAAATTCAGACTTTCAATGAATTCAAGCTTTTTTGGGAATAAAATCCAACCCAAACAAACCAATCAAAACCCCAAAAAATCCCAAACAACAACACAACTCCCAAACCAACCAAACAAAAAAAATCCTAAAATGCCCCCCCATTAATCCTCATATCCTTTGTTACAACACCTAACCATTTTTTCAGCTCATAAAATCCATTAAAAACAAAAGTGCCAACATAGCTGAGAGATTGGCATGAAAGAAAACACCCATGAAGAATGTTGGTTGGCACAGGAAGCAGAGATGAAAATGTTCAAGGTAATTCTCAAACAGCTACCATCAAAGTCCTTCATCAACTAAAATATATCTGCGTAACATCAGAAAAAAATTCTGTTTGAAATCACTATCCTTTTATAGACACACAAAGTTTCTACTCACCGCATGTTTAAGTGTACACATTTCATAGAGAACACAACCAAGGGCCCAGATATCACTAAATCAAAGAAAATACATTACTTTAAAACTTAGCTCTAGATTTACATTGCCAAGTAACTTAACTCTGTGAAGTCTATCTCTGAAGAGGAAAAGGGTGGATTTTTGAATGTGTACAAGATCCTCTCCACGGATTTCTTAGACCCTGCAAAACGCAAAGGAAACAAAAACCCCAAAACCAATCCATCCACCAAAATAAGGCCACCCTGAAAACCGGATGATGTTATTTTGGCTTCTGATTTAGAACCATCTCAGCCACAGAAATTAGACAAAAATATGGACAAAGGCTTCTTTTGTTTAAATATATACCTGGGGATTGCCTGGAGTCTTTGAATTAAACAAAATTCAAGAAACCTCATCACCTAATTCAGCAAATACATTTCTCAAAGTCAATTAACTATGTTTAGCAGGGACTAAACTTACCCTTGCTCATTACAGGATTTGTTCAGTACACCATTAGATAATAAAGCCCATGTAGAAGAAATTAAGAGGAAGGAATTATAACAATTTTCATCTCTTAAGAAATCCATTGAAAGGAGTGTAAGGCACTCACAGCAATGAATGCAACAGCTTGGTGCAGTGGAAGGGTAACTTACTGACAGCCTCTTAAATACACGGGGGACACTGTTACCAGGCACAGGCTGCTGCCAGGGCAGCAAAGGTGTGAGTGAAGTATCTAAAGGACTTCCTTATCTGGAGCGGGCTGAGCCACCCATCTCCACACATCATGCGCTCAGATAATTAAATTGCTCTGTTTCATCTTTAATAGAGTTTCACATTGGTAGTGCATAAATGAAGGCAGTACAACCACTATGCAGGCGGGCAAAAGCAAGAGTCACAACTAGATCTAGAACTTGGAGCATTAAGCTAAGTCACCTCTCCATGACGTTGCTTTCTGCTGCAGGCCTAGTAAGGTACCATCCCTACTTGAGTTAGAGACAAACTAACAGATATTCACCACCATTTGAATGGAACACCTTTAGATTCCCCAAAGAACTAATTTTCTTCTTTCTTACCAAAAGTATTTAATAAAATCCTTATTAGTACCTTTTATTGTTGTAAGGCTTGTTCTGACATATTTCAGGCGACAAATAGTACGGTGTTCCTATGCAAGTGCGTGCCAACTCTGCAGTACTAAGACAAAAATAAGGATGGATGTTAACTGGTTAACTCACATGAAGTGCACAGATTGTGTTTCCTTGATCAAAGCAATTTAAATTAAATCAGAGGACAAACAGTATCAAAAAGGAGTTACCTGTTCAGAACTCTGGCGATTCCAAAATCTCCCAGCTGTATTGTTCCATCTTTGGTTAAAAATATATTCTTGATATAGAAAAGTAAAGAAGTCTGTTAATTGGAATATTCATACAATTGCACACTTTTTGTTCTCTACATGTTTTGAGAAGAGAATTTTCTACCATTCAATCCCCCTGAAGTCATTGCCATTGACTACTATGGAACACCAGACTTATACAAGTCCTATTTCATTAATATGAGAAAACACTACTTCACATTGTCAAATATAACCTCTTCTGTCCCCACACATAAACATATGAGTAACACTTGTAGTTTCATCAAATAGCCTCATCTGCTTGTAGAAATACATAAATTTCCTGCAGATTGAAGAAGTGTTTCCAGTATTAGAAATGTTTCCATAAACAAACTAGGAAGATATGAATGCAATCACTTTCAAAGACAATTCAGCTGTAAAATATCCACCTACATACCTGTGACTTTATGTCCCGATGCAAGATTTTTCTATCATGTATGTGTTTTAGTGCTAAACAGATTTGTACAAACCAGTCCAGAATCTATTAATAAAAGAAAATGCAACATTAACTTCATCATTTATCTGAAAACTTCCCCACTCACAAGACAATATCAAATCAAACTTTAATTATAACTATGGGTTTTATGTTCCTCCCCCCCATACCCGCTTCATTTATACCACAGAATAATTAAAAATTTAATATGGATTTGACTGGCTAAAATGCCTAAGATGTGGAACTTGCCCATCAAAAGATTGTACTTTTCCTGTAGCCAATACAAGTCTTGCACTTATTTAATTCACCAAGAGTCCTTGAAAGCCCTACTGATGCCCACAGAAACACTTATTTTACATGTCGTAATTTCGTGTATCTTACCTTAAAAGGAAAAATATTACAAAGTAGATTTTGGTGAGAAAAGTAACAAGCATCTAACTGGAAGATTATGAACATACCAACAATGCCCTTTTTTGGGTGAATTTGCAAAAACTACAGTATAAGAAGTGAATAATGACAAGAACTTTGCCATGTGAATTGTAGTTTTACATTCATTACTTAGAAGTACATACATGACAAAATTATAGTATAACACAAGGCATAACTTTCACTTTTCCACTTGAAGTCCCTTTTGTACAAGTGAGGTCAAATGAGAAAAATAAAAAGTTTTACAAATTATATCCCAAATGTTTCATATACTAACTACTAAGGCTTTCTAAACTCAGGTAAATTGAGATCCTACTGGATGCAGACATAAAAGCATAGAAACAATTTATAAACAAAGAAACATGTCAGTCCTGACAAAAAACCCACCCTGAATCCAACACAACTTCTTTTTCCTTAATTTAATCAAATCAGTACTTAAAATCCCCTTGTTTAGTCCAAACTATGTCACTTCTTTTTCACTAAAAGTTACTTTATAACCAGTTTTGTGGAAAAGGAAAATGTATTGAAAGTATACCAGCAGAATATGAAACTTTTATTATTGGCAAAATGAACTTTTGAATGATACCAACTCCATATTTTCATATTTCATATTATTACACTTATAAAGTATATTATTTTACACATTACATCTTTAAAAACATTATTTCAGAGGTGTAAGGATATTTGTGTTGTCTTTCAATATTTTTCTTGTCTCAGATTTGGTTTACTTCACAAGAGATCCAACTTTTAAAAGCATCTTACACATACAGACAAAATCTCAAGTAACATACCCAGGACTTCCAAGTATATTTTCTTTCTTATTTTTTTTTTGTGCAGTTGGTTTTTTTGTTTTGGTTTTGCTTTTTAATGATTTTACATTGACCAATAGCAACAAGAACGACTATTTGAGAATCTCCTTTTAGATTAAGCAACTATATCTATAACCTGAACCAAAACAATTTAAAATTCATGAAAAAGTATCCTGTAACAAAACACTATAGCAGCAATTTGTGCTTACCTGATCTTCAGAGAAGAGGACTCCTTTCTGGGCATTTATCTTTTTAAATAAGTCTCCTCCTTCACAGTAATCCATCACTATGTACAGACAGCCATTTTCTGTAAAGTAAAAGACAAAGTATTTCAAAAATACAAAAAACAAGACCCTTCTTAACTTTCCAAGTATCTTCACTACAGTCGCACAAAAAGCAACAAAAAATTTACTTTTTCACATGCAGCTTCAGATATAATTTATTGGTCCATTTTTTAAACTTCAAGCAAAAATATGTTTATTATTTTGAGTTTCAGAAACTAATTTTCCCATTTTGGTAACATTGCACTCTTTTGATAGGGAAAGAAAAGAACTACATCTACTGAACCAATGCCCCAACATGGTGTTCAAAACCACTATGAAATTAAAGGGGTCATTCTATGAACGCAATATAAAACCAATCTTCAAACTTCTTTCAAACACCCTATAGATCCCCCTACTCTAAAAATAGGGATCTGAAGTTGCCTCTATTTGCCTTGTTTTTTCTTGGAATTTTACCTGGACTTGCCAGAACATGAAAGCCATCAGCTTTCATACTAGACATGCAGTTTATTTCAGTCTGAAGAACAGTAAGAGAACTTCCAGCAGACAATGAGAGATGGAAACAATTATTTTCTCATTTTTGAATGAAATCTCAGGAGACTTCAAAAAATCCCATGCAAGTTTCCAGTAGGAGGTATGAACAAATATAACACATTTCATTCAAAGTTATGGTTTTTCCAGTTACTGATGAAAAAACAGATTAGGCAGAAGCAAATTGCAAGTTGCCAAAAGCATAAGAACTACACTACTCACATATTAGGCATGATTTTGAGAAGAGAAGAATAACTGCAGAAAATCAGTCACATGCTGCTCAAAAGAAAAAGAACTCCTATTTTATGAAAAAGTTAGTCACACCACTTAAAAACTTTGAATTAAAATAAATTGAATCATCTAAGTCACTTAAATTTCACTCCCACAGAATGCTTCTGAAATCTGCCTTTCAAAACATTAAACCCTTAAAGCTGTTTCTCTGTTTGGTCATTTTATTATTATCTTTAGTTAGCATTATTTTAAAAGATGATTCTAGGAGTCTGGATTTCTTGCACATCTATTGCTGAAATAATTTTCTTCCATAAACTTTATATTCAATGTATTCAAAGTCAATGTGTTCTGGCAATAAAGATGCAACATAAAGTCTTGTGAATTATGGAATACAGGATCTACCTTGTAAGAAAAAAGCAGTTTTAAAGAACAGGCCTCTACCACAATGAAGAAAGCAGTGTGCATTTATAAACCAGAAGTGTGGCTGTGTAATATGATTATGTCACAAAAATCTAATTTAATGAAAAGAAAAAGTGAAAGCCCCAGGCAAAAGACATAACAAAGTCAGCAGAAAGGAAGGAAAGAAGAGAGCAGAATCTCTAAAAAGCACTTCAAATAATATTTAGGGGCTATTAATAATATTTTAACTTTTGTATAGATTTTTGGAGTCTTTTCTCTTTTCTGCCTATCCCAAGACATTAACTATGCAGAATTATATTTCTTCTTCCTTCATTACCTGATGAAGTCAACAGTCCCATCTATTTTTTCCAGCTCTGAAAGCAATGATATGGTTGCAGTTACTGAAGACTGCACTCTAAGACAACAGACTTGGACATAAAACTGCTCTTGCTAGGTTATCAATACCCAAATTTAGACTGTAATTTAACCTACGCAAGCATTCCAGTTGCTAGGGTATATTTAAGGAGAGTTATGCTCTGGAGAAACAAGAAAATATCTTCCATTTAAGCATCAACCAAAACCAATGCATGTAAGGTATAGTCATGAATAGTTGTTTATTTGTTGCCCCTTTTCCTGAATTACAATTATCTTTAAACGTGGATAGGAATTCTGAAAAAATAAGGAAAATAACTAAAGTAAACTAAGTAATAAAGGTATGAAAAATACTGATTAAGGAGATTAAAGACTCTCTGACTTTTAGACTAAGTGCAGTAAGCAGTGCACAGAGTCACTCCTGTTACTTCAGGTTCTACTATATTAGTTCACCTTACCTTCAAATGACTCCCTATACAGGACAATATTTGGGTGTTTCATGTTAGCCAAAACAGCAACTTCTCTCCTTGATTCTTCTCTCTCCTTATTTGACATCTTCAGAAGGAAAATATTGATTCGTGAGAACAGAAATGCAAAAAGAAGGGATCAGGAATTTATTAATAATAATTACTTACCTTAGAGATGTTTATTTCTTTAATAACATATTGCTGGCCATTTTCTTTAGCTTTGACAAGTATTGCTTTCCCAAAGGATCCTTCTCCAATCTTCCGTACTTTGATATACTTATCCATAGTTCTCGTCTTAAGGCATCCTTACTTGAGTACTGGAAAAAAAAAGAAAACACCAAAAACCCATGAGCATGGTACTTGTTTTTTACTCAAATCTTTGTCTATTTGTCTCCTCAGTTGATCTTCTGTAAATCATCTACTCTGAGTCTCAATTCTATTTTTTTACAGTTGGCTCATCTTGGGCCAAGAAGGGCTGCATAACCAAAACCTGTTTCATCTTTCATTTTAACTAAAAAGGATCTGTTTTGTCTTTAAATAAATCAGTGCAGCCAGTGCCAAGGCTCCTGACTCAGCTGGCACACAAACATCATAGAGCTATAGCACCTGGTTAAACTTCTGTTCACCTTTACTTGGAAGAAACACAACAGAGGTGAGGGGAACTCCTATGCATTGTTTCATAAGAAGCACTAAATCCAAATTTTATATCACTATAATGAAGCCAAAAATGGATTGAATTCAACAGATCTCCATCACATTTCAAATAATTATTCAATACAGAAAGGTGTGGCTTTAAGTGTGACTGAAAGCCTCTTTTCACATTGCATTTAAAACAAATCATTGCAAAATGGCACAAATCACACTTTTTCATGTACCATCTGACCATTTAGACTACTTTTTCAGATTGAAGGGAGTACTCAGGTGAATTTTGATGGTGTTTAAGGTTATATACTAAAAAATACTTTGGTAAAAACAGGACACTAGGGAGCTGCAAGCAGAAGCTATGGCAATATAGAGACGTGTCAGAACAGCACAGGGAAAGGGACCGGTTCAAACAAAGGCCAAAGTAACAAATGTCAGAGCAAACTCACAGTGGACTAAAAGATTATATTCTTTAAAGCAAAAAAAAAGTTTTCATACCCTGAGGAAGCTTCCATAAGCTGAAAAAGACAAAAGTGTCCTAAGATTTTCTTCACTTAAGCCTCCCTTGCAAGAACTAATAGCATTTCTGATTTGCTGTATCCAGCTTCCTTCCAAAAGGAGATCCTAGTAGCTTAGATTCAAATTTCACACACCTCACAGATCTCACAATCACAGTCTCTCCTCAATTTGAGATTTTTGGTTTTATTTTTACAGAATTGCCATACACAGATGCTGCTTAACAGGATTTATACCATGAAAGCAGACTAAAATAAATAAGCTTGATTAGCATAGCAAGACAAAACAAGAGAGAGCTAAAGTAATCTGTTCTGCAAGAGGAGATGTGAAGCCTATTAAGACTAAGCATAACTACCAGGAAAGGAGAAAGTTAGAATTACAGGCCTGTAGTGCCTTAGTAAGGGTTATTTTTTTTTCTTTACACTACATAAAGATAGTTTAATGTAAAGTTGCACTTCTTAACGTAAGAAGGACTTGGTACTAACTTCTACATTCTCTTTCAGGCAACAATAAAAGCACAGCAGGTGGGACACAACTTGAACTTTGCATGACTCTGCTGGAGTTCTCTTCCTACCCTACTTCAGGAAACAACTAGAGTTGTTCTACATTTAAACCAGCTGCATTAGGCGTAGCTTAGGGCTGCTCCTGCGTGCTGCTCCCTGCAAATACAAGCGGGCAGTAACCAGCCTTTGGGCGAGAAGTTCCAGTTCAGTCAAAGCCAGTATATAATATTCCATGAGCTAAATAGCTTATTTTTACATGTGTCAAGGGAAAAATAGGCATCCAGAGAAAGGCCATCAGCGCTGACAGGGCGTTGTCTTTTCAAGCCCGGGGCAGTAAGTCAGCTCATCCACTACGGCCACGCAGAAAAGCGACGCAAGTCACACCCCGAGGCAGCCTGACCGACCGGGGTGCCCGGCCAGGCCAGGGCCGCCCGTACGGGGAGGGGCACGGCAGGGACCGAGCAGGGCCGCGCTCCGCAAGCGGGCCCCGCCAGGCCGCCGCCCCCGCACAGCCAGAGCAAGCCCAGCACCGGGGCGAGAGGCGCGGCCGACAACCCCCCGACCCAGGGTGGCTGGGAGAGACCCTCCGATACCGGCCCGGCTCGCAGNGGCGGGGCCGCGGCCCTGCCCGCCCAGTCCGCGTTAGCGGCGCTTCACCCTGGTAACGCGCGGCGGGGCCCCGTGACGGGCGGGGCGCGCACGGGTGTCGGCGTTTTGGGGAAAACCCCGCCAAAGCCGCTTCAGGCGTTTCACGAACGACCCACGGCACCGGCGGTATGTATCCGCCCCAGACAGCCCCCGGGCGGCGTTCCTAGGGGCAAGCGTGCTCCGGCGGGGCTGGGCGCTCCGCTTACCGGGGAGGGTCGGGCTGCACCTGTGGCTCCTCCCTTCCCGACTCCGATGCGCGCCTTAATGGCACCTTATGGGCGAAAAGGCTCGTGATTCACAACGCGCCTTCTCAGTCCGAATGCCACGGGGCACAGCGCCTTCTGGGCTTGTTAGGCTTGCACATAAACGGACCAGCGGGTATTTTCCTCAAGAAAAACAAGAAAAAAATCCACCCCTTGACTTGACACGTTTTGGCGGACCTTTCATTCGCTGTGTGTTAAGTGAACCCCACGCTGGTCTCAGCAGCCCGGCTGGCAGTACCCAGGAGTTCGTGCTCAGCCCCACACCTGCGTTTCCTCTGCAGGTAAAACCATTAAGCTCTCGGAGCCTCCGCAGCGCCTGGAATTTAGAGGCGGAGCAGTTTAGCCCGAAGCCGAACGATGCCACGATGTACCCAGCATCTCTCTGCCTCCTTTACCTGGGAAACCGCCTCCACCCCGTTCTGAAGCGCGGGACTGTCCTGCCTGCCCCTGGCCCTCAGCCCGCCCTCGCAGCGAGGGAGCCCGGCACGGGCCCCTCGGGCCCCCGGGAAGCCGCGCCCAGCCGCGGGAGGCGGGAGCGGGGGACGGACCCGCGCCGGGCGGACGGCGGGAAGCAGAATCAGCAGTGACGGCGATGCTGACCCCGGCGGCCCGACGGGCGCCGATTCTGCGCCGTGCGAATCCCCGCCCTCCCGGGCCGAGGGGGCGGTGCCGG
>VZTB01006154.1:0-48353 GCA_013397245.1 Thryothorus ludovicianus | reverse complement strand
CCGGGCCGAGGGGGCGGTGCCGGGCGGCGGAGCGGCCGCGGGTCCGGGGGCTGCGCCCGTGTCCTGGTGGCGCTCGGAGGGAGGATGAGCCAGCGCCTCCCCGGGGATCAGCGGGCGGCACCGCCCGCGCAGGTACGGGCGGGGCGGGGCAGGCTGGGGTTCCGCCGNACAGAGTGGCTCCTCGCGGACCCCTCACGTCGTCCGTGCGCCTCCCCCGAAAGGCCGGGATGAGGGGGGAATGCCCCGCGCCTTTACACGGCGTGTTTGCGCCCTGTCACCCCATCCCTGCGCTCTTCCGGGCAGCGCCTACGGAAGGCGGGGGGCTCTGCGGCTGGGAATGTCCAGGGTCCCCTCCCCACGTAACCAGCGCTGCTGGAAGAATTATTCTGCATGAGTTGCTCGCTTTATGTTGGCTCACGGGTTTGGCTAGTAGGGCCGCTCTTAGACAAGGGAGGGAGGTAATGGGCTCTTGTTGGAGCCTCGTAATTAAATGGGCGTGCAGGTCAGCGAGGTTAAAACTGAATATTGACTGCAGTCTTTCATATTATCTTCCTTACTTGTCTAAAATCCTTCTTTTCCCTAGCCAAAACCGTGGAAATGGCTGTAAAACAAGTGTGTATTAATTCTCACTCAAAATGAATGTCTGTGAATGTGACAGTGGAAAATCGTGTGCTGATAGTGAACTATGTTCAGTGTAGTGTAGTAAAATTGCTGTGTCACAGTTTAAAGTACTAAATTAGGTAAAATAGGGCCTTACAACCAAATATAAAATGTTTGTGGGACTAACCTGTGTTAGAATAGATGCTTAAATTTTTTTGGTAATGTACTGGTAAACGGTAGGCATTTGGATGTGAGGACTTGCACCTGATTTTTGAGGTTGTAAGACCTCTGAAGTTTCTGGTGCAGAGTTTGTGGAAGAAATTGTTTGGTGGATTGGTGCTTTTAGATGCTTTTCTTTTTGGTGGACCTGTGAAGGGGTTTATTTTCAGTATTCCTTAGCAACAGAGATACTTCTTTGCAGATACAGCTATTTGAATGAAGGATATGTTGGTATGACAGATTTGAAAGCAGCTAGTCATCAAAACTGTTCCTCTATTTAAGGAAATGTCAATATGCTGTAATGTAAAATTAAAAACAAATATTTGTGCATTATAAGAAATATACCTTTGGGAAGCATAATAAAAGAGACCTCACCAGCTGTCACTATTGGTTTTATTTAGTCTTTCACTGACTAAATACTGTTAATTTGATGTCTTGTCTCTTTGGCTTGCAAGCAGAGATAAACTTGCTGCAAAGTTGTCAGAGTGGGAGGGAGTTCTGCTCTAGGAAAACTACAGGTAGCTTGAAACTCACAGCTTGAGACACAGTGACTCTGCATCTCTCTGCAACACATGTGAGAACAGAATTCACATGGTGTTCAGAAAAATGGAGCTTGTTTCTTGTTTGCTTCTGTTTAGTATTGGTTTGTGGTATGTCAGTCCTAAAAATTCTTTGCCTGATAATGGTAGATGTCACACACAATGTGTATTGTAAAGTTTCTAGAAACACATTTTACTTTTTTACTTGTTGTATTCCAAGATTTTCTTTGCCCAAATTTTTACAGTGCCCTCTTGGAGTGGTTTACTATTCCACTGTTCTGTCTGTGGTGCATACTTGAAAGTTAAAGTAATTCTTGGTAAAATTCCCCCTCTTCCTCTCCTCTTCTCCCCTTGTAATAAGAACAAGCCTATCCAAATTCTTGACCAGGAAAGACATTTGAAGCTGTTAGCTTTTGCTCTTTGTGACTGCATTGCTCTGAACCACTTTATTTTATGAATTTGCTAGCATTTTTCTCATGACCATGTTTATAGCTCCTGTTTGCTCTCTTGCACACCAAACGTTTGTAGCAAATTGAGTAACCTGCAAGTGACAACCCACTGTGCTGGTTAGTCTATGAGCACATGGGTCTGGCTGTGTAATAGGTGTTCTCCTGTTCACTGAATACACAATTTGGCTTTCCCCCCCTCACACACACGTTGCTTTGAGGTCTCTGTGTGTGTGTCTTATCTTGAACAGGAGAGTTGCATTCCTTGAATGTAAGCACTAAAGCTGGGACAACTGTTCCAAGTTCACAACCATTGCCAAAAGGCATTCTAGGAACATTGAGATAATTTTTTCCTGCTCTTATTTAGCTGACTTCATATGCATGTGAATAGGTGTAACTGTACAGATCAAGGTTTCAGGGTAAACTCTTAAAATAATTTGGCAGTAGGGATATTTTTAACTTGGTCATAAATTTAAAAAATAGAATAGAAGCTCTACTGCTGAGAGATTTGTGCCAGAAGTGATAGTGCCAATTTAAATTAATTTCCTAATTCTCAGACTATTTTGAACATTCCTAAATTACTTATTTTGGCACCTTGACAGCAGCAGTAACCCAATAAACTCCGAAGGTTGTCAGCAGTAGCGGTGATCATGTGCATGGAACTGCTTTTGTGTTCTTCCTGCTTATTTTCCCAAAACTAAGATTTCAGCTTAATGCCTGTGAGCAAGTTCCCAGTTCTGTCCTTGTTTCAGTTGTTCCCTTATGTCATAACCTTAAAGTGCAGGTTCTGTGTTGTCTGACTTGCTAAAGCCATTCAGGTGTCAGGTCAGCTTTTTACCTGTGCTTGTGAATGAGGAGGCTGTGGTACAGTACTTTGTGCTTGTTATTGTGCCATGCTTTGCAAACAGAAGGTGCTCAGAATACTAGAAAGTTGACAATTACAAATTTTTACAGTTGTTTAACTTGAAATTCATTTTTGAATTTTGGAAGCCTTTATAAAATCATCTAAGAGAATAAAGTCTAGACAAAACAATAATAATTTAAATTGATTATATGAGGGTTATAAACAGATAATTTATTTTTTTTTCTGCTGGGAAATGTGCCCTGCTTTAAAAACGTAAAGACTGAAAAATGTAAATTGTTGAGATAGTAATTATACAAAATGAACTGATATTTTTTATTGCTGGAGAAGGGAGTTGATGAAGTAATTCATAGGCTTCATGTGTAATAAAAACAATTCTAGGCAAAGCTGTTAAAATCTGTTTCCATCTGGACTACTGTTTTTAGTTTGTATTATGTGTTGTAAGTAGACATGAGTGTATATTCCTGGAAATGAATGTAAAGAACAGAATCTATAACTTCATAGTGGGTACCAGCAGTTCTTTTTAGTAACTTCAGAGTGTCTAGTTAGGTATTTTCCCCTTGAACTTTCTAGGCAATCAGCAGTTTTGTTTGCTAAGCATTTTCCTTAGGCTTTCTAGTTACAGGAATAGACTGTGATTACTTTGTGAGGCTAAGGAGGAGTAGTAAATTAAAAAGTGATTTAAGTTCGGTCCTGAAGCACACACCCTTTGATAAAAATAACCTTTGCTGTTATTTTTTCTCCTTATTTTTGATATATTTTGATAAATTTTTCTAAAAACTTCAGAGAAGATGAAGTACTCAAATGTGTATTTTGCACATTCATACTGTGGTAACAAAGAAATGTTTCCTAATTGAAATAGCAAAAATGTCATTTCACTTCAGTTTGTTTAAATTCCAGATAGAGCTACTGGGATGATTTAATATTTTGACATCCTGCCACTTCAAGTACTTGTTTTCCTGAAAGATAAGTTTGTGTTTGAGTTCCTTCCACTTTTGTCTTCAAATTAGTGCTCTCTGCCAGGTTTCTTGGATTTTGATGTGTTATCTGCACTTTTTGATCTACTGCAGCTTTTTCCTGAGTTTTCTGCTTTTAATTTGTCTCATGTATGTGTTGGGAAAAACAATTCAGTTCTCCATATGCTTCCAAAAACATTTATTTTCTGATTTTGGAAGCTGAATCTACAAATTTCCAGAGTATATCTAGGAAAGAAAACTGAAGATTGCTTTAATTGTTATTTGACTTTTCGCTTCGTGACTTTCAGACGACTTTAAATTATTTTCAGTCTTATCATCTTAGCAGTTTTCTTCTGTTTTGCAGAGACATAAATATTCTTTTAACTTAGGCAGTAAAGTTTCTAAGACACCTGAGGAGACCTAACAATCTGCACTAAGTGTTTATGTCATTACCACAGTTAGAAAAATCTCAGTGTTTATTCCTAACAAATTTTAAAGATTTTTTTTTTCCTTTGGATAGGTAGAGGATGGATTATTTTTAATAAATTTGATCTATAAACTCAGTGAACTGACTTCGCCTCTGTGGTTATATAACATATTTAAGATAATTCACCTTCTTTGCAGTCTATTAGCTAGAAGCCTTTTAGTAAACTATAGTTGAATTTCTTTTTTTTAAATTTTTTTGGTAACATTAAAAATCTCACATGAGCCCAATTTCTTTTTCTCCTCATAAAATACCCACCATGAGTCTTGTTTTCAACTTGATACCACTATTGAACAGTAAATTTCCCTCTGGACTCTCCACCAGAAACTTGTTTAGCATTTGTAGGCCCTGATGAAATACACATAATTTTGAGCGATGCCCTTGCCCATGTTTCAACTAAATTTTACATTTGGAGAGAGGAATATTCAAGTGAGGGGAACTTGCTGTGCATTCTGAACTGCTAACAGACTTGGTTTAGTGAATGCTTTCCTTTTGATGCTGTTTGTGCATCTAGAGCTTCCCCGCCTTTTGATTTTTTTTAAATCTCCTTTAGAGTATCTATTTTTATTACAAGGCAGGAACAGGCTATTAACAGTCTTGTTTTTTAACATCAGAGGTTCACAGGTCTCTCTGAACAGATTTTTATATTTATTTCATCCTCTGAAAATTACCAGAATGGCCACCAGTAATGGTTGGAAGTGCCGTTTTTAAAAAGTGAGGTGGCTTCTGTGCAGTCCAGCAGAGCGTGTCAGCTGTAAGCCAGATCCAGGTGTTGATCACAGATCAGTCCTTCCTCACCTTGCTGCCTTAGTACTGTTGAGGTTCCAGAGCAAGAAACAGAGCAAGTCTGTTGTCAGTGCTCCTGGCCTTCAAGTTTAAACAGCTGTACATACTGCATCTGTCAGTTTATCACTCTGCTCCTGTGATGTACCTCCCTTAAGGGGAAGGCAGCACTCAAGATTCATAAATGTTTGTAGTCAAAAGGAGCAACAAAAGTCAGAGGGTCTGCAAACAATCAGAAAGTTTTGTTAGTACGTTTCACACTTGGCTTGAAAGTTGCTATGTCAGTCTGTAGGAGCACATGGCAGTGGGTTCTGGATAAAGGGCTAGGGTGAAAGGGAAGAGAGAAAAAGAGATCACTAATCCTGGTTCCAGCATCAGTCCAGCTGGTGAGATGTCCAGGGTCCTGGGGGCACTCCTGGGCCTGCTCTGGGGTACTTTTTCATAGATAGGAAGGCAGGTTTCTTGTCTTCTGTGCAAATTACCCATCGTGTGCAGTCCATTCTTTCAGACCTTTCTGGAAGTGGGCTGGAGAGCTTCAGGGGTCTTGGATAGTCTTGATCCCTCTCTACAGTCTGTGCCCACACCTTGTCCTCATTCCTGTGCTAGTGCTGTACAGCGTTGTGCTTCTCTCTGGGAGCTAGACCAAGGATGTTTGTCCTGGAGGAGTGCTGCCCTACCTCTGCATGGCCCCGTCTCCAGCCACATCTTGTTCTTTATCACGTTGGTACCAGCCATTGTCTGTTATTACCAGCCATCCCTGGCTGGCTCCACAGCCACCCAGTTATCACTGTTTGAGACAAACACATCAGCCCCTTATCTTCTGGGATTCTCCAGTTACACGTACCAAGAGGACTGCCCAGCCTTTTTTTGTTTCTGGTGACCAAAGGCTTGTCACTTCTGACAGAGTACGCTGGATACGTTCCTCTTCAGCTGGTATTTTCTTCACTCCTTTGAAGCTGGAAATTTGTTAGTAGGAGGAGTAAGCACCAGGAACCACCAGGGGTCCCCACAGGATTTCACAAGTAATGGTCTTGTGACTGTCCTGTGGTTTGGAGAGCTCTGTGGAATATTTTCTTTGATCTCAGTGTGTCTCTAAAGAAATTTTAATTCAGACCTTAAAAATCTGTGGTTGCTGCTGTTATTGAGAAGATGCTTGGAGTTAGACTGAGGATAGTGATGATTTTTCACATTCCAATTTGACAATCCTGAGTTACATTGAACAAAATTGTCTGAAAGATTCTCAGCTCCAGTGTGACCCTGAACTTAGGAATCTGTGCGTGTAGTTAGGGACTACTCAGTGTATTTCTCTGAAAAGTTGAGGAAAAGTAGTATGATTAACAAGATTTCTGGTCATTCTAGTGATGTGTAAAAGCTCTGCTCCATTGTATAACCCTCAGATGACTTCAACACAAGTCCACATTAAAACGGAGCAAAAGCCTTTAGAAACTGTAAAGAGGCACTGTTGCAATGTCTTATCATCAAACAGAAAATGGGTGTCATGACCCAAAATTCAACAAACAGAAGTTACGTTGTCTGCAATGGAAACTGCAGGCATAATTCTTGCCCTTCAAAAGAGGAGTATGGATTTTACCTTTAAGTTGTCTTAACGAGTTGCAATGTTATTTCTCATCTGAATACGATTACAGAAGGAACACCAAAGGTTTGCGATTTTTGCCAAGGAAACTCTTCATCTTTTCTTTCCTGGACTGAATAGTTGCAGCTGTAGGTACTGAACTATTAGTTTAGAAACAAGTATTGTATCTTATATCTATTTTAGCTTCCTCCAAAGCAGCAGCCATGGACACAGTTGTTTACTGTGATTTGACTAAAGATCAGTACCTGCTAAAGCTTTTGAGTCACACTTGCTTTCATACTTAGTTCAGGTTCATGTTAAGGGATTATGTTGTTAGCTTTTCTTTTTTTTTTTTCTTTTTTTTTCTCCCCTTTGTAAAACCCCTCCAAGACTTTACCACTCATGAAGCTGCTTGTTACTGTACGTGTGCAGGAGACTACTCTTCAACTCTGACAGCAGGATTTTTTCTAATGTATCAATAAATGGGGTTAGTTTAGTAAGTTTAAATTGGAGTTTTCAGGTAATCCAGTCCATTTGGTTGAATGCTGCTAAAGTATTCACATTAATAACCTGGTGAATGTGAAATGCCATTAAAAAGTGCTCACATTAGCAACTGGATGTAACAGAAGCAATGCCTTCCTTCCATCAGGAAGGCTGATATCTTTGTGCCAGTGGGTATAGTTCTTCAAATGTCACAATATGGGTAGCCATAATCTTTCTGGTTATGACATTTTAGGGAGTGGAGAAGCAGTGGTTTTGAATACTTTGAAAAACCAAAGTCAATGCCCTTTATGTTTGTCATCATATGACCAGAAGCATGAGTTCGGTATTCATCCGGTAGTTAGGCTGTCAGATTTTAGTTGGATTTTTGTTGGCTTCCTGGAGATAAAAAGTACTATCAAAATGAGTATTTATTATTGGTTCTCCTTTTGTGAAGATCTGGTCTACAGTGATCATATTCTATACAGGTATTTGTCATAAAAATGAAGAAACTTTTCAGGCTCTTGTTATATTAAGTGTTTTTAACTAAGATTATTAAGATTCAGTAGAACATAAATATGAATACTGAGAGGTTTTGTTGCAGTTTTAAAGCTAAGACTGTGCTTTATAAATACTGTCTTTTCCTGTTGTTTTTTCTATGTGATTTTGTTCATATTTGAGTATGGCTCTTTCCTCCCTGAGTGTCAGTTTTATTTTGGAAGTAGCTGTGAATGAAACTAGTCTAAGCTTTACCTATGGATATTTTTGGAAACTGACTTTTTATCTTCTTTTCAAGACAACCTAGGAATCTACTATATAAACTCAAATAGGGTTTTTTTTTTTAAAACTCAAATAGCATCAGTTAACTGGTAGTGCTTCTTCATAACATTTTTTTCCCAAAGATGACCTAAAAATTGACCAAGATCCTTTCTTGAGGATCACAGAAAGGTTTTGGTTGAAAGGGACCTTAAAGATCATCTAATTGCAACTCTCCTGCCATGGGCAGGGACACCTTCTGCTGGACAGGTGCTCATCCAACCTGGCCTTAAACACTTCTGGAATGGGGCTTCTGCAATTTCTTTGGGTAAGCTGTCCCAGTGCACCACCATCCTCACAGTAAAGAAATTTTGTGATGGGTTTTTTTGAGTGCTACAGAGAATGATCTGCCTGTGTGTTTCTGTAAAGGTTAGCATAAGCATTCCCTAAGGTTTAAGTTTGGATTATTGAGTATCCTTAAGAATTTTTCTGGTTGAAGCTTAACTTAAAGTGTTAAGATTTTTTTCTGCCTTTTTGTGAAGAAATAACCTGCTAGTAGGTTAATACAGTGAGAAGTTTCTCAAATTTCATTCACCCATTTTCCAAACCTGGAGTTTGGAAGATGAATGATGTTCTCATCCTGCTTATGTATTTTGATAAATAATAACAGAATAAATGAATGAAAGGTATATATGCTGAGTCTGTGGTAAAAATGGAAATGTCATTTTCATGCTGGTGAGACTAAGAGTGGCCACAACATGGCCTTTGTTTTAGAACTGTTGTAAAATTCTTGTAATTTCTGAGTTTTAAATTTCTATCTGAAGGGCAAATTTGAAAACTAAAAAAGATGTGGGATTTTAAAGTAATTTAATAAGGGAGGTTTAGAATTCAGTGATAAAAACTTAGTTCTGCCTTTATCTTTTGGTCTGGTGTTCTGGCATAGACTTCCATACATATATGGGGACATATGAAAATTTTAATTTAAGAATAGGTGTGGGAAGTGTCTCTGTCATACTATTTGTCTGTTCTTAAAATATACAGTAGTTGGATACTTAAAAATAAGATGATATATATATAGAATGCCTGAGTATTTTATAAGAAATAGTTGTTTTTAAAAGTTCTTAACAGTTAAACCATTTTAAATTCTATGTTATTTTCAACATTTTTCAGCAAATTATTCTTTCGTTCCTGTCCCCGCATTTTCTCTGCTGTAGAATACACTCTTCTGTGCAAAGCTTGTATTGATAATTTTAATTTCATCTTTTGCTTCATGGGTGCACGGCATTCTCACTAAGTGCTGTACTCGAGTAGGGTTTGTTGGAAGATATATCAGATTTAGAGGACAGATGACTGCCTTTAAACTTAGTTGTTAGTACTGAACAGAAAAATTGAATTTTACATTGATTTTTTTTAATTAATTAGGATTCTTAGTTTGAAAAAGAGCACTTCTGTTAAGATCAGTCATTGTGGGGTTTTTTTTTGGTTTGTGATATTTTTTGTGTTAATTGTGTTTGCTAGGTTGTTTGTTGTTGGTTTTTTAGTTGTTTTTGACTATGAACGATGTAAAGCAAATTTGTAATCTGGAGGAGTACTTTAAAGTTTTCACTCTACCCCCTTTCAGGGGAAATAACGAGCCTTTGCTGCCTATTTTTTTTATTTCCTCCACCCCTTTGAGATACAGAAAAATATTTTTATGGGATAACAGAGCACATTCTGGAGATTTACTGATTGCTTGCATCAGCTGTCAGCAAGTGTCCTGTAAATCTGGGTTTTTCCTGGCCTGTTCTTTTCCACAGACATGTGTCTGCCCCGGAAGCGGTTCCCTCAGCTGACTCGCTGCTCTGCTTGACCTTTCAATGGTAGAGCTTGAAAGATGAGCAGGATGTCTGATGTTGCAGAGCAGAAAAATGCCTGTGGTACTAGACTGCAGAAAACTGCACAGCCTGACAGGCTTTTTCTGCTGTTAATGTAGCTGTTTGTCCGCTGTTCTCCTTTACCAGTGTACTTCCTGCCTGCACTGCATTTAGTTAGATTCTCCAGAATATACTATGCTCATGTGTTCATTACTTTCTTTGCCCTCTCTAGTCATAACAGGTAAGATATCCTGCTTTAGCTCTCTGATTTTATATTCATTCTGTATTGTTGCTACCTTATTGTAACTTGTAGTATTGTCACCCTAAAAAGTTTTCCCCAAAGCATGAAATACTCTTGTTTTATTTTGATACAAATTTCATAGGGTTGTTTTGTTTTTTTTTTCAATATTCAAATAGGAAATACCTTATTTTTATATATGTGCATGCAGGTTATAAAGCAGCTAAATGGAGTCTGAGCAGCTGTTCCATAGAGGCTACTATCGGAACAGTTACAACAGCATAACTAGTGCGAGCAGCGATGAGGAGCTTTTAGATGGAGCAGGTGTAATTATGGATTTTCAGACCTCTGAAGATGACAATCTCCTGGATGGTGATGCATCCATTGGTAAGTTAATTTCACCTCAAAAGTTTCTCTGGGTTGTGTTTTTATGTGTTGTGGGGTTTTCTTGTTGGTTTTTATTTTGTTTTGGTTTTATATGACCAAATCTGATCCTTTTCTGTTAAGCTAATCTGTCATTCAGAGAGGGGCTTTAAACCTGAAAGGAGTTGAACATTCTTCTGTGCTTGCCTAACAATTATATTGTGTGGGATGACTTCTGATACAAGGCAGATATTAACATGCTGCTGACAAATGTAAAACTTGCTGTCAAGTAGAAGGATGGCTATTCTGCTGCTACCTGCAGTGGGATTTTGGAAATCTCAATGTCTCCAATATTTCTTTGGTGCAAAAATTAACAGGCTGTTTTAATCATTACTTCTAGAGTTCAATCTGTTTTGCTTCATTCAGCTTCACCACTGTAAAACAGAGGCAAAAGCCAAAAGTAGGGGTGTTGTCAGAAGCAACAGAAAGCTCCATATGAGCTGAATTTTTGACTAAATAAGAAGTTGCAAAGAAAACTTTCTACTGTGAGCACTATAGAAGTGCAGAAGTAATACAAAGAAGAAAGAACTAGGAAGCTTTTTTTTTTTAGTTTAAGAGAAGAGTTCATGTAGAGAAAGTATAAACATTCATTTAGCAATGGTCAAAGAGGTGAAATGAAGGAAGGAAAGAAAGTAATTTATGCTAAAGATACTAAGCTTGGTTAAATGTGTACTCTGGTCACTTCCTCTCACTTTATTTAGAATCAAACTCTGTTTCCTGGATCTTTTTTTTTTTTTTTACTGCCTTTTTCTCTTCTGCCATTGGCATTTAGTTGTTTTCCTTCCCTATGGTGTCTCTTCCTCCATATGTTTTGCCTTTGCTGCACTTAGCAGTTGGATGTTGGCACTAAGCTGATGGTTGTGCCATATCATTATATCATCCTTCTCAGCTGTACTCCTGTCTAATTAGATAGGTCTTGAATGTGCAGTTGTTTGACTTGTATACCAGTACAGGTGTCACAAGCCAGCACACCTTCAGTCTACATGTTCCTTCTGGCACATTGCTTGGAGAACACCAGCATGCTAAAGGCCAGTGCTTAAGAGTTGGGAAATTAAGAAGAGCTGGCTTCTATATATAATTCTTTGTTCTAAGTATGCAGTACTTTTAATAAAGTGAGTGTCTTGCTTGACTAATATAATATTTACGACCTGTACTGAAAGTCTGAAGCTTCTCTGGTTATTGCTCATATAAATAATTTCCATCACTTCAGGCATGAAGGAAAAATGAGTTTACAGTAAAAAAAATAGTTTCAGAGCCAGTGTTCTGCCCTTTACTTGTGAAATCAGATCCATAAATTGAGTCCAAACATGAGGTGGTTGTTTTGTTTGCATTGTCAAAATCAATGCTAGTTGCTGCACATGCCAGCAGCTCCCATCTTGTTCTAACACTGAAGTAACAGAATGTGGGTTGGTATTTGGATATGAATGTATTTATTTTCCTGGAATTTTATTTTTTTTCTAATGATTTACCCACTCGCCCCAATTCTGGACTCCCTGTAAGAGGCAGCAATAGTAATAAGCTCTATTATTTATTTAAGTGAATGGTGATTTATGTGTCTACATGTATGGAAAATTTTATTGTACAGCAAATCATAATACATATCTTAGTAGTAGATTGGAATCTGATGTTAGTTTTCTTTTTAGGGTGGTAAGAATATACTTCAAAAAATGTTACACATAAATCCATTCAGGAGATGAACATCTGTGTTTCTCATTTCTTAGATGTCCAAATGAGTCAGGTGTTTTTTCTTCTGTGTTTTTAATGCAGCAAATCTCATTGACAAGGCAAAACAAAAGCTTTCTTGCACATACCTGTTTTGTAATTCTTACTCACTTAGCATCAAACACTTAGGTTTTTTGTATTACGATTATTATTATTACTACTGTTATTTAAATGCTATTGTCCTTGAGCTGTATTTTTGTTAAGTCTAAGTACAGGTGGATTCAATATGGACAATATGGAATGTTTCCCACCTCCTGAGGAAGGGCAGGAACATCCCAGTGACTGGAACATTACATGCTTCTCAGCACTGCAAGCCCTGCAGTGCATGGTGTGAATGCAGAGCCTCAGGTCTAGCTCTGTGCTTTAGCAGGTGAACCCTGCTGTGCTGGTTTGAAAGCAGACTAGTGGGAGATCTCAAGTCAGAGCTACAGTTTAATAGGAAAATTAAAATAAAATGCAGTAGTACAGAATACAGCCTGACACCCTATGGGTCAGGGTGGTGGTAGCAGTCCAATTAAATGGTGGCTGCAATCCTCCTGGAGTGACAGGTATGGTTCTGTTGAAGCAGTGATCCTGTAGAAGGGTATAGTTTTCCTCTGAAGGTCCAGTGGTGATGTAGAAGGGTCTTTCTCTAGGAATTCAGTGGAAAAAGGCTGCCTGTGGTGTTCCAAGTGTCAGATTTTATCCAGGTAGGAATGGTTGACTCCTCCCCCTGAGTGGAGCATCTCACAATGGGATGATGTAATTTTATCAGTCATGCAGTGAGACTCAATGGCCTATTTACAAAAGAATCTCCCTGGAGGGACAATAGGTCATGGAAGAGATAAAGAACATTGCCCCACCTGATTTTAACAGATGGTAATAGAATACATACTTTTGGTTACATCTTGCATTGCAACCTAAGGCACCTGCCAAAATCAGGACCCCTATGATCACAAAAATATGGTGTGATTTAAGCCTGTGGGACTGGAGAATTTTATAAGCCTGGTATTTTAGCAGCATCAGCAAAATGGCAAGAGTGTATCTGTAGTTCAAGTGATTGTGAAAATAATGTAGATAAATGGAAATACATATAACTGGACACCGTAAGTGTAGTACATTTGTAGTACAAATGAGCACAAACATGAATTTCTGCAATCTGCATAAGTTGCCGTGGACAATAGAGTGCACATCAACATTTTACAGTTTATGTAATAAAATATAGAATTGCAGATTTTTTAAAAATGCAGTGAGGAGAAAACAAAGGATTAAGAAATAGTCTTTTTTTTATCTTTTATCTTTTTTCTTTTTTCAGCTAATGAAAATGGAACCATAAGCTGCACATACATTATGTAAATAAAAGTCTAACAGTATGGAATTTCTAAAGTAATTATAGTCTTCCCCCTCCTTCAGAGGGTAGTAAGTTAACAGAAGCAGTCTGCTTATTTCACTAGGCTTGCTCAGTCCTTTGGCACTCAGGACAGCAATTCTATAAAGCTGCACAGAACTGCTATTCACATTACCACTCATACTTAAGTACTTAACTGAGGTTTAGGAAGCCATTGAAGCTCTTACACAGTGGTGAATATGTCATGTGTTGAAAGCGTGTGGAAGTTGGATGATGTTGGAAAGGAATGCTAATGTCATATACTTCTTGTCTGATGTGGGAAATTCCTGGATACTGTATGGGACTAAACAAATGAATGTTAACTGAAACCAGTAATCAGAAAATCCTGTCACCTAGACTCTTAGGTTTCTTTAATAGTTAGTTAATAGTGATTTGTCTTTTTAGTGTCATCTTATTTGAAAGGTTGTGGATAGTTCCATGTTGGGTAAACACCATTATGTTAAAACCAATGCTATACAACAGTCTTGCTTTTCTTGACACCATCTGAAAGCATGTATATGACCTTTAGTCCTTTAGTGTCTCATATGAGGAAAATAGAGAAATTGAGAATGATGTAGTATTGTAAACCAAACACATATATATGTATAGTAATTATATATGTACTATGACTGCTATGTGCCCCAGTAGCTGTTTTCTTTGCATGAGTGGCAGATTGTCAGTGGCAGTGTTAGAACAAGTAGGTATTATGAAATTGTGAATTCTTTGAGCGTACTGTATTTTAGCATGCTAAATAATTACATTGCCATGCATGTGGAGGCTTGGATGGCTTATACTAAAGCCCTGCCTTGAAGGGGTGCTGCCTGTCAGCTTTGAACAAAACTTGCTTTTGTTGCTTATCAAAACTTCGTAGTACAGAAGCTTGTGTTTTTCCGTGTTAAAGGACTGGCCAATGAGTTTGGTGATTTTATACTGAAAGGGAAGCATCTGCCTCTTTGTATGGAGGATGTGTTACCAGCGCTTGTACAGAGAGTGTGCATCCATATCTGTGTTTTATTTTTAGATTATTTGCCCTGCTTCTTGCTAGGTCAATTTTAAGATATTATATTTAACTCTGGAAAGCTATCAGTTCTTTAATAGTTACATCCTGTAAGTTAATGTTTACTGCTCTAAATTTTACAGAGTTATATTATTTAGCTTTTAAACAAAATCTTACACTAGGATTGTTCATTACTTTCCCATCAATTTAGCAGAGGGGGAAAAAAGAATTCTTTCTAAACAGAAATGAAATCTCTAGAATGGAAATGTATATGAGTTAAAATATTAACTATGGAATGTGATGAGAAGGTGAAATGCCTAATCATCTTTTTCTATCAGCAGTGGTTTGCCTTGCCTGTCTCTGAAGTTTGAGAGAGTCACAATTCTTGGCTGTTAGCTGGGCTTGAAGGGTGTAACAAGTCTCTTCAGAAGTTCAGACTTTTTCCTTTTATAACTCAGAGTTAGCCAACACGTGAAGTGAAACAGAGAAGTCTTCATAATTCTGATCAGAACTGAGGGCTGCTTATATGTTAAGAGAGGAGTGCATCAGTTTTGACTGTTTTTCATTTAAGTGCTGGGCAAGCTCAGTTGGAGGTAGATTTTTGTGCTGTTGTCAGACTACAATTTTTTCAAGGCACTTCCTGGAATCAGATGAATAAACCTTATTTGCAGTAAAAATGGTTTGCAAACAAATGACCTCATTGGTGTTTACATCTCGAGGTACTTTTGATCTGTCTGTGGGAATCTGAGTCCTGAATGAGCTTGCATTCTTCTCAGTAGCTATAGAGATTCCTGCTTCAGTAAAAGGAGCTTAGTTGCTTATATTGTGAGTTCAGTGTGGAGACAGTTTACAATTTCACATATGGTGTTAACGTAGAATTGGCAATACTTAACCTTAGTATGACAACCTGTAAACTGCTAATTCAAAGCTGCTGCTACAGTCGCTACTCTCGTCCTTGTACTACCTCATTGCCACTGAAAAAGAAAAGAATATGCCAGTAGGTCATAGTGTAAAACACTGCATCTCTCCTAAAACCTCCTCAACCATGATTTGGATTCCCTTGCCTAAAGAGAGAGACCTAAACAATTCATTTTCGGTGCCTTAAATACCAACACTAAAAATCTTACAGCAGTAAACTAATATTATGGTATTATTTGAGGAGCAGGATGCTACTTTCAGCAAGTGCAGATGGTTCAGTCTAATCAAGAAGTTTGTACCACTGGGGGATAATTTTTCAAGCAAGAGCTAGTTATCTTTTCCAACAACATGTGAATGTTGTTTCACATATATGCTTGTTTCTATTAGCAATTGCACTTGATAAATAGAAGGAAGAATACAAAGAAAAGAATAAAATAGCTTACTGTTCCTGTTGTATTCTTTTTATGTGGAAATTGCCTTAACAGATTCTTCCTATTGTTCGCAGTTGATATGAAGAAGAACCTTTGAAGTAATTTTGCACCATTGGAATTGTTTTTGTTATCCATCCATCCATTCCATCCATGTGTTATAAAACTGACTTGACTGAGCAGGCTTTATGACAGTTTGACACATCACTTCCCTAAGTGACATGCGACGTATTTTCCAAGTTAGCAATATTTGCATTAAAGAGCTCACTGCTTTTCTTAAGTAAGGAGTATATTCACCCCCAAATGATGCCATACAGATCAAAGAATGAGATAACATAACTTGCTGTGATCACAAGGGCAAGCATGAGCTAATTTATAGAATTAAATTAAATTGTCAGTAACTGGTTAGAATTTACTTTTATCTGTTGGATTGCAGTTAGGCTGCAGATATTTTGCCTGTGTTTCATGCTACTAATGCAGCTAAACACAGGATACCTGACAGTATCAAACCATTATTTCTTCTACTTACTTTATTAGTAATGCATGAAGTTGATTTTGCCAACCTCTCTGCAACAGAAATTGTTATACATTATGTTTATATGGTAACTGGGCTAATTAACAAGGTTCTTCTTCAAGGATTTAAAAATTCCTGTCAATACTCCTTCCCTTCCTCCCTCTTCCCTCAGCTAACTGGAAGATTCTTAGTTTAAGGAAAAAAAGGTTTTATCTTAGCTATGGGATGTAATTATCGAATGAGTGAATTTCAGTGAGTATCTGTTTTTTATGCTAATGATTTACTGAACTCTAATGTTTGTTCATTTGGGTTTTTTTATTGTAGTTATTGTCCAAAATGTAAATTCACTTGATGTTGTTGTAGTTGAACAGCCTGTAACAGTGTTTTAGTGTTAGTTTAGGCCTTCAGATTATAAATGGATTGGTGTGGCATTAGGCTTTCTGAGGGACAGAAATTACGGCAGTGTGTATGTAGAGTTTTAGTAACCAAGCAGTTTCTTGTTCCCTTAAATGTTTGAAAAAAAAAAATTATCATTTCAATCTCTCATAAATACCATGGTCAGAGCTTGTTTGTCAACCCAACTAACAGTCCTTGAATGGTCTCACCAGTCCTTCCTGCCCAAGTTTTATTTAGTACATGAGCCTGATGCTCTGGAAGAAGATTAATTATAATACTAATAATCCATTCTTTCCATATTTCTGATATTACATAATTTTTTTGGCTTCCTTCTGCAGCTCTCCTGAAGTGCTGAGAGCACATTGGCTTTGTCAACAGATGCTGCTGAGGAAGTTGTTCCAAACCTGACAGCTTGGTGTAGTGTTAGTATGTGTATGTCCTTCTCCCAGACAAATGGTGTGAATTGTGTAAAGTGAAGGAATGAAAATAGAGCAACTGTGATGGCATATATGTAGAAAGTTGAGTCTGAAATGTAAAATAAAATAATTCAGTATAATATGTCTATACAGTCTTTAGGAACTAAATAGGAATTTTTTTTCTACAGATTTAATAGTATTTATTCATTTTAGTTTTGATTTGTTCTCTCAAGTCAGCCAAAGAAGGCAGATAGGATTTTAACCAAATTGATGTTGGGCTGTACTCTTGTTTTCTGCCTCTGAGAATATTCTTGCTTATAAGCATTTTAAAGTGAAAGCTTTTTACTTGCTTAAATTAAACAGAAATATTATTCTTAAAGAGAATATCATGATGTCCCTGAAACATGAGAACAGATATACTGAGTCAAATCATAAATCTACCTAGTTCAGCATCCTGTTTCTGACAGGAGTTAAAAGTCAGTGCTTACAGAAGAGTAAGAGCAGGGTAAGAGACAGACACCCCAGTACTTGTGCAGCAGTTTTTGTCTAGCTGACAACCTCTCTCATCTGAGTGGTGGGTTTTAATTTTAGTCCTTCCCAGTGTATTTTTTTTTAACTGAGCTGTTCTCACAAATGCATTTCTTTAGCATCCAAAGCATCCCTTGCAAGCTCTCATAGCTTAGCTACATTTTATGTAAAGCACCACCTTCTTTTCTTTATTTTGAGCCTAAATCCAGGTAGAAATACTGCTGAGAACAGATATACGTGCCGGAGTCTTACTTAGGTTAACACTGGCCCATGTGTTTGCACGGACTGACACGTGGATCTCCTTGTCACTTAGCTTGTATGGCATAAATACTCCTTTGAGTTTTTTAATATTCATCTACAGTTGTAACTGCAGAAAATATTTCTGCTGATACAAAAAGTTTTAGGGGGTTTTATTAGCTTATTGAAGTGAAGCTGCTGTTGATAGGAAAAGGTTGGATATGAAACTAGGACAGAGTGACCTGAAACTACGATGACTTGATTGTTGTGCCAAATACACATACCCTGATAAGCCTATCATGCAGTGGCCATGCTCATGTAGAAATTAACAAGGATTAACACGTGAATTACGTAGTGCTGTCACTGTTATTAAAACAGATGGTGAAAATTTTATTTCCATTGCTACTTATTTTT
The DNA here is from genome assembly GCA_013397245.1 of Thryothorus ludovicianus. NCBI lineage: Eukaryota > Metazoa > Chordata > Aves > Passeriformes > Certhiidae > Thryothorus > Thryothorus ludovicianus. The sequence goes on along the minus strand of VZTB01006154.1, from coordinate 30,205 downwards.
TCTTCTCCTCAGTTCTCCTTTTTCGTGTTGAGATCTTCTCATTTGCTTGATTTGACCTTGTATCTCTTCCTTTGGATCTTCTTCACTGCCCCTTTCTGAACCCTTTCTAATATCTCTAATTTAAGGTAGGGGTCAGAATTTCACACAGCATTTCGAGGATGGGCATGTCCTAGAAATGGAGTAAGTTTATTCTGACTGCTACTAAGTACTGAGCCCATAGATTAATGCAATTCAAATATACCTGGCATAATGTAGTATTATGTATTAACAACATATAGAATTGCTGTTGACACTATGTTCACAAAATTCATTTATTTATGAAGATGTTATATTCTCAAAGATAGAAAGTAAGCTTAATACATGACTGTTGTGGTTTAGGAGTGAGACTCCCCAGTTTAATACTCCACTGAGACCTTGGAGACCTCCAAACCATTCCTGCCACCCTTGTGGGGGGATGGAGAGGAGAATTGGAGGAACAAAAGGCAAAAATCACGGCTTGATTTAATGTAAACAGCAATGAGATGAGAAAACAAACAGTAACAGCAACAATAGTAATAACAAATGTGTAGAAAAAAAGAAAATGATTCGCACGCAAAAATTCTCACCTCAGAGCCTGACCTGACCAAACCCTACTGCTGCCATGTTTTCCCAACTGGAAAGGAATACCCTTCTTGGAAATTGGAGAGAGTCCCATTTCCCTGCCCCAGCCATGACATGAGGTGATATGGAATAACATAATGTCCATAATGTCTTGGTGTGCCCCTCTCACTGAGCCAGGACAGAGCTCCCATCTAGGGAGGGATACACCTTAGTGCTGGAATTTTATCCCCTGCAATATGCTTCAAACACTAAGTTGGAAATAGTGGCCAACAGTGTACAACCCAAAACAGAGTAAGGGCAACAGAGCAGACAAGACCTATATCCTTGTATGCATTTAGGTATGAGGAAAACCAGAACAATCTCTGCAGCAGAATTTTGGCTATTCTGAGAAAGGGGAGAAGTGAACTTCAGGGAAGGGTGCCAAATCATCCTGTTAATGCATCATAACTACAGCTTTAGCAAATTGGAGTGTGAGAAGAGAACACATATGCAAAGATGAAAATGCAGCAGTACTTTTTTCTTAGTAAAAGCCTACCCTGTAAACAAAAAGTACAGAAAAAAATATAGAAAGTAATTAAGAGGCTCTTAGAGAATCAGAGAGAGCAACTTGTTTGCAGAAAATAGCTTGCTTTTCTTCCAAATCCTCCTCACGTGATAAATACAGATAAATAGATATTTCTAATGTCAGTGTAAAACTGATCAATTAAAAAAACCCAACTAAACCACCAAAAAAACAACCAACAAAAAAACCCCCAAAAACAACAACAACAAAAAAGAAACCCCAAACAAAACCCCAAAGACTAAAAAGACTTAACACACACCTCTCACACCTGGTAGCTATGTGTAGTCTGTTGATGCCAAGTGTTTTCTTCTAGCCTCATTGGCTTGCACATTCAGTAGTGTTATGGGCAGGCCCAGAAAGAAGTGGAAAGAAAACTGAGACTAATCTTGCTTTCAGTGTTTTGGGCCGAGATGTCAAACCAGTCTTTAGCGACCAAACTTTTTTCCTAACCCCCCATTTATTTTTTGTCTTAGGTGTTAATACTCCATCATGATTTTGTTATTTACCCTTTATTAAGTCTAATTTTTATTCTGCCCTGAAGTTTTGCATGGCAATGGGAAATCTTTGCTGCTGTTTCCCTGATTGGCAGTGAAGGTTCAACTTCCCTGAGGGGAAGTCAGTCTCAGAATTGATTACACAGCACGCTTCTGGCTATGTGACCTGTTCTACTGCATTCTGTTTGCTGGTTTGGTTTGACTTCAATTACCACCTTCTGTGATTGGACAGTGAATAAAAACACCATTGGAAGGGATACAAAACTGTAGGAGTATAATACAAAACCCTGTGATTGGCCAGTAAGAAGTGAGTTCATTAGGTGAGAACCTGAACTAAAGTGTGCTCTAGTGTGTGAAATTTTTGTGAGCAAAATTAACTAACAGATTTGTGGGGAAAAAGTGGTTATGAGAAAGGAAACTGTTATTAAGAAACTGTTTTTTTCTGTATCATAAAATGCAAGTAGGAAAAAATATTACTGTGTGTTATGGCTGTGCACCTTCTGGGTTTTTTTTTACTTTTGTATTGCTTATACCTTATCTTCCTTAGGGAAGTTAGTAGTTACTTGAGTAGTTACTCAACAGCATTTGCTATAAATTTATTTTCTTCTGCTTTTACATTATATTTGGTCTAAAATGTTTCCTGTTATTATCTGTCTGTCTTATTGAGGCTTTTGATGAGGTGGCAGTGGTAACAGAGTCTTCTATATATAGGCTGATGGACAGAATTCTATGTACTACCCATGAAGGAATGAAGTTCAAGACTCTAATTTACAATGCTTCTAAAATAATTTATCCTTGTTTTTTACTGTGTATCAATTTGAAGCTGTATATAACCGTACATTTTTTCTCTCTCTTCCCTTCCTCCCCATTTTCTGTGGCTGCATCTTTGTTATATCATCCTGGACCATGTCTGGGAATTAGAACTGAGAGAACGGTGCTTGTCCTTTTATCATCTTTCATATTCTCACGGCAGGCTCTGTGTGACCCAAAGTTGTAGGATTTTATGTAGCAGGAACAAAGTCAGGCTGAAGGGGCTGTAAGATAGTAAACTGAAACCTTAAGAGAAGTCAAGCTGTTGGAGGGGTTAGACCTGGGCTTAATTTGACTGCATGGTTTGAGCAAAGGGTTAATGAAAGAAGAAACTGGGAGAAAAAGTAGAAGAGTAAAGCTGGAAAGAAGAGTAATGATGGGGCACAGAGGATTTTGAGACATTTTATATGTGCTTTGGGCACTGTTGTAAATGAATGGTTTCATGCCCACCTTTCAAGAGAAGGTAAATAAGAGTTAAATTCTTTTCAGAATGGTTGGAGATGGTGAGTGCTCTATATGTAGCATTTTTCAAGAAAACATTAGTTCCCCTGAAAGAGAAGCTTTAGTTTTGAATAATAATAGGAAAGAAAATGACAGTTAAGAGTCACCAGAATCTTTTGCATCAATCACACTTACATTTGTAATTATCAGTCACGTTTTTTGGCATCTGTTGTTATGCTGATGAAAGCATTCAGCATCCCAAAACTTACATTTGAAATTTCATTAAAGACATGATTTTAATTTTTGTTATCTGGTGCAACAAAGTTACCTAGTCTGTCATCACCATAAACCAAGTAATTGGGAGTAGTGAGAGCATGCTTGCTTTATATGTAGCAAGGCTGTCTTCTTTAAACCTAGCTTACCTTTTAATATGAAATGGTGGGAAGTGCTTCAGAGTTAAGGTCTTCCCTCCAGCTGTAGGTAAGCAGGCTGTCATACCTCCATGGTACTCCTTTTCATTGGCCTTGTTTTGTCCTTTCAAAACATATTTCCCTGTGTGTATCTGATTTGTGTAACCTCTGACTTGTCCTTATATTGTCAGATAGTTTGCCTTGAATATGATTCTTCTCTTTCTCTAAACTGGAAAAGATAAATTGTGGAAAGAGGATAAAAGTGCCTTTTGTCATTCTTAATTTGCCTTAAAGGTGTGTCACCTGTGTACGTTCCAATATGGACTTCTGCAAAGACAGGTGCATCTAAGCTGTGGTTTAACCACAGCCTGTGCCTGAGGAGAACAATGGGAGCACTCAGATGTGTGAAGTTGTTTGGACATGGAGGATTTCTGGGATTGAGACCTTAGTCTATAATTACTGCAATGAAATTTGGAAAACAAGCTGCTATACAAACCTGCTGTTTACGTGTGAAGTGTTCTGTGTAGTAAATGGCAATTTGAAGAGCCTCTCAGCCATTTAAAATAAGGTTATTGTTAAACTTGCTTTAGGCCTTAGAACAAGTGTTCATAATATTTTGTACTCCATAATACCCAAAATACATAGTTAACTAGAGACACCATTTCACTGGCTATAATTTTGGAATTTGTAGAGCTTCAAAACAGAAATAACTGATATACTCTTTGGAATATAAAGTTGGCAGACAGTTCAAGCCACACACTTTCAGATCAGGTAGGAAAAGAGTTATTTGGAAAGATTAAATTGTATGGTTGTTTAAATATTTACAAAAAACCCACTTCTTGTCACGTTAGTATGCATATTATCTTCCTTAAGAGAACCAAAACAACACAAAAACTATAATCACCTTTTAATGGTATTGCAGGAAAGGGAATACACAGAGTGGTGATGGGTATGAACAATGAGAACACAAGCTGCTGGTAACTGAGAAGGGAAAATGACTGCTCTGCTTTTTAAGAGTAGACAAAGGACTGTATTTGGCGGCCAGTCTGTAAGCAGTGACCTGTGAAGAGATGTTTTTTTTTTTTTTAGTATTAGGTCGACTCTTGACATTTCATGTAGCAAATATGAAGTCATCTATTTTACACTGGAGACTTCTTGTTATGACTTTCCCTCATGTCCACAGTTGATCAGATATGCTCACCAAAAAGTTATATCCTTCACTTTTTTCAACTCAAACTGGATTTCAGTTTTGGGCAGAAATTTTGTATTTGCCTTAGTAGAGGTGGTCTTCCAGACTTTGTTAATGCATGTCCTTTATATCCTTTATTTCATATTCTCTCAACTATGAAGTTTAATTGATAGTGTTGTCATCTATAATCAACATATAATAAATGCACTGAGGGTTCATTCTGTAATAATTCTTGCTTCAGGTTACAGAAACTTGTATTTCTTCCTGCTGTGAATGACATTTTATTTAGAGCCTTACAATAAGATTACAGACTACTTTCAAGTTCTGTTGAGGTAAGGAGTTAAAAATGCTCAGAGATTTCTGTTGCACTTCTCGGGGAATAAGAGATATGGATAATTTGAATTTAAGAGGTGCTTAGGTTTATCTTTCTAAGGCAAAAATAAATGGCAATAATGCATAATGGCTCTGAAAGTTTTGGATGTGCAAGATCTTAAAGATTCTGGGGTTTTTGTTAAAAAGATTGTGGGAGGCCACTCTTAAGAAAGTATTTGTTTGTATAGGTGATAGCAAATGGAGCTCTATGTTTTTTAGAACTGAATATCTGTGACTCAGGGGTTCCCTTTGTTTTGGAGATAAGGTCGTCTTTAAGGTTTTGAAACATATTTTGCTATATGCTCATTTTCCCCCCTTTTCTCACTTGTTTTTCCACCTATAGAGATACCAGCATTTTCTCAATGTTTCTAATCAGAGACATATTTTTAACATTTAATATTTCTATAAGCCTGTCAAGTAAATATAACATTTCTTTATGTCCTACTCTGTCCTCAGAATGATAATTTTCAGTATGCAGCTTGGAACATTGCCTTATAAAAGAAATTACTTCCCTAAGAATATACATGAAAAATTATTTAAGAAACTAATGCATTTGAAAACTAAACTGTTGATCACACTTAGAGAGGTCCAAAGGCATACACAATAAAATTAATTCCTTGTTGGCTGTGTGAATGAAATGGAAGCTGGGCCTTGGTGCAGTAGGCATCAATATATGTAACTTTGCTACCTGCTGAAGGGGAAGAAAAAGAAAAACAATATGCATACCTTCTGTATGTATTTCATTACCAGTGGACCAGCTGTGGAAATCTCATGTAAAATAGCTTTCTTAACAATTTTTCTTCTCAGCAATTGCAAGAGAGGATCAGGAGAAGATCATACATTAAATATAAAATAGTGTATGGATTCAATATGTAGTAGTATGTGCTTCAAATGGAAGCATGCAGTGAGTGTAAGATTTCCTGCCTTTACATACGGGCTGTTGGAAGTGCTTGGGCTTTGCCAGTGCTCTAACAGCCAGTGCTCGATGATGCATCACATGAATGCCTTGGTTAGCATTCATGTGGGTTGTTGCCTATTTTGAGCCTGTGACTTTTAAGGGACTCAGACCATTTTATCAATGTGTAGAGTAATGCAAGCTAAGTGTAGACTTGTGTTCATTACGTTTTCTTCCACTCCCACTCCAAGCTTCGTAGTGTTTGGATGTTACACAGTTGTAATACCAGAATAATCACAAAAAAAATAAAAATATTGAGACACTACTCCATTTTAGTTAGATATGTAATGAAATTCTTGTTTTATTTTTTTTTTGACGTATGTTCAAATCTGTCAATCACCGTGGTATAACTGAAAGTTCTACGTGAACGGGGGATAGGGGATTGATGAAAGTGAGGTGAGCTGATCCTGTGGAGCTGAGGGGTTGGCTTTTGGCAGGTTATGTTGTTGCTCTTTGGAGGTAATCGTCTTGATGTGAGAAAAGAGCAAATAAAATGCCTAGGAAGGAGGCTTCTCCCCAGCCCCCAGCAATGCATGAATCTTCCCTTCCAGATAAAATGCGATTATAGGTGTTTAGCAGCGTCAGCAGACGTGTCTCCAGAAAGGTGCAGGAACCGCGGGCAGCCCTTTCGTGGCCGGTTTGCCCGTTTCCCTGAGCCGGGCCCCGCCGTTGTTCACCTGTTGCCGGGGTGGCAGCTCCGGCGGGCTCCCCCGTGCGAGCGCATCGCTCCCCCTGCGCGCCCGCGNGGCGCAGGCCGGGCCCGGCCGAACATGGCAGCGGCCCCCGCGCCCGCCCTTGCGTGAGCGATGCCGCGGCCCTCCTGAGCCGGCAGGCGGGCCTCTTGTTCGTCACGTCCATGGATGTCTCTTCCGATCCGTATCTGCCCTACGATGGAGGGGGAGGAGACGGCATTCCGCTCCGGGAGTTGCATAAACGAGGTATGCCGGATTGGCGTTTGGGTTACTTGCTTGCATAGCTGTACGTGCGGGACCGCCGTCCACGTCGGAAACAGGGACGTAAAGGCTTGCTAATTATCGAACTGCTTTGTTTCACCTGCCCGATGCCTTTTGTGGGAGGAGAATTCAGTTCTGGCTGGTTCCCGTGTTGTCAGAGATTGTTTTCTCTGCGGGCAGATCAGTCCTGCTTCACATCTCATCGCCCTGTGACTCCATCTTCGGTATGTGGCAGCCTTGCCTTTCGCGCTCTCTCGGTTTTCTTTTTGTGTGTGTATTTTTTTAATCAATAAAGCCACCTCATGCAGGAAAAAAACCCTCCAAAAACTGTGTTTGTCTTTGACTACGACCAAATTAGCTAGAGTTACTAAAAAGGAGATTTACATGCCTTCCAGGAGCACGAATAAGAAGGAACAGTGTTTGTGTGGCTTTGAAGTTTCCGTACGTGGTTTTAAGACTTGACCAGTTGTTGCCGTCTTTGATATGGCAAGGGAAAGCTGTGCAATGGTAATATGTCACCTCAGCAAATATTGGTGAACTCATTAGGAACTGGTGTTTTAGGGTATGTTCTTTACACTGTTGCTTATAAGGAAGCGGATTCAGAAAGAAAAGTGTTATCAGTATTCGAGGGGGGAAAACCTCTTTTGAGCTTACATTTTGTTTCTCACTGCAAATTTAAAGCAGAATGCGTTCTGTGAAGATTTGGTTTTGTCCTGAGAAGTTGTAGTAGGAATAAAAGGTATGCCTTCAAATTCTGAGGATATAAGTATGTTTTCTTGTTTCGATTGGATGGTCACAATGTAATATTTAAAACAATAAATGTAGTGAATTCCTACTTTTGTTTAAATTGGGCAATCTAAAATTAGAAAGTTATCAACATTTATAGCTGCTGGCGTAAGCATTAGAGAGGAGGTAGGCTGAGAATAGAGATATGATTTACATAAATTATTTTTTCCCTCCGTGTAATTTATTGGTTTGCATGTCTATGCAAACTCTTATTTCTGTAAAGAATTTAGCTCATAATTTATTTCCATCTATCCTTTAGTACTTTACATAGAAGGTTATTTTTTGTCCCTTTATGAGTCTTAGAATGTTTTTCGGTATATCTTAAGAATATCAACAAGTCCCAATACAGTTTATTTTAGACAAGCAAATTTTACTCTGTCAAGTGCTAGATAGTTCTTTAAGTCAGATTTTAGGACCACTTCTGAAGAATTGAGGTGAGTGTTTTCTTAAAAGATTTGCAAAATCTGAATTTGAGATCTTATCAAGACTGAATATAAATAAATACCTGAAGGGAAGGTGCAAAGACGGTGGAGACAGGCATTTCTCAGTGGCACCCAGTGACAGGACCAGAGGCAATGAGCCCAGACTGAGCACGGTTGGTGCCCTCTGAACATCAGGAAACAGTTTTTTACTGCGAGGCTGACAGAGCACTGTAACAGGTCACCCAGAGAGATTGTGAAATTTCCTTCAGAGATATTCAAAAGCCGTGTGGACGTGGTCCTGGGAAAACAGCTCTAGGTGGCCCTGCTTGAGTAGGGAGTTTGGACAAGACAACCTCCAGGGATCCCTTCCAACCTCAACCATTCTGTGAGTTCAGATTTGTAGATAGATTTAAATATGAGAACTGCAAAACAGTCCTTACATGACACTTTCAGACTCTGCAGTTAGACATTGAGGTGTGATCAGCTGTATATTCCTGGAAATTAACAGGTTTTAGTTGATTTTTACAATACAAAAAGTAGATACTTGCAGTGCAAAGTGGCATCTGGCACACTGGAGTACTGCTGTTAGGCAATGATGTTTGTAAATACTGTAATGAAAACTGGAGGATCCAGCTAGGTACTTCTGTTGTGGTGACATGCTGGGGGCCAGCAAGACAATTCCCAGTCGTGACTTATCATTTTTGCAATTTCACTGAATTCTGTTAGGACTTGTGCTTCCCATATTCTAATACTGTATTTCAAAACAAATGTTACTGGTGCTTCTTAGGCTTGCTCTAAAGAGTTTAGATTAAAAACAACTCCAAACAAGCAAGGATGAAGCCTGAATAGTGTCACCATAATCTCTTGCTATTCTGAATTTTTCAAGTGCTTATCAAACCACATCAATATGTCTCAGAAGAAGATGACTCTAGGCCAGTTTGTTCCAATAGATGTAACCAAAATTTGTGAGTATTTCCTGCTGTTTTACAATGCCATGGTAATCTGTTATTGTGGTTCAGCTATTAAAATAAAGCTCAAAATGCAGACAATACCAGAAATTGAAAGTAAATTTTTGACTCTGCCTTGTCAAGAATTGTGTACTACCAAGATTTTTATTTTCCTCTCGTGGATTTCACAGCATTGTTATAGCAAGCTCAGAGAATGTGGGTAAAGATATTCAAGGAAGCAGACTTCATTGTCAAAGGCTGGTGAATTTTTTTGCTTATTCACATACTGACAACTCGTATGTCCTGCAGAGTAATGTTCACGTCATGCAAAATTGCTTTGTAACATCAAAGCATTTGTTGCACTAATTGACTGCAGTGGCTCACCCAAAGTAGCTGTACCTCAGCAATTATGAAATGGCTGTTTAAATCAACAGGGTCTTTGAGGTTTAATTAACGACCTTCACTAATGTTCAGTGAGATGAAATAAAATATTATAATACATTATTATTAAAGGCCTGATCCGTTAGCTTGCATTAAAAAGATATTTTTTTCATGTGTAAGTACACTATGAAACATCAAATGGAAAGATTTAAAAATACATATTTATTAATTGTGTTTATCTTTTATGTTGATTACTCACTACTATCTCTTAAAAAAAAAAAAAAGCTAAACAGATATTATTGAATACTTGTTACCAGGAGTTCATTTGACTTGTGCTGTCCTAAGACTTCTATTTATGTGGTACTAAATGCATGGTTCCAGACCTACTTATTCCTCCCTGACACACAAATAAAAATTCAGGAACACAGTTCACTTCTGCTGCACTTCTAAGAAAGGGTTTAATAGTTCTGATTAAGGATTGCATATATCCCAAGTAATTTTTGTAAGAATTTTTCATGTAACAAAACCATATACTACAACATATTTTGTGTGCATAAATTATTTATATTGCCCTCAGATTTATTTTTGTATTATTTTTACTGCCTTGACCCTTTTGAAAATTCAGAATGATCAGTATCTTGTTTGTCTTCCAGACATTTACATACTCTTGATTCCTTCACATTGCTCACACTCTTGATTCCCTTACCCATGCCCCTCCCTCCAGGGATCCCTTATAATTGCATTAAAAAGATAAGTTCAAAAATTTGAAATCTGAGCAATAGCAGTACATGTATAGTGGCCAGACTACCAGATCAAGCAAGACTTGATCTCTAGTAGTCAACAAGCTTTGTTGACTCTCAGTTATTTTCTACATGTACATAAATATGTCTCAGATTTAAGAAATTGGAAGTCCTCCAGCAAAATTGATGAAATTTTGTTTCGCTGGTAATCTCTGATTGAATCAATGGCCAGGAGAGGTGAAAATTACGTATATAAAGAACATGCCAGATTTACTGGTGACTTAGTTTTAGTAAACCTAATTTATTTGGGAGACAAAATAAGTCGCAGTTTGATTTATTGTGCACCAGTCATCAGCCATGAAGGTGCAACTTCTCTTAGACAATACTAATAGTAACATAGGGGAAACCTCTCAGCCAGCTGGAGCCTCACCTGTTCCTGTAAGCTGTGGGGCAGAGAATATTTAATAATATCCTAGGAAGACTGAGTCAGATGCATACTGGGCCAGTTGAGATCCTTTTAAGTGATAAAACGTATAGTTTGATATTTTAGGCTGCATTTCTGCTTAAGGGCCTCTTATGTTTAACAGTTAGTAATAAATCGAAAGTCAATACCAGTGTGACCTTTGAAGTAAATGGGTATGAAAGTTGTGTACATATGCTCAGAGCTAGAGCTTCACCCTGAAATTTTATTGGTTGCAGAAGGGAGAGTTAAAAAATTATCTCTCTAGATTAATTTCATATTCACAACAGAAAATGTGATCAAGATTATTATCATTCTCTAACTTTAAATACTTTGAGAAAAAATCTGGAGAAACTCAATATGATTATGACACTGTATTTCTGCTATGCTTTGTTCTGAGGTTCCCTGTATAAAAGATGTAAAAGGATTTTCAATTATGAGTTTAGCATTTGGCTTTGTAAAGTACCATCAGATGCAATTACAATTCATTTAGGTAGTTAAAGGTTATCTGTCAGTATATATGTGTGTGTATATATATATATATATCTCTGTATATATATGTGCTGTATAACTGGTAAGGTTCTCTATGAAGCATGTTTCTCAATTTTGGATGTAATTTTTTAATGTATTTTTCTTTGAGATATTAGAAAGCTAATGAACAGACCAAGATTATGCCCTCCTTGAGCCTGAATGTGGTCTGATTGGGATAATCATATTAGCAGAATTGTTATTTTTGCTGCATCCTGTCTTTGCCCTCTTAAACTATATATAAGTTGCACTTATGTCCATGCAGCAGTGGTACTTAGAAATCTAATTATCCAAATTTCTCGTGTTCTGATGCTTATGGCCTTGGTCATTGTTAGATCATAGATAACTTCCCTTTTGTAGTGTTTGCTTTATCTAACTTTATATATTTTTATACTTTCTGTTTTTCTCATCTCCTTCCTCATTATTCATCTTAAATATAAGTTGTAAATTTTTTAGTGTGAAGATCTCAATAACTTCATTTGCATATCTGAAGTCCCTATTATCATAGACATAAATTAACATAGTCCATCTGCCTTTATGACTACAAGAAAAGAAATCTACAACAATAAATCCCTTTTTTTTTGCTGCATCATAGAAACAGAAATGTGAAAAGCCAAAGCTCAGGGTTTTGGTTTTTTTTTTTTCTGATGTCCATCTGTGGTGGACTTAAAGTTTTGGTTTAATTCAAAGGTGCTACTGTTGAACTTTGATTTGACTCCTATTTTTTAAGAGGTTATTTTTAAACCCAGATCTATTTGGGGGCAGATGAAATAGAAGGTATTATCGTACAGTACTTTGGTAAATAGTACAACTTACCCTTGTTCTTCAAAACTTGTTCCATATCTTCCTGTTTCCCATTTATCAGATTTTTTCTAGCTGATTTTTTTTCAGTCTGTGTATATGTAGTTTAAATTTTAAATGCACTTAGATTGTAATGCAGAGCCCAGTTTCTGTTTGAAAGCCTTTGATGTCTTTAGAAGAGCTAACTGAAGAGACATGCTGAAAATTCATAGTTGCACACTAGTGGAATGTATTACTTGATTGCAAAGACTTTAACATTGTTAATCATCAACACTGGTGAGTAACACTGGCATTGTGTGCTGTGTTCCTGATTCTGAAATTTAAAAATTACTTATAGCCAGGAAGAGGAAATAGTGCTTAGCGATCCTTTGAGTGGTTATTGACAAATTCAAATAAACTGATGATTGTTGCTTGTCTTTTTAATTGAAAGTCTAGTATTTTGAGGTCTGAATATGGAGACAGAAAGATGATGAGGCACTAAGATAAACCTCGTGTACACAAATCTTTGTTACAAGTGTAGGTGATCCTTGCAGTGTGCGTTGCACACAGGGTGCTTCCCTGCCTCCACTCCCCTTGCCGCCTAATACCCAAGGGCACAGGGGTGAAGCAAAGCCTTGGATTAGAATCTGCCCTCCGGAAAGCTGCAGCCCCTGCTGATTTTAACACTCAGCAGATTTGGATGGTCGTGTCAGGGGGAGCTTACTGCTGCCTTTACTGTAATCTGACTAGCTTCATTCTCACTCCCAGAGGTGTATTTACTTTTTTCCCCTCCTCCTTTCCCAGTGCTGGGAGTAGCCCAAAGGAGACAGGTTGCACTGCTGTCAGCCATAAGAACAGCAGCTGAGGCAAATGCTGTGTAGTTGTGCATTGTTTAGAAAAAGGGATGGGTGAGCAGCAGTGACTATTCTTGCTGTAAGGGTTAGCAATTACCTAGATTGTAGAGAAATACCTTTGAGAAATTAGGTCCTGTTATTGCTCTGCTATTGGATACAGCATTGATATTATTTATCTGTTGTTGTTTTCACAATTCTGGAATGTTTCTAAACCTTTGGGAATTTTTTGAGCTCGGTGAAATAGATGTTACTGTATAGTGTCTGGACATTAATATTTATAGTTTTGAGTTGTTTCCAGCAGAAAGTTGTAATTAAAATCTAACAAGACCCCAAGGGTGTGTTTATGCATTTCAGGATAACTAGTCTGACAGTTTGTTGCTATGGAACTTGTTGCTCCCCATTTATTCTCTCAGTTTTTGCCCTTACACCGGCTCTGTTTCTTCTCCCACAGCACAGAAACTTGATCCCAGTTCCACATAATGGCAGATTTTTTTGCTGTTGTTAGTTTTGTCTGCTTAGTTGGATTAGCATGTTGTCTTGGTTTACCGTGCAGTCAGATTAAGGGTGACAGAGCTGATCCAAGGGCGAGAGTGTGACCAGGAACAGCAGGGAGAAATAAGGGGAGCAAGATCTACTCTTTGTGTGCCAGCAGTCAATTAGATCAGCTTAGTCTTACTGTGTAATTATGTCCCAAGAGTTATGTGTTATTTCTTAAAATGGAATAAGGTAATATAGGCTCAGTTTGAGACAATGGTATATTTTGTGATGTGCATTCAGAAGATGGATATCATGTGCTGTGTAGCATATAGAAGGGGTCTTAAGCTTTCTCGTAGGATAATGGTCCCTTGATAGCTACTGTCTTGAGGAGTCTGTTCATGCCTCAGTTCTGTACCTTACACTCTTGCGAGGGTGTAGCCATGAGAATTTGTTCTCTAAGTGATGCTGGGTAATTGTTCAGATAATCACATGGTGAATTACCACATAAAAATCTGTCATGCATCATTTGACTACCCAGGATGTAGCATTTGTCTTAAATCTTGATGTTTCTCTTCTAATCATTTTTATAAGAAAAGAAGGAACACAGCCTACTGGGAAAGAGTTGAGGAGGATTACTGAACAATTATGCATGAATCAGGAGCAGCATGTATGTTGTAAAACCCCTTTCTTGTGTGAAATAAATTAGCTATATACTTACCAGGTATTTTTCTTTAAAAAACACACCTTTCATCAACTGCATATGTTCCAGGGTTACTTAGAAATTTGAAAGAAATCTTTGCAAAAAGACAAATCCGTGTGGGATTACTGCTGCAGGTGAAGCAGCCTTTAAAAATGCTGTGCATGGCCTCAAGATTGCTGTGTGTAATCTACATAAATCAGCTTTCTGTCATATTTGTCATAGTTCCAACATCAATCAAGATTGAATACTGCTTGTATGAGGCACATCTATAAAATATGAAAGAAGAGATATTCCTTGCCTTAATGAGGGACAAAAGGCAGGGAAGAATCCTGATATATAAAGCAACTTCTGTGAGTATAGGAAAATATTAGTTCTGTAAATTTTTCCTAGTGGTTCCATCAGGAGAAACTAGCTAGGTAAAGCAGGAGGTTGGATCAGTGTTGAGACCCAACAGCCTTTGAGTATAACTTATGTTCAAAGAGAACAGTAGAACAGTAGCAGGAGAACAGTATGGTAAGGACTGTTCATTTTTTTGTCAGACATCTTCACAATCAATTTTGGATTGTATTTTTTGCATTCTCATTAAAATTAAAAAAAAAAAAAGAAGGAAAAAAATCCTTCACTTCTTCAGAACAAAAAAAAAAAGCTTTTTTATGGTGTTGGAATCCACTTTTCTTATTCTAGTTTCATTTGTGTAGCATTTTTGTTTTTCCTGTACTTTATTCTCATCAGGTGTCCCAAAGTACAGTGTTTTACTGTTAACCTTAATGCTTATTGCAGTTTTTTCTTTTAACATTGTGCAGTATTATTTTTTTAACAACTTCAGTTGAAACAGTTCTTCAGGAATACCAGAGTTGATTGCTGAGAAAGGATTGTGCTCAAGGCCTGGAATTACATGCATGGAAGGATAACAAAAGTCAGCTGCTTTTCTAGAAGGTATTTCATTCAAGACTTAGAGTGACTGAATCCCCCAAAAGAGTTTCCTTTTTCTGAAGAAGCATGTTGCTTTTATTGTCTGGAAGCTTACAGTCTATAAGCTTGCAGTCTTTGATTGCAGCAGCTCACAACAGTTACATGTTGAGATTCAGGACAGCCAGCAGAGCTTCACCAAAGTTCCTGCCTCACCAACCCAGTGGCCTTCTATGACAGAGTGATTCCATCAGTGAAAAAGGGAAGGGTTACAGATATTGTTTATCTCGACTTCTGTAAAGCCTTTGACATGGTCCCCCACAACATCCTTCTTTCTAAACTGGATAGAGATAGATTTCATCAACAGGCCATTAGATGGATAAGAAATTGCTTGGATGGTCACATCTGGAAGGTAGAGGTCAATGACTCAGAGTCTTGATGGAGATAAGTGGTCTCAGGGGTCCATATTGAGACTGGTGTTGTTTAATATCTTTGTTAATGACAAAGATGAAGGGATTTACTGCAATTTCCCTTGGCAGATTTGTAGATGATACCAAGCTGAGTGGTGCTGTTGACAATCCTGAAGGATGGGATACCATCCAGAGGGACCTGGACAAGCTCCAGAAGTGAGTCCGTGGGAATCTCCTGAGGTTTAGCAAAACCAAGTGAAGGAGGGTGTTGGTGGATGCGAGGCTGGACATGACCTGGCCATGTGCACTGACAGCCCAGAAAGCCAAACGTGTCCTGGGCTGCATCCAAAGCAGTGTGGGCAGCAGGGCAGGGAGGGGATTCTCCCCTCTGCCCCACTCTGGTGAGACCCCACCTGCAGGGCTGCATCCAGCTCTGGGGCCCCAGCACAGGCAGGACACCGACCTCTTGGAGAGAGTCCAGAGGAGAGACACCGAGATTATCACAGAGCTGGAGCACCTCTCTGTGGGGAAAGGCTGAGAGGGTTGGGATTGTTCAGCCTGGAAAGAGAAGGTTTTGAGGTGAACTGATTGTTGCCTTCCAGTACCTGAAGGGAGTCTACAAGAACAATGGAGAAAGACAGTTTACAAGAGTGACGAGACAAAGGGGAATGGCTTCAAACGGAGAGGAGGTTTAGATTAGATATTGGAAGAAAGGAGGTTTAGATTAGATATTGGAAGAAATTCTTCACTGTGATGATGATGAGGCACTGGAACGGTTCCTCAGATAAGCTTTAGATGCCCTATGCCTGAACATGTTCAGGACCAGGTTGGATGGGACTTTGAGAAACCTGTCTAGTGAAAGGTGTCCTTGCCTAAGAATTAGATGATCTTTAGGGTCCCTTCCAACCTAAACTATTCTGAGATTTTGCCTTATTTTTGAAAATTGTGGAAGGACTGCGATTGTTTTATAAGGATTCTTATGAGTTGTACTAAGCCTCTGAGAGGATCAGTATACTAGTTTCCCTCTCTCTAGTAACACAGGTTAGTTTGGAATAGCAGTAATAATAAAAGTGCATGCCACTTTTACCATTAACTTCCAGTCTCATAAAAACTTGGGCAAACTCATATATAACAAAAAAGCTTTACTTTTCTTTACAGCTGCAAAATGGCTTAGATATCCTTATAAGAACATCAGAAGTGTTCTCTTATCATAGCTAGAGGCTATGCCTATACATCTTGTATGCTAAATGCTTGTTGTGATTTTTAAGACCAAAGCTGTTTCTATTTTGGTGGAAAGCATGCAGCCTTAGAAAGCATCTTGAAACTTGAGGACTGGAGAAGAGGGAGAGGAAGGAAGAGGAAATGCTTCTGAAGGTTTGCTGAGTGCTACAATTTATCTACGTAATGATGATTTCCTGCCTAATGGTTAGAATGTTGTGATGTAATATTTGTATTCTGCTAAGGATTTTAATGTGTTGAAAATACATTTAGGGACACTTTGGAACTGGGAGTAAACAGTGAGAATTTGTGTGTTATGCTGATGAGAATCATTATCTTCATAGCTGGAAGGAGCATCTTGCTGTGTGAAATGCTAGAGAAGGAAGGGCAGAAAGGGAAGTGAAAGCTTGGAAAAGTGTTGTCTTAGTAAAAGTATGTTTCTCTAAAATGTCCTTTAGAATAGTTATATGCTACATAGACCATAATACTAGTAGGAGAATGTCATCTTAGACTTCTGTATCTCAGATACAGAGCATCAAATCTTGTAGAGTTGTTCTCTTCGTGGTCCTCTAAGGATGCCTTTCTGCCACACTCACTGCTGCCTGCTTTCTCACTTGATTCTCACAAGATTACAGCTATTCAGCTATTGCATCAGGCACTCATGGCAGCTCTGTATTCAACAAAACCCCCTCTTCAGCTTTGTATCTTCTTCTGTGTCTTTTCCCCATGATACAATAATAATTTATATCCCAGTATTTGGTGTGCTGGCAGTGGTTGGCAGAGTCGGAACCTCACATAGTCTCAAGGGGATTTATACTGTCTCTAGCCAATCCAAGTTCTGCTATGGGTCAGATGCAATTAATATAGTGCCATCTCTGATGATGGCATCTCTGATAATCCCCTCAAGGGAATTCCAATTTAGCACCATGTGATATGCATAAAATAATCTCTTACTGTTTGTGGTACATTTATAACTCTCAACTTTCCTTTGCCTTCTGTGGCATAGGATTGCAAGCTCCTTATAGTTTGATATTGCTTCATATATAGCAGGGCATAAAACCAGCTCCTCCAGAGCAAAGACAAGCTTTTGCCCAACCCTTCTCACTCAGGTTCAGGAAACTGTGATCACATTGTAACTTTGTAGGAGATTAATAATTAAGCTGTGGGTGAGGTTAATTTATGTCTCCTTGCTTTGCTAAAGGAAGTTGATTTCATGTAAAAATATCTTAATAATGTATTCTGTTACTGTCTTAATTTTGAGAGCTAAACTAGTTATTACACTGTGAATTTTGTTATTATCTCTTTTGCAGGATCACCTTGCCCTTTCAGCTAGCCAGACATGTCTCTTAGACTTCTAGTTGGGAGAATTGGAACTGGCAAGAGAATTGAATCCCTTATCCTAAAGCAAGGTTTTCGCAATCACCTCTATTAGCAAATCTGATCTCAATTGTTGTTGTTGTCAGCCTTTTATTAATGGAAGCATAGGTAATGCTTCTTTAAGTCTGCCTTAAGAGAGACTAGCAGCAGCTTTGGGAAGAGATTTACAGGGCTTAGCTATGGGAAATAGATGAGGGGGGAATTTAGTATGGCATAGACTAGGGGAAAAAGTATTAAGCTAAAGATGGCAGCTAGGCTCATGTAAGAGAATGGTATTGGTGTTATTGGGGAGCAGCTACGTGTGCATTGTCTTCTCTGCTTTTAATCTTTATAGAATTTGTAATAATACTTGTGTATCTTGAAAATTATAGATTTAATTTTGTCCTCATATGAATTTTGTATTATTTTCTTGTTTTTTCACCACTAGGAAAATGTCTGAATAAACAACATCTTATATACTAGGCATCAACATGACCTCATAAGCAACAGATGACTGAGGCACCACTTTGGTCAGAGCATAATGCCAGGTGTCAACACTGCTTCTTCTAGATCTTAGAATTCACATTTGTAAAGGGAAAAGGCACCTTTTACTTATGTATAAATCTGATTGTGAGTTCTTGTGAGGGCTTAGGCTGGTGAACTCAGCATTTGTAGGATTTGGAAGTTTGCAGGTAGGTCCTTTGACAGGCTTTTTATTTGTTGGTTTTGGTTTTTTGGTTAATTGGAAATTTCTACTGACAATAGCAAGAAGCTCAATTAAAGAAGCCTGGAATTAAAAAAAAGGCAAACCCCAAAAAACAACAACAACACAAACCAATCAAACAAACAAACAAACAAAAAACAACCCGACTTCACACACACACACACCCCCCCCCAAGCTTAAAAACTCCCCACCTGTATAAACACCCTGGTGTCAATCTAGTGACATGATTTCTGGTCCCTGTTTGAACTCAAAGAAATCCTGGTCAAGTTGAACCTACATCTTTATGAATAGAAATTACTTGGTGTGCCATATACTGTTGTTGTTCTTAGTCAAACAAGTGAGAACTAAGGAAAAAAAGCCAATATATTACAGAATTTATGACATTTGAAAACTTAAAAAAAGTAAAACTTCGTTTGATCGCTTTTGAAAATGGAAAAATTCTCAATACTCCTCTTGCTCTTCTTACTCTGATCAGTGCAGTAAATATTCAGGGGGCTGTTGCTCTGCAACCTACTTGTGAAGAAACTAGCTAGTGATGACAAATTAGCAAAAGATATTTTCTTTATGCAATATTTCCAATTTTTCATGTCCAGGGACTGTTCTGTGATTTACCTGAAAAAAATACATTTTAAAAAAAAAAGAGTATTTGTTTGGCTTTTTGTTGCTTTTTAGCTGTACTTACAATCTGTTACTGATGTGTTTTAGGTTTGGTTTAGATATGTAGGAGAAATTGGTAATCAATAGAATGTATATTTAGAAATAACTGGTAACATATGAAGGGTCTGTGAACCTTCTAGCTAATCATCCTTGCTTTGTTTTTGTACAAATAGATTTCCCTCTGGTAGTTCATAAACTGAAATAAAGTTCAAGTTAAATGTGTGTCAAAGCTGCTCTTTTTTTCCACTTACTTCTTTTGATGTTTTTCTGGAGTCTGTACACAAAATAGAACAATAATTGGACTAGGACATTCTTATTTAACCAGTGGAAACACAAAGTCACCAATACACAAAATTAGCTTACAGCTGAATGCCAGCAAGAAGGAGTGGCATGTAACATCGGGAGACCTAAATGACAAGACAATATGCATATAATGGAAAGGGTCTTAATTAATTGTTCAGAAATTTTTGTGCTACGAACATAGTTTGAATATTTCATTTATGTCAGAAATAATTGATTCCTGTGTTTCTGTGCTGCAGGAACTCATTATACAATGACAAATGGAGGAAATATCAACAGTTCAACACATTTACTGGACCTTCTGGATGAGCCAATTCCTGGAGTAGGGACATACGATGACTTCCATACCATCGACTGGGTTCGAGAGAAGTGCAAAGACAGAGAAAGGCATAGACGGGTACTTGACATATAGCAGTACTTTTTGTGTTGGATGTTGGAGTTAAGGTCTGATTTAGTAACACATACAAATGTGTGCATGCCCTTTAAATATGCACATAGTTACATCAACTAGAACTGCTTGAACACTGTTTAAAAAGCACTGCATAGTTGGATGCCTGCAGTCTTGCAGCATTATTATAACTTGGAGAGGAAGCAGTAATTTAATAGAGTGGGAATAGGTCCCTGTTGCCCAAATACCACTTTTAAAGTACTGTGTTTTTTGCATGCTTGTGTATTTAAGGCTATTTTCCAGTGTAGATGTATCTGTAATAGTACAATACTGGTTTTGGTGCTACTTGTACAGAAAAGTGAAGCGTGATGTGTATTGCTTCTATACTGACACAAATGTGTCTGTGCCACTGCAGCTAAATGCACAGAGTATGTAAGAATAAAATAAGAATAGCAACTTTTTCAGTACAGTAACTCCAGATGTCTTTACTAATACTTGTCTAAAAGTACTATAGGGTAGTTTTATCTTACTTTTATGTTTTTTTAAGTCTAAAGATAAAGATGTTTATATTTGAGGTAGAAGTTTTGGAATTTGAATCATATGAAATAGCTTGTTACTAGGATGCTAACAGTTTAATTGAGGTTCAGAAAATATTTAATCTATAGGAGGGAAATAATGTTGCAATTCATGTTTTAGGTGTCTGCCATAGAAAGTATTCAATTATCATAATTATGTATTTCCTGGATTTTAGTTCTTTAAATTAAGCAAATATATGTTTCTCTGTCAATTGCTTAATGTCTGATTAATTAAACTGATTTATCTGTGTGAAGCAGAATACAAGCAGAACAATACAATACAAGCAGAACACTTGTGGTTTCAAGAGAGGGTTTATTTGCCTGCTGCTTACATCATGCAGTTTGTATGTCATACTTACTTCTTTTCCATTATTCATATTAACAGAAATACTTACAACTCTGCATACCAATTTGTCTTTGCAGATTAACAGCAAGAAGAAAGAATCAGCATGGGAAATGACAAAAAGTTTGTATGATGCATGGTCAGGATGGTTGGTAGTCACATTAACTGGTTTGGCATCAGGTAAATGAAAATACAAATCATTCTTTTCTTATATTTGTTAGCAAGTATAGTTACTGCATTTTTCCTTTGTTCTCCACCAACCCAGCTAAGAGCTGGTTCAGTCTGCTACAGCAATTCCATAAGGGAAGAAAAAAGTTTACTATCTTGATTTGCAGGCTTCACCATTTTAAGGTGAGGGTTTACTGATCAAATGGGAGCCAAAATCCTCACTGAATTTAGAGTTTCTCAAGTGTTTTTGAACTTCCACTGACTAAACTATTAATGTTCTTTAATCCTATGGTTGAGATTTATGTTTTACTCTTCTGTAAAATTTTGGTTTTTACCTGTAGGATATCTTGTGAAAGTGTTGATTGTAGAAGTAGCTTTGGTATATGTGTAGTTTTGGTAAGCACATTTTCCTGCAAAGCATGTGTTTCTGGATTAGTGAATTCTAGCTATATGTCATACCTTTACAGAGGCTCTTCCTCAGAAAATACTGACTTTAACAGGCAGAGTTTGTTGACCTATACTTCAATTCTCTCTTTCCTTTTTGATGTATTTTAGAATGAATTTTACAACTAAAACCATCCAATAATTTGTGACCCAGCCATCAGGCAGTGCTGCTGCTTTTTCTGTTAGTGTAGTTTGATGTGACTAAAACCTGCAGGAAGGAAAGGTCACAAACTTTGTGCCTGGTTTTAAAATAAAAAAAGTATTTCAAACAGACATTTTAGATTAAATGTTAGGAAAATTAGTTGTGGAGTGAGGCTATGCCTATTAAAAACCATAGTAGCAGTATAATTACTGCTTAGGTATATACATAATGACTTTCACAAATCACATAGAAATTAATGTATATGCAAAGTTTGTAGCATGTTTATATACTTCTGGATGCACAAACCAGGAGTGTATAATTACTGGAAATTGTTTCTGATCATTGCAGTGGGAACATGCAGTGTAGTGTTTTCAACCCCCTAAGCTGCTGTTTGTTAAAATTCCTTTATTCTGTTTCTGAGCAACAAAGTGAACAAATTCTGATATTAAACACTGGTAGGTTTTTCAGTCTCAGATGCCTTCTCTTATGTATCTAGAGGATCTTAAATGGTACAAACTTGAGTTCAGTCACAAGGAGATATTAATTTGGTTGAAATTGTGTTCTACTGAAACAATGCTTTTGACTTGCCAACACATGGGCTAGAATCCTTTTCCACCTTTTGGACAGGTGAATCCCAGCTCTTTCAGCAGGCTTGGTGTCCTATAAACTGCTCTATCACAAAAAAGTAACAGTTCTCTTCTTACTCTTAACTCCTTGGTTTCAGTGGACTATTGAAGTGTGGTAGAAAAAAAAACCAAGAAAAATAATCTCTTTTAACTTGAGAAATATACAAAGTACTTAATTCTTCAGCAAATTAGTCTTATAATAATGAAAACAGGATATAATCCTGGAAATCAATAGTATATTAAATGTCTATGTAATTAAGTTTTCTGTAATCACAATTTACATCAGTTAATACAAACACATTCCTTTGTTTTAGCTGTGTGTGTTATTTCTGTTTGCCAGAACATTAATACAAAACTGTTTCTACAACAGGGGCATTGGCAGGATTAATTGACATAGCTGCTGACTGGATGACTGACTTAAAGGAAGGCATTTGCCTTAGTGCTTTGTGGTTTAACCATGAACAATGTTGCTGGGGTTCAAATGAGACCACATTTGAAGAGAGAGATAAATGTCCACAGTGGAAAACATGGGCAGAATTAATAATTGGACAAGCAGAAGTGAGTATTCTTTGATGGTCTTGTTCAACAGCTTGGCTGAATAGGGAAAGAAAATAATGGTATTATGGTAAGGATTCTGAACATGAATTTGGGTTTTATTGTGCCATTTTTCAGCATTTGAATTGATTTATAGATTACAGTGTACTAAATGTGTATTTCATGACCCGCAAGGGGTCTTGGAGTGTTGCAAATGTAAGGAAGTTATGAGAATATAGAACTGTTAATAACGTGACAATTTCTATTCTTGATCATAGCTGAATGTAAATTAAATCCATTTATGGTGTTCTGTGGTAACTAAGGATAGATTTGTTTCATTTTTTCTACTACATTTTTTTATATAAGATTTACTCAATATTCACTGCATTTTTGCAGCTATTAAAAATATACCTGGTCTATGTTTATTTTTTCTTTTTAAGATGAAAGTTAGAACTTTCTACCTTATATAACTTAGTCTATGCTAATGTGCAGGTGTCATGACTTTATGCTTTCAAACAAAACTCTCTTGGCAATAATTATAGTGCCTCAAAATGTGTGTATAAATCTACTTGCAGCAAGAGTACTTCTAGATTAATTTTAATTAATTAATTTGCTCTTATGTCAAATCTGTTTTCTGACTTTTTATTTTTACTTTCAGGGCCCAGGTTCATATATAATGAACTACATAATGTACATTTTCTGGGCATTGAGCTTTGCCTTCTTAGCAGTTTCTCTGGTGAAGGTATTTGCTCCCTACGCCTGTGGCTCAGGGATACCTGAGGTGAGGTCTAACTAAAATATATATATTTTAGGTATTTCATATTAATGTGTACATTAGTGCTGCCTTAGTGAGTCAGAGGGAAGATAAGAGGAAGCACTCTGTGCCTTTGAAGAGCTATATTAATACAAGCATTCAAATTGAAAACATGTAGTTGTGGTAATTGTTTCTGAGAAGATACTCCAAATTTACAAGAATCTCCTGGGTTAGTGGATTTTGCTTCTGTTGGGACCACTTTTTAAGGAAGCATTTGGATTAGTATACTTCTGAAGAATGACTTCTGAACCTCCCGTAATCCACACCCTCCCTCTGGTGATAAGAGAGCAATGACACAATATGGGTCATTTAACAGAGCAATCAATCTTTTGTTGAGATGGCTTTAGTTGCCTTAACTAGCACAAACCAACAGTCAGTCATAATGTAAAGTGTAATCTCCTTAAAAACTCTATGTTTACAATTGCTGTCTGCTACTACCCACAGAATGGGAGAGAAAAATCCAAAGTCAAATCAGTTCTGGTCAGTCTCACTTCTTCAGTTTTTCTATAAATATTTTTTTCTATCCTCTTGTATTTAAGCGTGGAGTGGTTCTGTGCCATTATTCCAGAAGAAATTCCACCTTAAAATGATTTTCAAATCTAGGTATCTTTACTTTCTAGACACAGCTGCCCAGTGTTTTGTGTACATCCTATTTATCAACATGTTGTCCTATGATAGCTGCATATTATTTACTCTGTATGGGAATATTTTCCAGGCTAATAATATTACATTATTAAGCACAGTAATACCTTTGGCAAGTGGCACGTTTTTCTGGTGGAGATAGGCTGATCTTTTCCATCTTTATGTGAAGAAATCTACTGTTCATTTTTATGTAGTGATGGTATAACATGAAGACAAAACAGGGGGAAATTGGTGCAAGTTGGGATATTGCTACAGCAGATGGCCTTGAGTATGATTTTTGCAGGTTTATTTTTCCTTTGGAAATTTTCTGCCTTTCACACTATAATTTACATCATAAACTGATGAATCCAATCGTAGAAGCTGCTGCAGATTAATATTCTACTAAAGTAATTGATAATGTAGTTGTAGGGTATTATTCAGAGTGTTAGAGGAAGTTGAAAAGGGAAAGCTTCTGGCAAGCAGATAGACTCTGTGTGGCAATCTGAATGATACATATTTTAAAGTGTGACAAAGTTAGTAATTTGAAAAGTCTGGCTTTGAAGTTCTGCAGCTAAAATTAAAGGGTGGATTATTTTCTGAAAATTGAAGAACACAGTAACAGATGCAATTTTTTATTTCTTTCAGATAAAAACTATTTTGAGCGGCTTCATCATCAGAGGTTACTTGGGG
This sequence comes from Thryothorus ludovicianus, assembly GCA_013397245.1. Lineage (NCBI taxonomy): Eukaryota > Metazoa > Chordata > Aves > Passeriformes > Certhiidae > Thryothorus > Thryothorus ludovicianus. The sequence goes on along the minus strand of VZTB01006154.1, from coordinate 5,425 downwards.
AAGTGGACTTTGATGATAAAAACAATTACTTTAGTCTTGGCTGTTGCATCAGGTTTGAGCTTAGGAAAAGAAGGTCCTTTGGTACATGTTGCCTGCTGCTGTGGGAATATTTTTTCCTACCTCTTTCCAAAATACAGTACAAATGAAGCTAAAAAAAGAGAGGTAAGTTCTTGAAAAAGCATTTCTAGACTGTATTGAATATTGAGGCTTTTACACTGATTTGTTTAAAAGATGGTACTTGTTCTCTTAGACAATGTTTAGTGATTATCAATAGTTATTATGTTAAATACAGTGTATTATCCCCAGCATTCTCACAGGTAAATAATTTCCATGGCAGAGTCAGTTTGTATTTTTTCCACCTCAGAGACCATTTGATTTTATTTAAATTCTTTCTGTGCGTGTCTCTACATTTTGGTAATTGATGAGAGTCTTCAATTGTGAGGACAGCAGGGTACTCTGAATCCATGAAGTGTTCCTGGTGCCAGCAGTGTTTTCTGCCCTGTTTCAGTTCACTGTTGCTAATGAGTGTGGTGGGTTAGGCTTGGTGCTGGCCAAGCAGTTCTTTCACCCCCCTGCATTGGCCAGACAGCAGGAGAGAGTAAGATGAAAAGCTCAGAGGTCAAGATGAGGACTGGGAGATTCCTCACCAGTTACCATTACAGACCAGACAGACTAGACTTGAGGAAAGTTGCCTGACTGCCAGTAATAGAGAAAAATGAAAACTGAATGTATCTTGCCCCCACTGTCCCTTCTTGAAAGGTTCAGCTTCACTCCTAGCTCTTCTATCCCTAAGTGGCACAAGGGGATACTTTGTCTCTGCTGCTCCTTCCTCTTGATACTCTTTCTCTGCTCCGGTGTGGGACCCCACCCATGGGAGACCGTCCTTCACAAGTACAGAGTGCAGCCGTTCAGGACTGCCCCAGCCTGGATCACCCACAGACTGCAGTGCTTGCAAGAACCCTGCTCCTGCTTGGGCTCCTTTCCACAGGCCATGGCTCTTGCCAGCAGCTTGCTCCGCCATGGACTGCAGGGTCAAGAGCTGCTCAGCCATGGTCCTCCATGTGCTGCAGGGAAACAGCCTGTGTCACCATGGGCTTTGTCATGAGCTGCAGGGCAATCTGCTCCAGCCTCCTTCTCTTCAAACTACTTCTCAGATGCTCTTTCCAATACTTGTCACCAGCTTTGTTCTCCTCCTCTGGATGCAACCAAGGACTTTGACATTCTGGATGTGTGGGTCCCAGCCCTGCACAGAGCACTCAGGGAGAGGCCCCAAGGCTGAATGCAGTGGGACAGTCACCTGTTGTTTGTCTGCTCGTGCTGTGTTGATGCACCCCAGGATGGGGTTTTGCCCTCTGGGTTCCAGGGCACACCCTGCTGACCCTCACTGAGCTGCTGCTGACCAGCACCCCCAGATTCCCTCATGGCAGGGCTGCTCTCCAGCCAGTTCTCTCCCAATTTAGACTTGAGCCTGGTGTTAGTTCATCCTAGGTGTGCAGCATTTGGACTCATTAGATTTCATCCCATTAATCATTGCCCAGAGCCTCAATCTGCCTAGATCCTCTGCAAGGACTCCCGTCCCTCAAGAGAGTCCATGGCTGTCTGGCACCATCAGGAGACATAGCTTACAGCTATAGTGAGGTTCTGTTGTTCACATTTACAACATAGACTGCAACACACCCTCTCACCTTCTCACCTTTATTCTTTTCCAGGTGTTGTCAGCTGCCTCAGCAGCAGGAGTTTCTGTAGCCTTTGGTGCCCCAATTGGTGGAGTCCTTTTCAGTCTGGAGGAGGTATGTCAAGAGATGGCACCGAAGAATAAATATTTTTTAAAATCTCTTAGTTTAAATAATCTCAGACTCCTTTAAGCTATGGAATCTGTCCTATGAAGGAAATTATTTTCAAAGCCAAGAGTCCTGTTACCAGCAAACTCCTAAAAATATTTTTTCTTATTTTTGAATGAATGTCTGCTTTACTTTATTCTTAATTATTTTATTCTGGAAAAGGGTTGAATCTGTTAATAATTACAGTTAACATACAGATAAAGACACAGCAGCTTTTCAGTCTAGGAGTTTATTCTGAAAAAAAAGAAATAGAGCTCTTAGTTTGCTCTTAGTTTTTGAAAAAGGCTTTAGAAGCTTATTGGACAGTTTTGTAAAGCAAATTTTTAAACATTACTTAATGCTTCAGACACTAAACATAATTGAATGTGATAATTATTAAAAGGGAAAATATACTATAAAACTTACCTCCAAGGCAAGCAAATTCTCCTCTCCAAAGTATGTTTTATGCTAAATTAATTTTAATTGTAATTTTCAAAATATGTAAGAATGTTGTTTAAATCATTGGCATTTTTAAGGACAACTAGAACCCTAAAAATCTCTGAATTGCAAAGTAGGGAAAATATTCTTTCATGTATAATTTTGTTATATTCCTAGGGGATTTTGAGGAGTTCTGCTGTTGCCAGAGAAATGCAGAAAAAAAAACTGTCTTGAAATTCAAATCAGGCTGTGTGGGACTTAAGAATGGAATTGCATATTCTGTTTTGAGGCCTTTTAAATATTTTTTATTACTTTTAATCATACTTCTTAAAAATAGCAGATCTGTGAGAAACCTTTCCATATAGGTTGAAAGGAGATGAAAATATTAGCAGGAAAACTGAGAGTGTAGCTAGTACATGCTCTGGTTCTCATGAAGGCTAGTAAGAGACACAAAGTAGAGCAGCTTCTAAGCATAAATTTCAGTGCATCATTTCCCAACAGTCTTAAAACAGCAGTGGTTTCAACATTGCTGTAATATTGACTTTAAATCTGCATTGTTGAGCTTTTTAAGAATGTGGAATCTGCTGGAGTGCCAGTGCTCCAAGTGATAGGGATATTTTTTTTTTAGCTTATACCAGGTGAGCAGCAGTATTCTAACATGTGCATAGACCTGTCTTTCCAGGTTTTTAATTGAATCACTAATAATTCTCATGCATTGTCTTTTGCAGGTCAGTTACTATTTCCCCCTGAAAACTTTATGGAGATCATTTTTTGCTGCTTTAGTAGCTGCTTTTGTTTTAAGATCCATCAATCCTTTTGGAAATAGCCGCCTAGTTCTTTTTTATGTGGAATATCACACTCCTTGGTACCTTTTTGAACTGCTTCCTTTTATTCTTCTGGGAGTATTTGGTGGGCTCTGGGGAGCATTTTTCATCCGAGCCAATATTGCATGGTGTCGTCGACGCAAATCTACAAAATTTGGGAAGTATCCTGTCCTGGAGGTTATTATTGTTGCAGCAATAACAGCTGTGATTGCATTTCCTAATCCATATACAAGGCTAAACACCAGTGAGCTTATTAAGGAGCTCTTCACAGACTGTGGGCCATTAGAATCCTCCTCTTTGTGTGACTACAGAAATGACATGAATGCAAGCAAAATTGTAGACGATATTCCTGACCGTCCAGCAGGCACTGGAGTCTATTCAGCTATATGGCAGTTGTGTTTAGCTCTCATTTTTAAAATAATCATGACAGTCTTCACTTTTGGTATCAAGGTAAGTGTGAGTGAAGTAGCTCTCTTATCTGCTATGATCATTTAATTATTGCCTTTTTCATTTCCCATCTCTCAAAGCTACGAGCTTTGTTTATTTTTTTTTCATGTTATTTCTTTTACAAAAAGGTCTTTTTACTTTTGGTTAATAAGCAAGTCCTGTAGCAAACAGTATTAACTTTAATTAAATTCAGAACAGCCCTTTGTTCAGCTGAATAGAAACGTGCTAAATGCAGTGGGGAGCAGTTACTATGTGGATGGATGGCTGTTTGTATGGGTCTGATTCAACAATAAGGGATGATTCTAAAATTTTCAAGAGCAAAGTTCAGCGTAACCACTCAGGTTCCCTAGTCTGTTACTTGGAAGAAGAATAGACTGTACCCCTTAGACTACTCATTGATGGTAATTCTTATATCCACTCTCCTCTTTATTCACACAGTGTAATTACTACAGATGTTAAAGGGAGACAGTGATGATTTCTTTTGCTGTATTTTCCAGTATTGCATGTTGTGAGGAGAAAGTGGGCTTTGTTCATATGATGGTAATGGAAATTTCTTCTCCATTACAAGCAGCATAATATTTGTTTTTCCCAGTTGTTTCATAGAACTGTTTTGGAGGTGGCTTCAGCTTCTCCCCAGTCTGAGGCTGTTTTCTGAATGGTGATGTGTAACTGTCAAGCCTTCATCGTTTTCTGTCTTGTCAGGCTCCCTTCATAGTTTTTTGCAATCACATCATTATCAAATGTGTCCTAATGCAAACTTCCTGTAGAATGTTCACTAAGCAATATTTGTGTTTAAATTTGCCTTAACTTTTCAGTTTAAGTTGCTGTTCCGTGTAACAGCATACGTAAGAAAACTGTTTCTGTGAGGGTGTTTGGTCATTGGAATGTGCTGTGTAGAGGACACCCTTGGAAATACTCAGGTCTTGAGTGGCTGCAAACCTGGACAGCCTGCTGTAGGTGACCCTGCCTGAGCAGGGGTGCACAGTCTGGGGCAGTCATCTTCAACCTCTGTTGAAGATGTTCTGTAACTGATAGAACAATAACATCGTGCTGTGTTTCTCATGTTTTGTATTTTGGAAGATGCTGTAGGTTGTTATTTGAAGTTATATTCTGTGTGTTGGTGGTGTGTAAGAGGAATCTTAGAGTGTGTATTTTAAATGTTAGTCTTCCTTAGGTCTGTAATTCAGACTATTCTGTGATGTAACCATTTCAATCTGTTGTTCAGTTTGGTATTCACTTACTGTATTTCATTTATATCCAGGACATTGTTTTACCACTCACGTGTTTATGTGCATCTGACTCTTTCACGTGGGATTGTCATCACAAGGTCACACTGCATATTAGAATTCACTGGTTGACAGAATGGGAGAGCTTATACTTCATTTAGGTTTGGTTCATTTTCTCAGAACTTCAGCATGGTGGAAATATTTTTGTGAAGTTGTGAGAATGTATTTATTACTTTGCCAATAGGCAAGGAGTCATGTTGCTGTCATTGATGGAACTGTGCTACATGAATTTATTGGAAGCTTAAAAGCATGGGGTTGGTTAGAATGTCAGCCAGGATCTGGAGAAGAGGATGTTACTTTAATATTTATTTGCTTTAGGCTTTATCTTTATAAAGGAAGCAAATTCAAAATAGAAGAAAAAAAAAAAGAAAATAAATAATATTACATTGTCATTTAAATCATTATAAAGGATCCTCTAGGCTCTCCAGGTCTGTTCCTGGAATTATAGCCATCTGCAAGCACACACCTTCCCCACAGAAACAACTTTCCTATGAGATGAGCAAAGCTACCCAGCTGCTGGCAAAGTGCTGCTGCTGTTACTGTGTGGACATGCATTACCAGGAGGCTGATATGGCAGGAGATTGGCATTTTTTGTTTGTTTTGGTTTTGT
>VZTB01006150.1:343272-442908 GCA_013397245.1 Thryothorus ludovicianus | reverse complement strand
TGTTGGAAGAGACATGCTGGCTGCCAATTCTGAAATTCAGTTTTTTCCCCCCCCGAAGTGTGGTAGTATCATAACAAGGCGATTTCTGATGTCTCAGGACTTATGTGAGAGAGTTGGAAAATCATCCCTAACCACTTCCTTAAACTCATGATAGCTAAACCTTCTATTAAACCTAGCTCTTTGGATTTAAATTACATGCTTTGAGAAGGGATGTTTTATTTGGTAGGGATAATAGGTGAGGTCTAGTCTATTTTAAATATACAGGCCTTGATTATTTTGAAGATAATGCATTGAAAATATTTTTATTTTTCAGCAAAACTAATCATCAGCAGTGACTTTTTCCCTTTTCCAAAACTATGATTTCCTAGTGGGCCTATTTCTGGGGACAATTTTATATTCTCATGTTTCTTACTACATGACACACTGCTATCCGCTCCCCTTGTGATTCACATGTCAGATTTTCTATTCATGTCATTTATGCTTGGGCTATTTGCTAATGTTATCTTAGAATGTCTTTCCTCCTTAGCACTTGCCTTGAAATAAGTCCTTTGAAGTGAGTGTTTTACATTTGCTTTCTTTTTAAATCCTCCAACAAATCCCTAATATTGAGTGTCAACTATTTTCTACCAAGTTCCTCCAGCAAACCTGTAAAGTGTTTTTCCTGCTCTGAACTGACAGCTTCAGCTAGTCTTACTACTTGTCAGCTTGAACAGAGGCTTAAAGTGTAGAAGTACATTTAATTATCCAAAAGACAAATATTGTTCCCTGGATTTGTAAATCTTGCTTCTCAAAAATTCCTGGCAGAAAGAATAATAAGACCTATAATTTGTCCTTGATCTTTGGGGTGTGTCTCTGATGCATGTGTGGGACTCTTCATCACTCAGTGCAACTCAAGGATCTCTTTTTTCCATGCCATCACAGCTTGAAGTGAAACAAAAATGTAACACATAAATGCATCAAAACAATTTGTTTCCACCAAAAGCAATTAAGGCTGCAAAATATTTGTGGAATATTATGTTGGTAGTTTACCATTAACACCTCTGGCAAAATTTGAATATAGGTGGCAATTTATTTAATGCTAATAAAGTAAAAGTTATTACTTCATTTTTTGTGGGATAGAGGAACTTCCCTGGAGCAAAGCAGGAAAGAGATGACACAAAGATGGGTGTTGTTCAAGTATTACTTGAGTGTGAAAACAGTCTGTGGAAGAAAGCGGCCAAAAAGATGCTGAACCAAGATGAAAACTTGCTATTGACTTCTTTAATTACTACTGAGAAGACTTCAGAAGCTCTGGCTCCTTCTAACACCATGCTGGGCAGTGATCAGCTAGACTGTAGTTCAGCTTAAACTGATGGAAGGGTTGGGTAGTGATTAAGGTTTTCTGCTTCAAACCACTAGGCACTGAGAATTTCTGAGAAGCTGGGCAGTGAAGCATGACAGTAGTAAACTTGAATATAAAAGGGATTTGGGATTTATTTAATTCAACAGTCAAAAATATGTGTAGCTTTTACTGAATACAACTTGAAAGGAGCTCTGCAGATGTGTCTGAGTTCAGCAAGGAAAAACTGCTGAAAAACCAAGCCAAGTTTGCAAAACTGTTTTAGGATATTGAATGTTACGGAACAAGAAATTCTCAATCTTATAGCAAGGTGGGTTTTTTAATACATCTGTGAAGCAGTAACATATGTCCAAAGACTATTAAATGTAGAACTTACATTTAAGACAGGTGGAATGGCAGATATGTTAATTGGGCCATCCATCCATGATGAATTTTATGCAAGTATTTATAAGAAATCATGGATGAAAAAAATCAACATGTAACAAATTCAGATGTGCTGTAAGATGAGTTTTTCAAAGACAAATCATGCCAGAATAAAGTTCTTAATTTTTAATGCAGCAGTTCAGTAATGCAGCACATGAGAAAGCATATAGATTAGAAGTAAGAATGTTCAAACAGGCAAACAAAAATTTAAATGGAAGATTGCTCTATAATGGAAGGACTTTCCTTCCTGAGCAGATGGAAAATACTACTAAATCTGAAGAAATCTCTGGGATTTATCTCTGATTTAAAGGACTGGAAAGGTGTGGAGATGAGAGTAACTTCACTAAAATCTGAAACAATTTTCTACTAATATGCTGTTGAAAAGTCTCATCAGTTGAGAGGGAAGGAACAAAATCAAAATATGATACAGAAAAGATATGTAACTTTGGTTTAAATAATTTATAGTTTATAGTTTATATAAATTAATTAATTATATAAATTTAAATTTATATAATTTAAATAATCAATAAGGAAGAATAAATTAGATTTAATCTAATGGTAGAAAAGGCAGGATAGTAGTGGAGACCCTTGGGCATTCTTTTCTATCCAGGGAACTGAGTAGTGTTAAAAAGGAGAGGCATCATATTGGAAACATAAATCTAAAAGACCCTCAGATTCTACAACATAGATGTCAGGTATTTACAACAGATGTATGATCTTGCTGATGATGTAGGAAATTATGTAATCTTATCTGTAATGTAGTTGCCATTTTGGTTAAGAAGTCTGAAGGACAAGGAATTTAAACTGGAGGAAGTTTGGACACACTCAGGTATCTTTTAGCTCCCAATAGTTCATTTTCCAGGAGAGATTTTTTGCTTGTTAATCAAGTGGGATGTTAGAGGCATTGTGTTTGTTCTCTAAAATGACAGAGAAACATGAGTGTTTCAAATCCATTCAAGCTAGTAATTAGGAGATTGTTTCTATCTTTCAGAGAGTAACTCTGGAAGGCATCTTTGAGTGGGATGAGAGAGGGCAAAGAAATTGCTTTATTTAAAATAGTATCTGAAGGAGATAGCATGTGAGAGTTGCCACAGGAGACTGATTTCAGTGACCCAGTACCATGTTCTTATGCTTCTATTGGTGGAGCAATTATGGAATAGAATGAAAGTGTGTTGTTTGGAAGATCATATTTTAGCAAATCTGGAGTGTTTTCTTTTGTTTTAATGATGCCAAATTTTGCTGAGTGGACTGTAATAGTAAAATTTAAAATATGAAATGTTGCTTTTCTTCCAACTTCAATCTTGCTTTTTGTTTTTGCAGGAGATATGCTTGACCTTCTGAAGTGGAGAACCCACCCAGACAAAATTGCAGGTTGCCTCTCAAAATTAAAAGAAATTGATGGTTCAGAAATAGTGAAGGTATATATCTTTTTATACTTTTAGATGATCTGAAGGAAATAATGTATTTCCATGTCACAAAAATATCTTTTTAGTAACACTCTTATTCTCTCCCAACAGTTTCTTCAAGATACACTAGACACTTTATTTGGGATTTTAGATGAAAATTCTCAAAAATATGGATCAAAAGTATTTGATTGCTTGGTAAGCTTCATTTTGTGATCATGTTTAACACTAACTAAAAACTAAGTCAAACAAAAAAAAATAGTGTTGGGTTTTTTTCTTTTTCTCTTACATTTAGGTTCACATAATAAATTTGCTGCAGGACAGCAAGTTTCACCACTTTAAGCCAGTAATGGACACTTACATTGAAAGTCATTTTGCAGGAGCACTTGCATACAGGTGAAGTCTGTACTTTTTCTATCTGACTTAATACTGACAGTTATTACTAAACTAAAAGAATCAGTCATTAAGTTAAGGAAATGGTGTATCCCTGTTAAAATAATTCTTCTGCATGCTGGTATTATTGGCCATTCATGAGAGATCTACTAGGTCCTCTTCTTAAGCAGACTTAAAACTAAGTGTACTGTTGAGTCTGGAGATCAGTGAAATCTAGTCACATATTTTTTATTTTGCCAGTGTTTCTCATATGACAGCTATTGGTTTGCATTTTATGTGCAAAGTTAACCATTCTCCCACTTCTGTGTTATAATACTTTCTGATGTGCTATTATAGAGATCTTATAAAAGTACTGAAGTGGCATATTGATCGAGTCACTGAGGTGGAGCTTCATGATCACATACAGGAAGTACTAAAGGTAATAAAAATTGTTGAAGGCAAATATGTATTTGAATGATGTATTCATACAGTACACACAGCTTTAACTTAGGGAATGAAGCAGAATACATATAAATGATGGAGCAGTAGTACTGATTTGAGGGAGCTGCAGATTTTCAGAGCAGTCAGTTTATTCATTATTCTCTTTTGTCAGTAAGTTGACCACTGAGCCTCACTACCTTTAGTCTCTGGAGCTCCATGTTCCTTACTGAATGAGGCAAAGGAATCAAATATGGGTTACACTGGTGGCATTAACATCCATTGCATGAATCTAAATGGCAGACACACATGCTGACCTAATGGTTGCTAATTCCCACCAGGGAATTCTACTGATTATGGTGGTTGTGGTTGTTCTTGTTGCCCTGGTTTGTACCATCAGAAGAGCATAACATGCCATCAGGCTGAATTATGCAACACAATAATCCCATTTGGGATACATGCTACAATTTGGAAATAAAATACCAGTGTGGTACCCTTCTGTATTTTTCCATGCTGCTTTGAACTTTGATGTCTTGCTAATAAGAGAGGGCAATGTTTTGAATTTGCATTCCAAAAGTTTTGCAATTTAATTTAAGCTTTTTTTTTTGGGAGGGGGGAGGATGGGAGGACAAAGTGGTGTTGAAATTTTGCTTGTTTGGTTTGTTTTCTTTTTTCTTTTAATCAAAGTGTTGTTAGTGTTTCAATAGAGACATTTACCAAAATTAACTAATAGGGTCCTGTTTCAGGCATTTTTCTTTATTTGAATGATATAATCATTGCATGTGTTCTGTTTGGAGATGAACATGTTCATTTTTGTGAGTTCTCTCTGATTTTGACATTTATAGGCACAGGAGTACATCTTTAAATACATAGTTCAATCTCGAAGATTATTCTCTATTGCCACTGGGGGACAAAATGAGGAGGAATTTCGCTGCTGTATTCAAGAGCTCCTTATGTCAGTGCGCTTCTTCCTATCTCAGGAGAGCAAAGGAACTAGTGCTTTATCCCAACTACAAGTAAGTTTTCTTGCCTGTTGACATTTTCCACATCCTGTATAAAAAGTTTATGCCTGTTCAGAAAGAAAACATATTTTTGCTAGAGCAGAGTGGCATTTTCAACTTTCCATCCTACAGTGTGAAATTTTCATATCAGCACCTTCTAAATATGCTTGGAATAGATAATCCTGATATTTTGTTTTGAATTATAATGATTATATTGATGGATAGAAATAAAATAATTTTTCTGTTATGGTCTTTTTACTGCTTAGTTTGACCATACTGTCACTGAAGAATTTGAGCTATACAAAAGACTACTATCAGAGTTTTCATCCTTTCCAGAAAATTTTAAGCATTGATGAATTGTATGGTTTAATACTCAGATGATGTTCTTTATTTCATTTGAGACTATGAAAATGGGCTAGTGGTGAAGTGTAGGGACAAAACACACAGAAGACATCTCTCTACATGAAGTGCTCATACCACCCTCTTTCCATATTTCTGTAAACAGAGATGCTTAAGATCCTGTTAAGAACTGATATTTACCAAATTACTTTAGAGAACTGTTCTGCCAAGTAAATAGCAAATCAGGGAGAGCAGTTAGAAAGTTAGTTCTTCCATCTCGTATTGTGTAAGCAGCTGGAGTCAAAAGACAACAAAAGGGTACAAACAACCACATTTAGAATTATTTTTCAGTATTTTTAACTTACATTAACTTACATTAGCCTGTTCTCTGTGAGTGTGTAAGTAGCTTTTCACAATCAACAGGATTTAGAGAAGAAGGGAATGTCAATTTTAGCTTCTTTTCTCTGGTATTGCTCTCCCTACTTCTACAGAGTTTTGTCTTCATATTCCTCAATGACTTTCTAATCCATTTTAAAGATTGTTGAAGGGAATCAAGACTACCAGTGCTGCCTTACTCCAAAATAAAAATGTTCAATATTTGAAAGATGGAAGATATAGAGGCTCTTACATTACTTACCTTAAAAAAGTAAACCAAAACAACTCCACAGAAATATTTTTTTGTATCATATCAGCTAGATTCTGCCATCCTTTTAAAAATTCATTCTCACAGAGACAGATGTTTATTTAAATAATAAATATTTTCGTTCTGAGTTGAACTTTCCCTTTTGTCCTGGGAGAAATTAATAATCATTAGCTATTACTTAAAGGAAAGAGTCACAAGTGTAAGAGTGTTAATGAATGTGGGGCTATTAATTCTGAAAATAAGAATGTTTTTAAAGCTATTAACTGTCCTTGAAACCAGGCATTTCTCTAGAGTTACTTAAATTTCTGTAGTTATTTAAATTCTATCAATGTCAAAACTGTTCTGACTGTCCATTTTTGCCCTGTTCCTCTAGGCTGTGTTTCTGAGCTCATTCCCATCAGTGTACTCAGAACTTTTGAAGCTCTTTGATGTGAGAGAGGTGGCAAATTTGGTTCACGATGCTTTGGGCAGCTTGCCAACAGTCATGCACGGGGATGAGTCCCTTCAAGCTGTTAAACTGCAGAGTATTGGGAAAACTGTAGAGAGTCACCTGTACACTAACCCAGGTAAGGTTACCCTGGTATTGCTGCAGGTGAGGAGCTCAGACTGTGTGCTTTGTACCTGGGCCAGCACATGCTGAAGGGAATACTGTTCCTAAGGAACAACTCTTAAAGCACTGCTCTGTATAGGCTGCTCATTTACAAAAATACAGTTTTTTGAATTTAATGGTTTGTTTTTTCAGAGGCAAAGACTCTTAAAAATATGTTTGGTTTTTCTTATCTATTGACAGCATGTTGGTTAAAGAAGTTTGCTTTATGCCTTTTAATTACAAGGAAAAAACTTCCCTAAATTATTTCTCTCCTTTTTTCTTCTTCTTTGGGGGCAGTTCAGCAGACTCCCACTTAGTGTTAGCTCTTGTTTGTATTACTCTTGCTAGTTCAGCACTTTGGATCCTCTATTTCTTAATGTAGCATAAAAATGCTACACAAATGTGAGTGATGCCTGGTGCATAAAGTGTATAACAGCATAGTTATTTGCTTTGCAGAAGCATTTGCTGAATGGTGGTGAGCCCAGCATTCTTGGTTTCTATTCTAAGTGAAATTCGCAGAAGTAACCAAGTATTAAATTGTGATGAACTAATTTTGAAATAATATAATTAAAAAAGAAGAAAGATATTTAAAGAATTCTAATAACTCCTTATTTACTCACTGCTACCCCTGAGAGCTACCTGGTATTGGCTGATGGAGTTTAGTAGGAACAGTAACTTTTACCATCTAAAGCTTTCAGGGTAAACACATTACAGTGATGAAAGCTCTGCAAAAACCACCAGCATATGCATAAATACTTTGGGATTCTACAAAAAAAAAAAAAATAAAGAGTTCTCTGAGCATTTTTTTTTTAAAAGCTTTTAAAAAGTGGTTCTATTTTATAAATATGAGCTGAAAGAAATAGGTAAGGAGTAGTGCATCCTGGCTAACTGGCTTCATTCTGGCTGTGCAAACAGTTTACCCTTTCCCTTGGTAGTCCCCGCAGTGTCCCCTCCAGAAGGGCCAGGTAGGTGTCCCTAGGTCTGATTGGTCAGACCTTTGATCTCGGGCTAGATGATAACATAATCATGAAGCAATATTAAGGATGCTCTCAGTTATGTTTTTCGTTTTCCAGGCTGCTTAGGGATCAGGTAGCATCATTGCCATTTTCCTCCCATTATCTCAGGTGAGCCTCATGAGGCAATCCAATTATATGAACCTAAACAGAGTTACTTAATGCCATATAATGGACTCTTAGCATTGTAAATCTACTTTCAATTGTATGACAACTTCTTTACATTTGCTTTCTTTTGTAAAAAAACCCAGATTTTTATTGAGATCCATTTTCATTATTAAGAAGTTGGTTTGGCTTTAAAAGCAATGAAAACCTTAAAGTTTACAAGGAGTGTGAGTTGCACACATATAAAATACAAATTTCTTAGACCATGGACAAACAGATGTGAAAAGCATCAGGCATTAATATAAGCTCCCAATATCCATGATAGGAAGCTCAGACAAACACTTGCATGGTATGATTTTTGGTCATTGTTGAGTTGAAGGGTCTTACCATCACCTTGTCTCTTTGCCATCAATGTTTCATCTCTTTAAAATGCAAAAATATGAGTAGACTTTTCCCTCAGTCCATGCCTAGAAGGAAGTCCTATTAAAATCCTCTCGGGAAAAATAAATACAGCTCTATATTATGTTAATGTGTAGGGTAAACTGTACATCTTGAGGGGAAGTTGAGACTTGCTGCTGCAAAAAGAATTTATTTCTGCCTCCCAGATGAAGATAATGAATGCTGCAAACCACAGCGCTAGCTAACACCCTGGAAGTAAAAGGAACATAGGAAATATCTCTTAATTCAAACATCTGAATATGAGGGGGGTGCTTCTTAGATTTTCTGTTATCTGGAGCTAATTTCATTGTCTGTCTAAAAAGAATCAGATGATAATTTTCCTACCAGTAAAGTTCATCAGTATTTTTATATTCTTGGCCTTTCTTCCAGCCTCCTGGGTATTTTAGTCTTTAGACTCATCCCTCTTGATACTTGTAGACTGTCCAAACTGATGATTTACATATGCCTGTAACCAGAAGAATGTCTAACTTTGTTATTTCCCATACATCAGTAGTCTAGCAGGCTTGTTTGCTTTCTTTTTTGCATTAAATATTAATATAGCTTCCTTTGAGGAAAAGTTAAGTCCGTTTAGCTGTGAAGAGTTAGGGCCAATAACAGAGAAACACATCTTGAGCCATGTCCTTCTTGACATGGTTAAACAGGAATTGACAGAACTCCAACTGTTTTTTAATCTAAGGGCACTACTTTGAGCTTGCAAATTCAATGGCTCTGAAAATGTGAGGTGCAGAAGTGGAGCATCTGGGTTTTGTCCTCAAAAGAATGAGTTTTCTTGGAATCATCACTGATACAACACGTCAACATGTTAGCAATAGAGACATTACATTTATAGGTAAAATCCTACAAAAAAAGAAAACCTCATATTGATAAAGCCTTTCTCTTAGCTAATTCATAAGCTGTGGCGCAGCTCTTTATCATATGGAAATTGTTAAATAGCAAGAAACTTCGTGTTTTCCCAGAATATGAGAATTTGGACTTCTGTGCAAGTGTAGTTGCATAGGACTCTTCCTTTTAGTGAGGTAAACTGTTCAAAACAGATAGATGAGAATTTTGATTCTATGACCATTTACACTGTTTAAGTCTATCAGTTATATTATGAAACTAGGGAAAATCCCAAGTTGATGCTTAGTTTCATATATTAATTTAAATGTGATTATTTTATATATAACTTATTCCTCTTCTTTGTTTTACTGTTTTCTTTAATTCCACTGAATCTCACAGTTAATGGATTAGAAATGTGATAATTATCTTTTTGCTTTCATTCTGAGATTGAGTGAATTAGTTCATGTAAGAATTGCATTCTGTATATTGCAGGAGAATGTACATTTAGGAAACTTTGTTTCAGTAGTCATTCAGAGTCAAATACTTGACACAATCAGTAAGAATAATTTAATATCTTTGAACCTCCTAGTGTAAAATGTGTTGTTACATGTCAGAATATCTATGGGAATCAAAAAAGTAATGAGCAAGTTCAGGAAATGCTACCATTAACTGATGAGGAGGTGTAATTCTAGAAGCTAGGTATTATGATTTCCCTCTTATTCCACTGTTTTTCAAAAGACTCAAATCTTCTCATTAATGAGACTTGTAAGATATCTCAGTAATTACTGCAAGCTAATTGATAGCTATAAAAGTGCAAAAAGCCTATCATTATTTAAAGTGTTGATACAAATCCTGCGTTCAGTTCACTTAAAATGCATTAAATTTTATATATTAACACTGGTTTGAAAAAAGAGCAAATCTTTTCAAAACACAAAGGGTTTACACATTAATCTGTAGTACTATTTTCAAGAACTCCATGATCTTTCTCAGATTAATTAGTATTGTTTAATTTGCCTTCCACAGCAATGTACTATTTTTTGGCATCGTTTGTGCGTATGTGCTTCTGTACACATCTGTGAATGTATAGATAGATGCATATTGCATACAAAAATTCAATCTGTGCAAATTCTGCTTTTGATCAGTGGCTTATTTTTAGGCCACAGGAGGACTTTCTGAGCCATGCCTGTGTTTTCCTTCTGCCCAACAGGCAATTTTTTTTCTTTCAACTGAAAACAGCTGCTGTCTACTAGTTTTGAGGTAGTTTCCCTGCCAATTGTTCCGAGAACAGTGACATGTCCATGCAGCCAGAGAACAGGCATATATGTTTGGGTTTGGAAATGCAGTGATAGCTGCTTTTTTGGTTTAAGCATTTCCTTCTCCTGTCATCCCTAAGTCCAGTATTTCACCCAAACAAGGGGGCATAAATTGAATAGGTCAGGTAAAACTGCCAAAACCAAGAGCAATTTCCCTGTTTCTTATTGTTTAAGATGAATGCTATTTATTTGTTTAAAAGGTTCAGTTTTTCCAAGCAGGCTGGAGCTTTGACCATCTGTTTAGATACAGTAATTTAAATGAATTTCTAAAAGTAATCTTTAAAATATACTGGACTGAAGAAAGTATGCCTCTGCAGATGCTTTACTACTGTATGCAAATCAGGGAGGAAAGATGTGCTGTGTATTAAATGTTAATGTTGCATAGGAAAGTCACAAGGATTGCCCAGAGTCTAAGATTGCCCTCTTTCTAATTATGCCAAACACATACTTGAAAAGCTCTGTGACATGAATTTTTTTCTTTTCTTTCTGTATAATGTTTGTAAAGGGCAAATATTAGCATTTTAAACAGTCAGCTAATTTGACTTCCTGCATAGAGGAAAAATTAGGACAGTGACTGATGGCTCAGAGTTCTGATTATTACACCATTCCTTGTGCTCATTAATTTTTCTGTATCCAGGGGTTGATATTGCAGCTGACAATTAGGAGGAAAAAGAGTAACCTGAGACAAATATTGTACAAACTTTCTCACCTAGTCCTTGGTTTGCATCAGAGGTGAATGAGCCAGCTCTCCTCTTCTGTAATCCCACTATGTCTCTCCACCTAAACTGATCAAGACAGAGGGGTATTTAGATTCTGGGCTTATGAGGGATATATCTAAAGCTGTGCTGTATGTGGTGGTTGTTTTAATAACTGGCACTATTGCCTCCCACATATAGTTGCAAGTCATTGTAAGATGCTTTTTGCCAGTCCGTTTGGCCTGGCAAAACAGTGTTTCTGATCATTTTATGAAGCTTTTGCAAAAGTGGGATACTTAAAACAGTTGAATGAGGGTGCTCAGTTTTGCCTGAGGTGCCTCAGGCCATGTCATGTCTAAGAGCTGGCTATTTACAAGTCAAGTGTTGCTACATGTAGATTTTTGGTCTTCAAAATGTGATTCATGATGCTGCACTTACGTGTAAGCAGTGCACAGAATGGATGGCACCTCAGGTTAGGTGCCTAATGCTGTGTGGGCTCATCAGGAAGCTATCTAGAGTTAACCAAGAAGAAACACTTTGCCACAGGGCTGCTCCTGGTTTCTTCTGTCCTTCTGGACTGAGGGATTTGAGTTGTAGCTGCAAGAGAGGACCTGTGGCCCAAACAGTAATGCTCATACACAAAATGTGTGAAAGAGCTACTCTTACTGCTCTGTGATAGTTGTGGACTTGAGCAGGGTTTGGATTGAGCTTTTCATTGCCTGCTTGCCAGCACCCTAACCACAGAACCACAGGCTGGTTTGCAGAGTGAACCCTTCATCTTGTCTCTGGATGATGGATTGCCAGATAGTCAAGAATTCAATACATGTAAGGCCTAAGAGAACGCAGGGACAAGGAAGTATCCCCTGTAACCTAGGGGCTAAGTCTTTTTATTCAAATAGAAAAGTCCTGCTTTATTGCTTCAGCTGAAGGCAGTAGCTCTGTTTTTTCATCCAGCAGGAATCAATAAGCACATTTAGAAATGGGGATCAGAAGGTGGTGCTTTTCTATGCACAGGTCTGCAGGGAACATTCACCAGTTCCCTGCCCAGTTACCCTTTGACCCTAGAAGCCTTGCAGTGGATGGGTCAGGGTGCACCCCTGACATCTCAGAACACCGGGGACAACACTTGGCTAAGCCAAGTTCTGAAGTAGAGAAAAAGCAGATGCTGCCTTGGTTGGAGAAACTTACCCCCATTTGTGGTGCTACAGGCAGATAGGAACTCTAAGGCCAGTCCTGATGAAAACCTGCTGAAGCATTTGCAGAAATAAGCAGTCACTGGAGGGAGGCTTTTTATTGTCCAGTGTTTGGTTTCTGGACCACTGGTTTTTGATTGATTGATGGTCATTTGCCTTACAGCCTTTATTTATAATTTTTTTTAGTAGAAAGATACACATGAATAAATAATAAACATGAAATACCAATTTAAAAAGAGCAGGCAAGCTTTTATTTAAAAAATAAGAATATACTTAAATAGTGTTTACAAATGGACTTGTCCATATGATTTCTCTTTTGTTGTACAGATGACTAGACAATGAAACTGTTTACAAAAATAGTAAGATTAGTGCTGTGTCTCAATAAGCCAAAGAAACATTAAACAAATAAAATCTCAATATATGTTCTTCTCCCTCATGGAAAAAATAGAGGAAATAATTGAGGGGGGGGAAAAAGTGTTTATAGAGTAATCCACAAACAAGACCTCCTTGGCAAAATTGTTTTAAAAGAGTAATTTTCCAGCTAGAGAAATCAATTTTTAGCATATAATTGTATTAATGAACAAAGGGACTAGATTAATATATTTCTATAATGCAGCTTATTATAATCTTTAAGGTTTTAATAGAGGAAATTATTTGAGTGCATTTCTATGGGAATATAATTTCTTAATTATGGAAAAGATTTTAAAACAACAAAATGAAAATAGGTAATATCCTTCCCATTTATCAATAGGTGTTTAAAGTATTATCACAAATGTAGGTGTTAAGGTTCTTCCCATTTAACATTGTCTTTAATTGTAATAAAAAGAAGCAAAAATTAGTATCATATTAATGATGTTCTTGCCTATCTTTCAGTGAATTCAGGACTGCAAATAACACCAAAGAACTGTGTTTAGAAAATGGAATAGTGGAAAGGCAAATTATTTTATGTAATGATCAATAGTCTAAGTCGCTCATACTCAGTAGGAGTGAGGAATCTGGAAAAGTGAAAATTTTGAAAGAAATCTGAAAACATTGCTGCTGGTCTGTAAAGTAGAATTTTTTGTAGAATAACATAAGTTTTTGATGAAGGCTGTTGTAACCTTGGCGTACAAATAGATCCAGTCACATGGCATGAACACTAGAGCATAATTTCTCATTGTTTTGAATACTGTTCTACTTTTTTTATTTACTTTGGATGACAGTTCAATAAATACTTAGAATTTCTTTTATATGTAGTATATTCCACACAATGGTGTTTTTCTCCATCCATGATATAACAGTGACTTTCAGCATATTGTTTACTCTTCTAACATTTGCTTATAATTGTGGAGTAAAAGCTTCTGCTTATCAAAAATGTTGGTTAAAGCAAGCAAAATCTTCTGCTTACCAGAAATCATTTTGGACTCAAGGCATATTTATATATGTATTGAAATTAAATTACTCTATGAGAAGCTCCTATTCATGAAATTTTCATTTTTTCCAGATTCTCGATGCATTCTTCTTCCAGTAGTTTTACATCATCTCCACATGCATTTACAAGAGCAGAAGGACCTTATAATGTGTGCCCGTATCCTTAGCAACATTTTTTGCCTCATCAAGAAGAACAGCTCAGTGAGTAAACACGTCACATCCACTTGAACTTCTTTATATGGCTCAGTGACATTTAATGACACAAGCTGGACCTTGCCCAAGAGCATTTTAAAGAGCTATCTGTGTAATGAATCTGCATAAACATGTCATTGTGATTTTTTCATGACCCTTTTCTTTCTGTGCCTGAGTATTTTAATTGTATCATATCATGTCCTGACAGGCTTTGGCACGTCTTGAGCGTTGTGTTGTTTCTTTTAGGGGCATTTTCTGTTGTGGGCAGTGTATTCATAGGGGACACAGGGCTGATACAGATAAAGAGATTGATATGAGTACTGCAAGGGGAATTACACTTGGTTGTTAGTTATAAACTTTGTGGCCAAAGTTTATAACTGATGTTATACACTTTTCTGATGTTTGTGAATTAATGTGCAGAGCTGCATATGAGAGCTCACTTAGACAGGTTTACTGCAAATGGGAAGGTGATGATAGATTCTGACAGACAACAGGATATAAGATAATTTAAACCGAGCATTGCCTGTGATTAGTGCAACACATGGACATCAAGACCAGCATACATTACCTTGTAATGCATTAGTGAGAACTCCTTTATGTGCTTCTTCATTTCATACCACTTCCAGCAATTAAAGTAGCTCTGTCAGTGATTTGATATGGATAGAGTTTGCACCTTTGGCACTGTGACAAGATATTCCTTCCAGCTGCTCCTGGATAAGTATAAAACCTCATCATAAGATAAAGTGATAGATACTAAAGCAGAACTGTGGTTTTGGATAGGGAGAAAAGTTTACATATCTGGTCTGAATTTCAGGAGATCTTCCATTTGGAGTTACCAAGCCAGAGATGTACAAGTGGATATCTACATAAAACTCACCTGAATGTTCAGGATATGCAGCTACTATTTTTAGTATTCTTTGAGTAATTGAGACTAAAAACAACTTGGTGACTTTGATATGGTTTTTGGTACATCAGTAGAGAATTTCAGTCTTTCCATTATAATCAAGATAATTTAGAGTTTGAGGGAACAAGTGAATTTTCAGTAAGACAGCCTTGAAAATTAAGACTGTTGCTCATTCCAAAAGTAGCTTGTAGTAATAAAGAGAAGGGTCCTCATGGTGGATGCAGTTCCTAAATATTCTGTGTACTGTCTGTTTTCATAGGAAGACAGTTTAACAGTTCTTTGATGCTAGATGAAGTGTCAGAGAATATGGCTTCACAATAGATTCAACTTAAGTCCAAAAAGGAATTTTGAGTTTTGTTACAAATCATATGCTTTAGGGTGTCTAGGAAGCAAAATCAAACAAAAGAAAAAAAACAAATCATTCCTACACCTCAATGTCAGCAAAGCTGATCTGTTTGTTTGTCAGTTGAGTTTTAGCTTGGTTGTGTGCATTTGATTCTTTCTATGAAGAAGGGTCACATTAGACAGTGAATAAAATTGCTTAGTTTAAGATGGTGGTTTCTGCTGCAAGGGGACTTAAAACAGGGAAAACATATTTCCGTCTGAATTAAAAAGGAGAAGTAATTACAACTTGATTTTATCAAGTGTTTTCTTGCTGGTAACTGAGGTATTCATGGTCTGTTTTGGCAATGGACGCTTTGATTCCTTTACTTTGATGTTGTGTACAAGCAGTTGCAGGCTCACATAAATGACTAATTTGTTTGTGCTACTCAGCTGCTGGGAAGCAACGTAGCTGGGCCTTACTGATGAAGCAGGTCCTGAAGGTTGAGCACCATCTGCTTATTTCTGTTGATAGTTTCAAAGTGTAAAACTGGATTTTGCTTCTTGGATTTTAAGCCTTTCTTGGCAATTTCCCCAGAAGATATAAGAGTGTTACCTATGAAAATCTTGACTGAAAAGTTTCTGTACATTATTTACTGCTTTCTTGTAAACATCAAGTGAAAATAGAGCTATGCTAATTTGATGAACACTTACATATTCAAAGCCATCCCTGTACCTGTCCTCTGTGATGTAATTAATGGAAAATTGTTGGAGAAAATGAATAAAATTTAACAAGATCTGAATTAGAGAATAGTCTTTGTTTCTTGAATGTAGCATTCATTGTGAAACTGTAATTTGTTTCTAAAACTACATCAGAGGAATTATGCTTGTGGTCATATTTCTGTTTTAAAATCCTATATGTTTTATTTATTATTTAAGGAAAAATCAGTCCTGGAAGAAATTGATGTGATTGTAAACAGTCTGCTAGATATTCTATTAAGGACCATACTAGAGATCACCAGCCGACCACAACCATCAGGCTCTGCTATGCGCCTCCAGTTTCAAGATGTGACTGTAAGTTTCTTGCAATGAAAGAGCTCACAATTGTCACTGGTTGGACTATTGGATTTGTGAATACATGGTCTTTATATTGTAATTCAGAGAGTTGGACTTGGTATATAAAAGACAGAATGAGGAGGACAATGAAAACCTTTCTTGCATTCTACTAATTTTTAGTGGAAATAGTAATCTTTTTCTTTAAGTTTATTTATAAATTTTAACCAAAAAAAAAAAACAAAACCAAAAACAAAACAAAGCCAAAAAACCAGCCCAAAAGATAGTATTTCTTTTGAGACTTTCAGGTTAGTAATGATTTCAGTATGTTCCTTTTGTTTGCAATATAATAGCTTTCTGAAACTCTTCTTCTGTTTGAATTCCTGAAAATAGAAGAGTATCAATTAATAATAGTTCCTAAAATGCATACATTTTTTCATTATGAAACAGCTCTAAAGATGCCTGCATAATCTGTGATAACTTGTACTAATCTAAATTTATTACTTGAGAGGCATTTTGTTGTTCTCTGGGCTGAGCATTTGAGCTTTGTTTTTATCACATGAAGCTGAGCATACAGGATAGATTTAGAAGATTAGCAAATGATGTTTTGGTGAACCTGCTACAACAGCTCATGGTAATTAGAAGGTTGAAAAACAGGCATTTACAGAAAAGTTTGTGATGAGCATTGATCAAATAAAATGAAGTGTTATTTTGCTTTGTTTGCAGCAAGATTTTCACTTTGCTTTTCAAGGGCAAATTGTTTCTAATATAGCCAGGGATGTGACCCCAAGAAGCTGTGAAGGGTTAGCATTTTGTGCAATAAACACACCATGCTGAGTGATCTACCATCTCATTATACATTTATTAATTAATTGCTCAGTGTTTACACTGTAACAATTTTTGTTAATGAATAGGGGGGGTTGCTTTTCAAACCAGAATTTCCTCTGAGATCAAACATTTCAAAAGCATTTAGTAGCTGCAGAAAAAATGTGTTGTGGGGAGTTTTTTGCTTTTTTCTTTCTTACTTTAGACCCACAGAGAGCAAACTATATATGAAGTATTTTATGGAGCTGACCAAAATTTGTAAGAAGATAAGATCGTGCTTTAATCACTGTTCAACAGCAATATACATTGAAGAGTTAAGGAGGTTTTTTCTTAAAATTACAAAATTGCAAATAGATACCGTGTGACGTATCAGGCCACCACAAGAAAATCTAAGCTGAAGTGTTAGGGTTAGACTATTAGTGTAGCAAGGCTCTGATCTTATTGGTTTCTTATGAGATATCCCCTTGCTTGCAGATTAAATTTTCATTAAACACTATGACAGCCTAATTCTTTTGCACCATCAAAAATTAGACTCTGAAAGTGCTTTCAAGTTGCAAAATTTTCCTTTATGCATCAGAAAAGCCATGTTATTGTCACTGCAGGCTCCCAAAGAATACCTAATGTGGAAGTGACTCACAGCACAGCATAAGGCAATTATATACATTTATGTAGAAATATCATGCAGTATGAGCTTCTGGCAGCACATGGAGCCAGATTCTTGGAACTATTTGTGGAGCATGTATGATAAAGTACTCAGTGTGAGTACAGCCATAGAGCTTGTTCCAGTATCTTACCATTATTTCAAACTGGATGTATCATAAAAAATTCTTTGTGAGATGTACCATGGGAGCACACTTGATAAAATTCTGTCATAGTTTCAAATGAGACATTGTCTTCCTTGTGTTCCCAAACCCAGCTGAGTGAGGTGTCCTAGGCCCATGTGTCATTGTTTTTTCTTCACAAAGAAACAGCATCAAATCAGGCAGCACTGGGCTTTGTGCTGCTGTGTCTCTACCATTTCTTTCAAGCAGCTTTGATACCTGGGTACTATTTAATTTTCAGTGAGCAGTCTTGTTTGATGGTAACCTGCAAGGTGGGTGTGATGCTTTAAACTGAGCATGAGGCAGACACGGCTTCAGGGTGTCAGTGTTACAGATGTTGCATTGACAAACGTGGAATTTAATGCAATGGTGAAATTTCTGCTTTGGTTTGTTATTGAAGTAGACCTTTAGACTTCCTTAAGGAAAAAATGCATTTGCATATAAAGAATTGGCAGCAAGCAGTCCAATTAAGGTGAACTTTAATTGATTTCACATCTTGAAAGTTCAGTCCCTCAGAACCTAAATGAACTGCAATTTAATTGAAAGCTCCATGGTTTTTAATAATTATGCTCCTTAAATAAGACACAAAAAATTACTTAAGGTACCTACCTAAGTGATTTTTGTACTGCTTAGTACTGCTTGGCTTGACTTTTGACACTGGAATTGGACCCTAAATGTTTTTAGCAAGGTTGTTAGGTGTGTGGAATTTGTTTTTGTGCATGATTGGAAAGTTAATCAGTGGCCAACACTGGCAGAAATCCTACAACATACATTTTTATGTTGAGTTCAACAAATGAAGCTGAATGTGCATTGCTATTTTAAAAAACAGCCTGTATAGCTACCTACATTCAAATTAAAGCTCAAATTTAGAAGTCAGTTAACTATTAGCTAAAGTTGATACTTTTATAACACTAATCTGTCTGTCAACTATAATGGTACAGCTCTTTATAAGAGGTTGTGCTTTTTAATATACTACTATATAAGTTGAAACAAATGTGGGAACATAGAAGAAAGGTGACTAAAAAGGGCTGCTGAAAATGCCTAGACAGGAAAGGAATTTTGTCACTCAATTGACTATACAGATATTTACCAGACAGCAGCTGTAACTTTTATGTTTATGCCGAGAGCATGAATATTAAGAGATTTTGTAGCCTTAAGATATTGTTTTGAGATTGTGATTCTGTTTCAATGAATACAATGTTTACTGTAAAACAAGGGGAAGTAAGAAATTTAGGGTCATTACTTCAGTGTAGAGGTACCACCATGTTGCCAGTGAAAGCCATCACCTCACACATGATGAAGTGTACCAGGTATAATCACAAATTAGTTAGGCCTTCCAATGTAAAATCCAGAACTGCCATTCATTGGAAAACATATTTTTTCTTTTTAATCTTATTTTCTGTGTTTAATGAAAGATGGAGGGAAATCTTCCCAAAACTTGGCTTGGTGAACTAATGAAAGACACCATTCTAAAGTCCTGTTATCACCTGTCTGTTCTTTCAGTCTCATTCTCCATTCCTGGTGCAGGCAGAAATATATTTCCCACTTTTTTAGCAAGCTTGTAAGATTTCTAAGCATTGGGGTGCAAACCACTCCTTTGACTCTTTCCTGTCCTCATCCATTCTGCAGTCAGACCTGACTGATAGCATTTGGTGTTTCTTGCCAGTCCAAAAGTGAGTAAGCAGACAGGAAAGGGTGAATGGGAGAACCTGTTCCTTCCTATAATATCTTGGTTGTTTGACTGCTCACTGGAGATACCCAGTGCAGTTCTTTGCCCTTTCAATGAGAAATTCTGTAAGCCCAAAGAAATTTCTGATAAAAATATTTTTGAAGTTTGTTCAGTCCTACAAATGAGTTTTCTTTTTGACAAATCTCGTGTTTTTGAGATGAAAGAATGTTTTTAAAAATTATCAGCTAATCCCATTCATTTCTTCTCTAAAGGAAAATAATAGCATTCTTCACAGAATTCTTGCAAAAAATGTTTATATTTGTTTCAAGGCTGAGTTGATTAAAGAGGTTGTAATTTTAGCAATCTAAGTAATTTGTTTAAAAACAAATACAAGGAAAACAAATGAAAAATAAAATTTTACTGGTTTAGCCCTGCTGGAATGATTTAAAATAGATTTTTCTAAGCAGGTGAATTCCATTTAGGAAAAGCTATTTCCTTAAATTGGAAGGAAATGCTATCAATGTATTTTCACAAAATGTGGAGTTGAAGCCTAATTGTAGATTAATTTCCCTTGCATTTGTTAATTATTTTGAAGTGCTTATAATATAACAGTTTAAGCTCTAGTGCAGAAAACATTATAATATTTCTCCTCTTATCTGAACAGGGGGAATTTGTCTCCTGTTTGCTGTCACTCTTGCGACAAATGACTGATAGACATTATCAACAGCTTCTTGATAGCTTCAACACAAAGGAAGATCTGAGGGTGAGTAACAAAACTGTGTTTCCATTTTCTTAGGCCTTTTTATTTCTCTTTTTGATTTATCTTCCTTTGAGATATCCCTGTGCTTTGATGAATCACTTCAGTATTTAAATGCAATGTGTTTTACAGATTAGCTAATTATTGCACAGCTTTTCTTGGGACCTTGAGTCCACTCTTACAGTGAGGCAAGACTGTTATTGCTTCTACAATGATAGCAGAGAGAATATGGATGAAGGGAACTATAAATTCGCTTTGAAGCCATGAAAGTAGCCTCCAAACTTCTTTTAAAGATGGTGTCAGTGTAAGGTTACACTGCTCTTGTTTGATTCATGCTGTCAGGCAATTGGGGAATTTTATGTTTGTTTTATTACACTTGCTTATTTTTTTCATTCATTAAGTTATGTATGGCAATAGCAAACATGCAGCTTGAGAAATGCATAATCAAAAAACTCTTCATTTTTCTTTCATTCTGTGCAGCACATCCTTTGGCAGGAGGATGTGTCAGACTTATAATGTCTATCTGCTCATTTCAATCATAAAAAAGAGTAGCTGCTGAGGTCTTTTAAGTCAGCTCCTACCAGTTTCATTAACTGAGTTACTGGGAGATCCAACATTTTTAATTTTTTTTTGGATGAAGCGCAGGATTACAAAAAAAAAATAAATTTAAGTTAAGATTCCCTGCATAAACGTATACACTAAGATTTCTACTCAACTGGTTCCTGGAAAGTTACATAGTACTGAATTTGATCCTCACAAAAAATCTTGAGTACTCATTTATGCACATTATTCAGCAAGTAATCATGTCCTAATGTGATTTTTTTTTTCCTTAATTACCATTTGATATACTTAAGTGCTGCCCTGACAAGGGGAGTTGTCATGGTGCAATTTCAGATTTACTTAAATTCTTGATAGCTGCTTAGAGCTGAAGAGAGCATGTCATTTGTGAGTGCCTTTCCTTTGAGTGAGGTGGTCATATAGAGCTTGACAGATAGAAAATGCTGCTAAGAAGTTATCATAAATCAAGAGCACTACCTAGGAGTTGTATAGGGTGAACGATTTTTATATAAGCAATACAGCATCTCTTTTCACCTAGCATAGTTGCTATCCTTATTTAGGCAATTTTTAATAAATATTGTGGAACCTTGGCGTTTTTAAGTGGACATGTTTTTCCTTTTTTGTGAGTTCTGAACAGATATTCCTAGAGGTTTCCTGCTGGTTGATATATCTGTGAAATACAGTGTTAAGTTTATTCAGACTTTTCTTCCTTCTAGAATAAGAAAAATCTCTGGAATTAATGTTTGAATGGTGTTTGATTTGACACATTTAAATTCCCCCCACGCACATACCCTACTATTACGCAGAGACATATGGAAAGCAGCTGTAGCTGGTGCCATCAGCTATCACAACAGAGGTCTTAAGAACTCAAGTCCAGAGTTTGTTATTTCCATTTAAATCTCATTGAATCAGCATCAGCTTAACCAGTGATTCAGTGGTAGTTCAACCTGATCATCATCAATGCAGCATTCCTTCTCTTCTGAATCTTAAATTATATATTGTTTTTTCCTCTCACTTGGAAATATCAAATATCACTGAGACCAAGAGGGAAAGATGAGAGCTAGTGTGTGAGACCAACACTGCTGTTAATCGTGAGGTGACTTTGTATGACTAGGCTATCTAAATCATCTTGCTACTTCCCTTTTTACTTTTCTACTTTGATTGCCAAGTGTGGAATTTGCTTTAAGATATCTTAAGAAATTATATTAGTATAGATAAATGAGTATTCAAAAGGTATAAATGTCAGTGATGAGACTTTTTTCCCTGAGACACTTCGGAAGCTGAAGGAGTAGACTTAGTTAATCTAGTGGCTAGTTGGGATTTAAACTTCAGTGATAACTACCACCAGCTTGCTCTTTTTCCAAATCCTCATTTTGTCCCCTAGTCAGTGGTATCAAAGTGAATTGGGTCTTCCTGAAGCCACATTATGAGTTACAAATCTGTTAGGAGGTTTACAAGGGACTTACCTTACTTCCAAGGGAGTGTAACCTAGGCCTTTGAATTGCTTTGTGCTCTTCTTTTTTGCTTTAGCTACCTCTGGTTATAAAAGCAATCTATACTAAGTGATTAGGCACTGATACCACATAACATTTCATCTTTCTTCCAGACTAATTCTCAAGATGACTATGTCTGTACTTGCATGAATGTATGTTTACATGGCATTTGTGGTACAGTTAATAAAAATGCCCCTACCAAATGACTTCTCCAAACAAAAATTCACTCATTAAAGTATTTGCAAAGAATGAAAGATGGTTTTACAGTTCTTATTTTTTTTTTCTTTAGCAGTCTATACCAAACATATTAAAGGCTGTTTCCAGCTGGTTAAACAAAGAATAGCAAAATGGAGACTTTGAAGGAATGGCATGTACACATATTTATATATTTACATGACATGCCTCTGAGTGGTACCTTAAACAAGTGGTTGCTTATGGAAATATTCCCTCTATTTTGTAAATATATTTCTCTTAATTGACATGGTGACTTTTGTCAGTTTTTTAGCAGAAGATAGGAAAAACATTTTATATTTTAAATCATGCAAATGAAGTATAAAAGAACTGTCAGGGGTTTCATGGTTGAGTGCTGGAACCAGGCAGTGTACTTCACTCACTTTTTGAAACCCTGACTTTAACAAGATAGTAATTTTAAATGCTTCCTTTTATCTTTCAATATTATTTTAAAGGTATGCTCTTTTTGCTTACCACAAAATGCTTTCTACTTCTAGGAAATATATTTTACAGTGATTTTTAGAACAGAGGCACCCTTGTGGGCAGATATTTGCTGCTGTGGTAAAGTTGAAATATAATTTATGACAAAAGGTAACAGTGGAAGTTATAAATAGGAGGAGATCAGTGGGAAAGTGAATGTTTAAAAACAGCATATGTTATCACAGTGCAGCTTTGACCACGGCAAGGTGGCTTTGATCAGTATGTTTGGGGGTTTTAATGAATAGATTAAAAGAAGACAAAACAAGTAAGCACCTACCAAAAAGTCTAATTTTTATTCATTGTCAGTGTACCCTACATAAAGTGACAGAACAGGGATTTGATGAAGGAAAAGATAATATTTCATAGGAATGGCTGTAAATCTTACTAGCTGTCATCCCTCTCTTCCAGCTGTAGGAGCCTGAACAGGGTGAGGTGGGTGCCAAACCCTAATACCAAGAGGAGTTTATTTGCTGTTCTCTAATGGCCCCTGGGACACAGGCTGTGTGAGATCTGTAGGCATGGCAATGTCTCTGGTGGAGAAGCTCAGTTCTAGCCAGCATCCTTCCTCTGCTCTGCAGGAACATCCACTCACATATGGAACTTCTCAAAGGATGAGTTTTGGGGCAGTTCTAAATCCACTCATTTAGGTGACTTCTTGTCGATGGCCGGTTCAGTGTGACTTCAAAGAGCCGCAAGGCGTCAGGGAGCTGCCCTGCAGGCGAACGGGGGTGCCTGCGGCAGAGTCCTTAGAGCAGCCAGCTCTGGGAAACGCAGCTTCAGCCAGCCCGACTGATTTGAGTAAGAGAAGGAGAGGGGCCTTTTGCCCGTGTAGTTCCAGCCCAAGTTTATTGCCGCCGAAGGGATCAGAGCACAAAGCCCTCGAGCACAGTCACGCGGGGGGTTTTATAGGGTGAGAGCCCGGCATGCCCAGGGGGTCCCGGCGCAGGGCATGCGGGGATGCGGGGAGGGGACCGGCTGAATGAAAGACAGGGCCTTGATAGAAAGGTGTATAAAAATTCACCCCAGAATCCACGCCACAACAGCTTCTGATGTAGATTAAGAAAGCATTGAAGCAAAGAAGATCTGGGAAAGGAACTGGCCAAGGGATGGATGAGTTGCTTGGGAAGTGACAGCTTACTGTGAAACCATCCTCTTTCTTATTGGCATTTGGTACTCTGAATGCTCTACAAAGCTTTGATAGCATGTAGCCTGATAATCCTACAGCATGAATCAAAGCAGTGGAACATCATGCAACTGGCTTCAAAGTGGACTGTTGACCTACCTGAAAATGCTTTATAGGTGTACCCCAAGAGGTCCAATGAAGAGTCTGATCTGCTTTGCAGAGGATTTTACATGCATAGTGAGAAATGTGCAAAGAAATTCCAAGGCTGTTTTTGGTTAAATGAATAGAAGCTTTTCAGTCCTTCAGAAGGATGTGCTTCTCACTTAATCACAGCTTGAAAATTTCATTGAGCAAATATTTCTGCTTGAGGAAAACCAAACTGTGATATTATATTATTTAATCATAGAACCATAGAATGGTTTGGGTTGGAAGGAAGCTTAAAGATCAGGCAAGAACACCTTGCACTTGACCATGTTACTCAGTGCTCCATCCAGACTGGCCTTGAGCACTTCCAGGGCCAGGGCTTCTACAACTTCTGTGGGTAATCTGTCCTGGTGCTTCACTATCCTCACAATAATGAAATTTTCCTAATAGCTAATCTAAACCTACTCTCTTTCAGTTGGAAGCCATTTCCTCTTGTCCTGTCACTACATGTCCTTTTAAATAGTCTCTCCCCATCTTTATTGCAGGCTCCCTTCAGATACTGGAGGGGGTTCAAGTAGGTCACCCTGCAGCTTCCTCTTTTCCAGGCTGAACAATCCCAATTCTTCCAGCCTCTTCTTACAGGAAAGGTTCTGTTCCTCTAACCATCTTGGTAGTCTCATTTGGACTCTAACAGATCCCTGTCCTTCCTGTGATGGGCCCCAGAGCTGGGTGCAGCACTCCAGGTGGGGTCTCACCAGAGTGGAGCAGGGGCAGAATCCCCTCCCTTGACCTGCTGGCCACACTGCTCTTGCTGCAGCCCAGGATACAATTGGAATTCTGGGCTGGGAGGGCTCTTTGCCTGCTCATGTGCAGCCTCTCAGGCACGCCAAGTCCTTCTTGGCAAAACTGCTCTGGATCTGTTCCTCCCCCAGCCTGTGTTGATACAGGGGATTGCCCTGACCCAGCTGCAGCACCTTGCACTTGGTCCTGGTAAAACTCAGGGCATTTCCACCAGCCCACTCCTTGACCTTGTCCAGGTCCCTCTGGATGGCATCCCATCCTTTGGGTGTGAAGTTGTTTAAGTGGTGTGGATTAGTACTGAACCTTATAGTACTACCTAGTATTATCTTACAAATAGGACTAGACCTTATATAGACTAGGTAGGAATATTAAGAGATGGTATTTCGAGTATGTAAAAGGTCAAAATTACTTTGTTTTTGTCTTTTAAGATAGAAGACATATGAGACATTAATTCTATCTGTACTCAACCAACCAAATGTTAGCTCACTTATACTGCCGGCAAAAATGCTTTTTAAATGTTAAAATCTGTTACTAAATCTATGTTCTGCATCTAATATCACTACATTGATGACACAATTTTCTTTTTTTTTTTGGTGAAAATTAGGAATAATTAGCCTGGTATTAATGATTCAAAATTTAATGCCAGTGTCTACGTTTGCTTTGTTTTAAAGTTTTCTTGGAATAAAAGATGGATTCTGATTCTAGCCTAGTTTCCCAAAGAAATTAAGTACATGTGATCTTCCTTTCTGCCTGTCATTCTTAATGACTTTTGAACAAGCTATCTCAAGGGTTCTAAATTCACCTCACAAAGCCCTTGGGTTTTAAATCTTCAAACCATGGCATGGATTTATGGTTTCCCAACGACAGCCATTTGGCCTCCTCAGTTCAGCAGTCCACTGGTGAGATCCCTAATGGCAGCACAGTGTATTGTGTCTGGAGAACAGATAAAAAGGGAACATGGAAGAATTTGGGATGTTATTGTGAGGTGATATGCAGCAATGTTCAAAGTATTGCCATATTGTTGGGATTACGGCACAGAGCTGTGGGATTCCTCACAGGGGAGGGAGGTAACCTCTGCAAAATTAAAAAACATTTAAGTACATGGTGCAAAGCTGTAGAAAAACAACCTGAATCAATGTGTTGTTTGTAGAGGTAGGTGCTTGTTTATCTATAAAGCTGGTCACCTGCATTCAAACAGTATGTTATCTGCAGTGAGTATCATTTATATTCTTTAATACAGATAATTTTTTGGCATCTTGCTCAGAAAACAGGTTGTATCTTTTATGTAATCTTCTCTGGTGGGTGGGTGTGGGGATCTCATCTGCCTTACCCAGTGCCTGTATTCATCCCCCTTTACAGTGATTCTCTAATGAAAGACATCTGTTGTGCAATGCCTGTCATCTACACTTTGATAAATGCACTTGAGAATATATTTTGGTGTTCAAAATTATTTGTATCTTCATCTCATTCGTGTTTTGGGGTAACTCTCTACAAGTGATGTGGGCAGAATGAATACCAAACATTTCAAGGTCAGGTACTGCACTGATTCTGTTAGATGTGTTTATATCACTTGCTTAATGCTCTTCATGTTGTCAAAAAACTCAGTTTTCATACTAAAAGAATACTGGCAGGACCATACATAATCAAGATGGTCCCTTGTTGTTAGTTTTATTTGCGAACAGAAAAACTGAAAAAAAAAAACGTTGGTGAGAGGAATAGTTTTGTTATTTATTGGTGACTTACATGACATAGGAGACAATAGTGCTAAAAGCTTTCAGGCAATGCTTTCTACATTCAAAGTAGCTCACAGGTGTTGACTGTTTTTTTAGATTCAGCAAATGGGGCAGAAAAGTTAAGTGACCTGTACACAGCTGGCCAACTGCACAACCAGTTATGGGGCCTGGGCATATCTATTGGAGTCACTGGTCTTTGTCAAGTCAGTGACAAAACTGTCCTTACACTCTCTCTGCCATTTTTATAATGAATCTTGGAAGTGATGAAAACCTGGCATGATTAAGGAGATATTCTGAACTCTCTGGTGTTTGTAAAGTGCTTTTTTGATTTGCAAATTGTTCTCAGCATTGCATTTGTGGAAGTGTATGGGTGGAAACCAAATGCATCTTTGACATTTCTTTTATGCATTGCTGTCAGTCAAATGGCACATAATATCATTTCGTCATTTTAAGAAGAAAGAATTAAATAACTATTTGAAAATTCCTGGGAAGTAATAAAATAACCATTCAGAGGTTTATCTGTAGTGAAAATAAGTGCAATTCTGTTATTTCTATAATGAATTTTTTCTCTGATTAAAATATTTTTAAAGCTCATTAGTCTTTTTAAAGCAGCAAAGACATATGACTGCTTCTTTTCCTTCCAAAGGATTTCCTGCTGCAGATTTTCACAGTATTTCGGATATTAATACGGCCAGAGATGTTTCCAAAAGACTGGACAGTGATGCGTTTGGTTGCAAACAAGTAAGGAATTTTTAATGTTATTAAAAAGTACAGATATGCACAGATCATGATAAAAATATAGTTATATGATGTATGTAATATAAATTCAGTTTTTTAATGCTGCCTGCAGTTTTTCTTCTTTTAATTTAAGATTTCCAATTTCTGTTCTTTTATACCACAAATTTATGACATAATCTGTACCTCTTTCTATTCATAATTTTAGTAAGCATATGTAACTGGAAACTCAGAAATACTTTTACAGAATAAAGCTGCAAAGCATCAACAGCTTTGTTTTCCAAGTAACAAATGACAAGTCTCTAAAGAACTTCTTTTCAAATCTGTTTCTTGAGATTGAGTTGGTAAAGATCTGTTTGCTCTCAAGAAGAAATTATCAACTGCAATATTGTTAACGATGCTTTTGCTTGTGTGTTCAATTAGTGTTTGTCAGAAAAAATCACAAAAATCTCAAATGAGGAAATGAGGTGCAGCACAAGGCAACAGTCACGTAAGGCTCTAAGCACTGCTGAGTGAAATTTTCAGATGAAACCTGCCAATCAGTCATTCTTTCTCTGCTCAGGCTTTATTTTTAAAGAAACAGGTTCCCAGCATTTCTAAGAAGTAATTACAACAGGTCTGAAACAATATATTGCATTTTATTTCACCTCTATCATCTATCCTTTTTGCTGTCCTAGCTTTAGATCAGATAAACCAGCTGAACAGTTCTACAAACGTCAGTGTCAGCAGAGGAGGGGTGTTGTGTTGGGCAGACCTAGGAATCCAGAATGAAGGATTGACTTAAACTTTCATGATGCATATTGCAGTGTCTGATTAAAATTCAGTTTTAGTCTGCATTGTGCCTGCTGTCTTCAAGGAGAATTTAAATTTGTGGTGCTGTACATACTGCTGGTAGCAATATTATTGGTACAATTAAATTTCACAATACTCATGTTTATGATCTGTATTTGTTATATGTGTGTGGATATGCAAGCATAATAGTATTTGTTCAAACTTTGTCATAATTTGAAACAATTTTTTGTTAATTTTTATTACCTCAGTGCTGCTGATCTTTTTAAGTTTGAATTCCAGAAAAAAAAGTTACTAATTAGAGAATGGTTATGATAATTTGTTTCTGTGTATGATATTAAATAATGTGTGACTAATACCAGCCTGCATCTGGTAATCATGCTTAAGAAAAACAGTGAAACACAAGAAAGAAGGAAAAAAAGATAGGGACTTTTAGACAAAATAAATAATCTAAGAAATTTTTATATATTCAAGTAACAGCTGGCTTGGCAGATGGCTTTGCAACAGCTGACACGTACAGAACTAAAGTTTAGGAATGACCTTGGCACGTGTTACGTGGTTGGTGATATTCAGATAGTACCAAGTTCTGCAAAAGGAGCACTTTCTTCTCCAGTATTTTAGTAATAATCACACATCTCCCTTTATTAATCCATGTTGTTTCTGACCATCTAGGAGGTGAATCTGTGCCCACTTCTGTAAGGCAAAGAAGAGAGGCAGAAGCTGACAATAGCTGCTGGTGGGATTTAGCCATGAGGAGCTCATCAGACCAGCTAACTGATCCTGAGAACACACAATTGTATAAGCACTTCTGCCAGCAATGGGCTCTAAGCACATCTTTACCTATCCAGCTTTCAATAATTGCTTGGCTAGGAGTTTGTTCTATGTGGAGGAAGTGCTAGTTTGCTGTGGAACAGGGAGTTGACCAGGTGTACTTAAATATCTGGTGCAAGTTGAAACCTCATTATTCCTATTCTGCTCCTTTTTGGGGCAGCACAAAGGAAAATCTGCTTCTGTCCTCTCATCAGCTGCAGAGAAATAGTTTTTCCAGAGCTGTTTCTGAATGGGAGCTTCTTCCTTTGCCTCATGTCCCTCACTGCAATGGCAGTGAGTGCCTTCAGCCTCCTCAAGGTGTTCAAAAACACAAAGTAGTAGCTGTGCTAGAATTGTTCCACCCCAAAATCTTTAAGTGCAAAGGAAAGAGTCTAGAGGCAGGATGCGAAATTAGGGCACTGCCTGCCCCACAGAAAGAAATGAGCTCTTCTTCCTGAGCTTCACTTCATCAACCAGAACACTCCCAGGGATCTGAGATTCTTCAGAACTAAAGGCAAAACTTCTCAACTCTCTGCTCCATTCATGCCTAAAAGAAAAAGCTAGATAGTCTAGCCCATCTTTTTAAGAGCAGAATTAAGTAATCCAATACCAGTCTGGGTGTTTTCAAACTCCTGCTTCCCAGGAATAAACCAAGTGCTGCATTTCCTGTGTCCCAGGGCTGCCTTCTGATCATGGCCTTTCACTCGAGGGACTGCAGCTCCTCTGGAGGCAGTGTGTGTGTGATGGGAGCATCACCCATGGATGGCTGCAGTCACAACAGCAGCACTGCTTTTCTCCCTGTCCCTAGAGTGATCTAACAATTCAAACTTTCTGGTGTTTCCAGGAAGAGAGATTTAGCCTGTCTGAGCCTAGGGAAGAAATAAGTCTTAGGAAGGTTATAATCAAAGAATGAGCTTTTCCTGGGGGATAATTTTTTTTTTTTTTTTTCTTCTCTTACTTATGTATACAGGACTAGAATTACCTGAAATATTTCTAAGTCTTAAAATGCCATAATTTTTACAATATAAAATATTTACATAAAAAAATATCACTTTCCCCAGATGATAGGGTTTGGTTTTTTTTCCTTTTTAGTTGCAATTTTTTCAATAATTATGTAGCATCTGATACTTGGATGCTGTCAGGGAAATTAAAAAACCACCAAAACCATATGATACTATGAGCTCAAGAAGTCAAATCTGTAACTGTCCAGAAGCTAAGGTGTTTCATGATGACACACATATGATCTATAGTTCTGAATGTTTGATGCCCAATGTTTGAAAATATTAATGACTAGCATTATAAACTGCCAGTTGAATTCTAAAATTTGAGAAATAAGGTAACATTTAAAAAGGCAAACTTAGCACTAAAGCAGAGAAATAGATTTTTTAAATTGTGTTCTGTAATGGAAAGAGAACATGCAAAAGCATCCTTAGCTTCCAACAGTTGAGCAAAGAGACAGAAATAGCTCTGTTTAAAGCTTCATAATCATGTAATATCTGAGCCAATCAGCATATATGCATGAAAAAAAATTAATTACCCGTGGTCACTTAATATTTCTAACATGGATGTTACTACTGAGTGACAAATATGGCTTTATGTTTACTATGGAAAATATAATTTTAATTTCTTACATTCTAGGAGTAGACTTTCTACATCAGCTAGGTAGTATCTAGTTTCTATTTGTAACTGCAGAAGAGCACCACATAACACAGGAAGATGTCTGAATCAGTTGCTTAGCGCCAGCGAGAAATATTAAATTTTATAGCAAAATATGCCTGACTAAAATTGAAGCTGTTGGAGAAGACCTTCACTGTTAACTGGAAACCACTGTGTAATGGTCACTGGCTTCATTTGCCTGTATGTTAGGAAAAGAATGACTTGTGTAATGCTTTAATTGCCTGGCATCTTTTGAGAGCAGTTAAGAGACACAGCTGAACTTCAGGAGGGACTTGGAGAGAGGAGTTTCAATTACTTGCTGTGCAAATCCTTGATATTCATAGCATACTATGCCAATGTATTACTGAACAAAGAACTGATTTTCTGCTGCTCTTTGTATGCAAGAATCTTTAATTTTCAAGATCTTTGTGTAATTAACTATGTATATCCTTCAGCATTCTGCCTAATGGTGGAGATGGTAGGTCATCCAATCCTCAATTTAAATATTATAAGCATACAAAATAGATGTACAAATAATATTATTTATAGTAAAATAATTGATCTGCAAAGTAAGATTTACGTAATATATTGCTTAAACTGAAATTTCGAATTTATCTACTGAGAGTTGGGCATAAGGACTTTAAGCAGAGAATTCTTTTGGTTACCAAATTCAGTAATGGCTGAAATACATTATTATTATTATTAATAATAATAATAATAGTAATAATAATAGTATAAAAGTAGCTCAAATGGAATACACAGTAAGGGAAGACATCAAAACAGCATTCGTATCATTATGGCTGCTCTAAAGAATCCTGTTAGCTCCCATGGTGTGGGAGTCTGAGACTCCTACAATGAACAAAAATTCTTGCTTTTATGTAATACATAGTGTTGCTAACAACATTTTTGCTTTTATGTAATACAAAATGTTGCTAGCAACTGAACCTGGCATTCAGTCCTTCACAAAAAACGTATATACATAGGCATACATGTATAAATAAGCTCATAAATATATAACAATAGACATATACACGTGATATACATGTTTCAAGGTTTGTTTCATTTCTTTATGAAACATGAAGGAAATTTTTTTCTGTTTAAATACCTCTATGTTTGGGATTATTTCACTCTCAAGTAGCAAAGAATGGAATGAGAAGCTAATGTTCTACATTTGTCCTATATCAGCATGGAAAAGAAAAGCTTTCATTTTCTGCCATTGGCTGCCCAGGCAAAAGCCACGTTGCCAGAGCATAGCCCAGTCATTAAACCGTTGTTGAACTTCTGTATTTTTCAAACAGCTTATTGCAGAAAGGTTTGCTCTGAAAATTTGATGGAAAAGCCATTCCATCAACAATGGCCTTTGCAGACATCGGGTTAGCTTCCTGTGTATGAGTCCAGAATAACTTGGTAGCTAAAAGCAGAGCGTTTTCTCCTCTAAAACAGACATTGAGAACAAATATGTGGCAGGTGGTAAGAGGAAGAAAAGCAAGTCTTGTCACAAACTCAGTTGTTTATAGTTTGATACTCGGATGGATTTCAAATGAATGTTGTTGTTTGGAAATCGCTGGCCAGGAATGAACTTGGAATGTGAGTACTGTACCGAATCAGGCAGCTGTCTTCAGACTGCTGCCTCTGCTTTGTGCATTTCTGCATTTTTGCTTTTTTTGTATATGAGCATCCCCAACCTTAGCTTGTTTTCTGTTCTACCTGATTTTAGATTGTTGTAGATTCAGAATAACAGATGGTGGGTCAGAAACAGTGTCTTCAGGCTTGTGTGTGGCATCTGGTGTTTTGAGGTTTTTTTATCTACAATATACCCTATCGTGTTAGAGACCCATGTTTTATCAACTAATCCATATCATATCTTTGGCTTATCAAATAAATGAAACTGACCTAAGTTAACTGTAGGAAGAAATACTTCCATTGCCATTCTTCTGTTATCTCAGGAAAATTTTTCAAAAAATATTCTAAAAGTTGCATTTAAGATGTCTGCTTTATTCACCTCATAAGAATTGAAGCAAATCTTTCCCTTCGGTTTCACCTGCCATGGAAGGAATGCAGCAAGAAAGGAATTGTCTCAGACATAAATAGAACTATTTAATGTAAACTTGGCAGCATGGTTAAGGATCTTGTGGAATTTTCTCTCAAGTACAGTTTCTCAGGGATTTATTACTTTGGACTTAGATGGAAATTTCATATAGCAATAATTCTGATAAACTTTTTCCACCAGAATGTCTTCCTGAAATATACAAACTATTTTGTGAAGCATATGGACCTTAAATTAAATCATGCACAACAAGAATGACAGGACTCTGTAATTATCCATGCCTCAATTATTAACTTTGCTTATACTACATTTTACTAACATTTCACTTTGTGTTCCATGCTGCAACACCGAGTGCTGTGTGCAGGCTGTAACTCTCCATTGGTGAAAAAGTGGGGTTAACTTACCCATGAGTGCTAAGCATGGAACACTGCTTGGATAGAAAAGTTACAGTGTAATCCTTGAGAAAATAATATGTATGAAAATACACTTGAGCAATGGAATAGGAATAAATGAAACTTGAGACTCAGCACTGTTCTAAAAATAGTCTCAGAACTGGCTGTTATGGGTGTTCAGGCACATCAAACAAGGTAAAGTTTGGCAGAGACAGTGATTTTAAAAGTAGAATGATGGAAGCAAACATTTGAACTACTAATATGTTAAATTATACATAGCAATTCTTTTATTTATAAATGTGAAAACTGTCAAAAGTGTTAGAAGAAAATTATAATTTATCTCCTAGGTTGGTTTGCTAACATTTAATTCTCCAGTGTTGTAAAAATGGAAAATGTTTTAACCTTGAAATATATATATATATTGCTGTTATTATTCTTTACAGTTTTTTTGTCTTGAATGAATTGCAAAAAATAGTAAAAAAAATGAAGTCCAAAATATAGAGAGGGAAACATATTTAAGCATTGTCACAGCATGCAGGTCAAGAACTGTGTTCAAAGAAGAATTACATGTATTAATAATAGACAGATGGTAATTAAATGAAATGTGTAGATACAACCTCTTTCTCAGAAGATCTTTAAATAGTTGATTGTTGTAAAATACATAACAGCAAAAAGATCATTCTGTGTTTATCATTTTTCCTCTCCATAAGTATTTATTTCTGACTATTTTCAAAAATAATTTAATGCTTTGTATGGATTTTTAGTTTGACTAAATATGTTGGCAGATGAGTGCTGCAGAGGTTAGTTTAAGGTCTGAACCACTGAAATTAGGTGTATTTAAATAATCTCAAAGAATATTCTATTTCTGTAGATTACTAAAATTGGTTGCTACAATAAACAAAGCTATCATTGACCTCTAGTGACAACCACTGTGAAAGGATCTTGGTCATATATATTTCTTTGAGATAGATTATTATAATTCAGGGGGTGTAAATGTAGGGTAGTGTGACCTTTTACAAGATACAGCATGGAGATCGTTAGAAGCAGATCCTCCTCTGAAGGATGAAGCTCTCAGAGCTCATGCAGTTTTGCATTTATCTGTTGACCTTAAAAAGACGTTTTGTCCATAGGGGTGTCAATGTAGAATACTGGCATTTAGTAGATATTTTATATTTACAATCTATATGCACATACTTTCGATATCAAGAAAGCTGGAAACAAATTGTACAACTGTATATTTTAATACTATTAAGGTAAGGTGTGTAATAAATCTGAAATCGTAGTTATTTTCAGAACAAAGTTTATGATTGGTAGTGATCAGTTGTATTCTTCTATATAAAATGTCTGTTTTCAGTGCACATTTTTACAGCATACCTTATTGTCCTA
Organism: Thryothorus ludovicianus; assembly: GCA_013397245.1. NCBI lineage: Eukaryota > Metazoa > Chordata > Aves > Passeriformes > Certhiidae > Thryothorus > Thryothorus ludovicianus. The sequence continues at coordinate 408,434 of VZTB01006150.1, read as the reverse complement.
ATGGGCATGTCTTCTGTCAGTAGGTGCTGTTAGGTATTTATATGATATGTTGAAAATGTAGTATTTAATGCCACCAGATGTCTGTTTCTTGACTGGAAAACTGCCCTGCTTTGAGTGTTTAATATGAATTTCCACGTAATGAAAACTCCTGTCTTTTTCATTCTTTTCTTCCCAGTGTGATCATTACTACAGTCTTGTACCTTTCGGATGCCCTTCGTAAAAACTTCTTAAATGAAAACTTTGATTACAAGGTAGAGTAAACAATAGATGCAATTGCTACTATACCATACTATGGCTCAGTGGTTATTAAACTTAGCTCCAGCTTCTAAATACCTAGAATATGTACAAAATCAGCAATTCCAAGTGCTCAGAGACCTTTTTTTCTTAAATACAGGACTACCTTAAAAATGAGTGCTGTGAGTTTTCTTTAATTTCATCTTATTTTTCATTTTGTTATTTGAGCCTCTTTGTTAGACTACTTATTTAGGATTCTTGTGTAGCAATTTTTTGGATCATAAAAACTGGTAAATAATGATATTATTTAGCTGAGTTTTTTAGTTGTTAGAGGAAGAAAAAGTATTTTTTTTTTAGTCAATGCAAATTTATATAAAATGCAGATTTATATTTTTGTAATTTCTCTCAGACAAATTAACATGCTACATAATTACAATTAGAAAATTATGACACTTCATGGTGAATGTAGTCAAAGATGTTAATGCATACCTCATAGAGTGAGATACTGCATTTATAATAAGCTGTGAATTACAGATTATGCTTTTAGGATTCAGATGAGAAGATCTAGGAATGTGTCTGAAAAGACACATTCCCATGGAAACAAACCTGAATGAATATTCTGCCCAACCAAGAGATGTTAGTCCAACTGCTGCATCATGAAAAGTGCAGAATCTCCTTCCTAGAGAAGACCCTGAGCTCCTGTTGACTTCCAGCAGGATTGTGGATGCTTCTCTGAAGATCCAGGCTCCTGTTAGATAGATTGGCAGGAATGCAGATTTATCGACTTACACATGAGGAAGCCTATTCTTTATGAATTTATGTAAGTTCAGAGGCTAAAACTGAGGAAAGAATTTCCTGTAGACAAGGCTTCTATGTTCCTTAAACTTGATTAGCAATGTCATTGCTGTCCTGCTGAGGTGCAGGGTCTGGAATAGGGCTCACTGTACACTCCCAGTCATGGACCATCTATAATTTACTTATAGTAATTAGTATTTCACTTTAATTTTATCTCTAAGTCTTCTAAGTAGAATATGCAACATCTAATTCGTAAACCATGAGCACAAAACATCTGCTTATTTGCAATATCTTAACAAAACCTGGCTTTAATTTTCTCCAGTGAAGGCTGCAGCAAGTGAGACTTGTAAATAGTATTATAAAGTGTGATGGACAGAGAATGTCAGTCCTATTATGTGATAGCTTTTGAGGTGTCAGAATTTTTTGGGTTTTGGACTTAAAGGCATAACATTTAAATATACCCAAAAGAAAGTTTCTAAAAGTAAGGCTTTTACCCAATCTGTAACTTTGGAACTTTTTCATTTCAAGATGTAGGATATGTAAATAGATATATTTCTGCTGAACATCTTGGGGTTGGTATATTTTGAGTCAAAGAAATTTAGCCAAAAGCAATTTGAGTAATTTATTAGTTGAGACTGAAATAAGGGCTGTGATTTGAAATTTTGCATCTTAAGTGGTCATAAATTGTACTGAGAAAATGAAATAACCACATGCCATATGCTTATTGTAGATATGGGATTCCTACTTTTTCCTTGCTGTCATTTTTATAAACCAGTTATGTCTGCAACTGGAGATGTTCACACCTTCGAAGAAGAAAAAGGTTTTAGAAAAGTAAGTATTGCTAGCAGCCTGTAGAAAACTGTAACAGATTTTAAATTTCTCAAAATGCAGGACATTGGAGGTTGCAAAAGGAGCCACCAAAAGAAAAGTATAACCATATGTCCACTGACTAGAACGAGAGCTGGTTCTGGCCCTTTGTACAGGTCTTCAGAGCCAATAACCTTTGTGTGAGTGCCTCAGCTGGTTCAGACACTGGGAGCAGAGCAGCCATTCATTGCCAGAGAATGCATTAGTCATCTCAGACTTGTTCAGGTGTTTCTGCCAGGCACTGCACTATAGTCTCAATGAATTACTTGTATTTCTTGAAGCTTGAGTAAGACCGTTTGCTTTCAGAGAGAGAACTGGAGCATATTATGGCAAAAAATAGGTTTTGCTTTATAGCTGTGTTATTGATATGTAGCATTTTGACAATATTTCAAATAAACCTGGGTTTAGGAATCTAGTTTTAGCTGGGTACAATCAAAAGAGAAAAAAACTTGGGAGAAATCAGCACTTTCAGACTACAAATGAGACATTTAATTTAATAATGTCACAGAATGGGATATGAACTCGATTTTCTTAAATTATCTTTCACTTTCTTGCTTCATTTTTTGATACACTGCAGATACGGTGACATGCGAGTAACAATGGGATGTGAAATCTTCAGTATGTGGCAAAATTTAGGTAAGTGATTAAATACATGATCAGTAACTCATAAAATGAAAGCCAACTATTAGTTCTTCCCCTAGTTGTTGATAATTACATTCAAGACATGAAGTCTTGATTCAAGTTCAGGAAAAAGTTTGTCATCTGTAGTTCCCTTCTTTATAGCTAAACTCAGCTTTCCATGCCTTGATACTGCTGCTGACCCATCCCTATTTCTTCACAGAGAACTGAGAAAATACTATCAGAGAAAATTAAGAGAGAAAATTCTACTCCTTTTGGGCAGAATTATTGTGCCTGGAAATATACTTATGCTCTTATTTTTAGTCCTGTTGTCTAATTGTTTAAGGACAGGACATGTCTTAATTCTGGATCTCTCCTAGAGATCCTGGATTTGCATCAAGTCTTCTCTGAAGTCTTAGTTGCATTAAAATATAAAGGCATAAACAAGTCAGTGACGAATGTATAAATTAGACATTGGACAACATGGGAAAAATACATACTTGAATATAAACTCAGGAACATATTTATGTTTTTAAGCTATAATTGTGTGAACTGTTTGAAATTTTGAGTGTCAGAGAAATGCAGTTGATTGTTGTTTGGGAAAAAATAAAAAGTGTGTAGAATATTTGGACACTAGGTTTGTCATCTTTATATTTGTTATTCAATATTCATTTCATCAGAGAGCTTATTAAAGATACAGCAACCATAATCAGTGATTTCTGAAATATTGTCATTTTAGTTCTATCAATCTTTTCCCCAGCAAGATATGTAGTTGCAAAAAACTGGTCTTTCAGTGCAGCCTGTACTAGAGAGACATGTTCAAAATAAGAAATGTTTTCTTATTAATTTCTTGTTATCATCTGACAAGTAGCATATTTTACTTATTTACAATATTAGTATTGCTGACTCACTGGGACATCTCTCTACAATACATGGATACATTATGGGTATTTCAAAATTGGTGTATCAAGGATTCACTCCCAGATCCCATCTCCTTCCTGCACATACACCTTAGTGTGCATCACCTCCCCAGTCATGTTGTTGTCTGCTGAATGGAACCTTGGGATGCAGGCAAATGATGCCTTTCAGTAGGGGTGAGTTTTGTGGGACATATTATGGAGCTCATCTGGTAATATGTCCAGCTAAATACTAGGATTTATTTCAACTGGTATTATGCTAGTCAGCATTTTACAGTTCTTGTAGCAGTAAGAGCCATTGTATGGTAAGCCTTGATCCTTGTGCAGTCACCTTGCTCTCATAGGGATAAACATTCTAGGATGTTTCCAGAAAAGAGAGTTCTTGTTTTCCTTTGCACAAACTCAGGCACTGAACAGAGCAGCAAGCAGGGGTGAATGCCCACTGGAATATCCAGAGGTAGGCTGAACATAAGTTAATCCCTAGTTTGGAAAATCAGTGCATCCTGATTCATAATCCCTTAATTTTGAGGATATCAGAAGTCTTACTTGTGGAAAACTGAAACTCAATGATCAGGGTTTACTGTATGCCATTTTTGCCATTTTTAGCATTTCTGAGAAGAATTTAATTTTCTTTTAAGTGGAATGTAGTGAGAAAATAGATGTTTTAGAGCTGATTTTAAAGCAAGTTGTTTTGAGAAGAACTGGGTCATATTTTTGCTTTCCTGCAATTGAAACACATATTTCAATTTCTATACTTGCAAAACTAAAGATAGGTAAAAATCAAAGTACTTACCTCTTTTTGATGAGCAGAGAATATCAGACAGTTAACCATTTTATAAACACAATGGTATCGAGGCTAGAAACCAAATTATTCTTGTGAAATATAAAATGAAATGCAAAGAGAGTGCTTTGTATTCATTCTCTTGCTGGAGGATTAACTTCAGATACAGCTAAATCTGATAAATTATGTTGGCCTTACATTCTTCTTATGTCTATAACTTTCACTTTTTTTGGGCTTAAGAAGTAGCCTATGCTGTGATGGACATGTGATTAAAAAAATAAAACTTACAGGCATTTAAAATGCTATTTTTCATTCTTCAGATAGCATTTGGATTGCTTGATAACTTACAGGACACCCAATTCACATTCAGTTTATGTTCGTTTTCATTCTAGGGGAACACAAGCTTCACTTTATTCCAGCATTGATTGGCCCTTTCCTGGAAGTGACCCTGATCCCTCAGCCAGACCTGAGGAATGTAATGATTCCTATTTTCCATGACATGATGGATTGGGAGCAAAGGCGAAGTGGCAACTTTAAACAGGTACTTTGTGTGAAGCTGTTTGTAAAACAGGACTGAATATCAAGCACTTCATGGAGTCCTAGTGGTCTTGAACCTGGAGTTCCATTGGTGGTTCAGGGTGGAGAAGGTATCCATGACTCTGCCTGTTGGAGAGGGATTACAAGGGTTTCCCTTTTTCCCTTTGCAGGGCTAGTAAGATTCTCCAGTTAATGCTAACATGTTAGTTATGTGAGATGAGGAATAAAATCCGTGGCCTGTTGAAGTGAAGAACAAAACCTGAGCTGTTTTCAACAAGGTTGTTGTGGTGGTTTTTCACCTCTTCTTTAGAGTGGTACAGGCTGCTGGTTAGATAGGATTCAACCAGCTTCCCTTCTGGTTACTATGGAAAAAGGTCAGATGTTCTTCAGTGAAGATCCAAGTATTCTTGTTGCTCAAACACTTTCTTAATGGGCTAGGAAGGAACCACCAAGAGTGCCATCTGCTCCCTCAGCTCCCACTCAGTTCTTTCAGACTGCCTCAAACCATTCTCAGTGCCCTCCTTCCTGCTGCTTCAAAATGAAGGAGAGTAGAAGTATTTTAATTACTCCCAGGCAGTCATAATGCTTAGGGTGGGAGCTGCATCTAAAACACAAATCAAACTATTAAAAACAGAGTAGTGCATGTGATGTAAGTAGGTAGCTTTTCACTATCAATATATAAGCTTATTGTTAAAAATTACCACGGAAATGTTAACAAGGAGCAAGAAGGAAGAAAATCCACTTGTTCTGCTTCTCTGTCTTTTCAGCTTGGTTTTAAGTGTAAATTGTAATAGATTTATTCTGTAATTAAATAACGACAACAGCTTGGTTTCTCCCCTAGATTTGTGATTATTAGTATATTACTAATAAAAAGGAGGTTTGAAATATAAATACACAGTGTAGCATCTGCTCTGTATTTTTTATAATCAATGCACTTAAAAACATACATTGGAGGAATCATTAGCCACCAGATTTTCTTAACCACCCAGTTTCTTTGATAGCTAAGATGTAAGTCCAGGAAATTTGCTTTATAATGAAATACACTGGCAGGTGAGAGTGTTGGGAGAGTCTGAGCTCCCAAGTATCCTGAACAGTGCAGACACCTATGTATATTAAATTATAAAGAATGGGATGCAGGTTGGAAAAGATGATATTTTTACTTCAGTCTAAGAAAATAGCTTGTGCTTACAGCCTTGCAATGAGAATTCAGGCAATTTATTTGGGCTGTGTGCTTTTCCTCTGACTCCATAAATAGATAGCTGCCTTAGCAGCAGCAAATGCTACTCAGCCTGTAGTTTTAAANAAAAAAAAAAAGCCACCCAAAAAAAAGAAAGCCCTACAAACCTCGGGAATTAAAAGAGCTTCAAAGAGATGAAGTGACTTACCACATGATTGACCAGTAATTTTAAAATATGCATTTAACAAATTCCCTTACATGAAACCAGATCTTCCCTCCATTTTCTCTGATCTCATTAAAGGAAAAAGAAGCTGTTTACACCACACTTATATGTTGCAGGTGGAAGCAAAGCTGATTGACAAACTGGACAGCCTAATGTCAGAAGGTAAAGGTGATGAAACATACCGAGAACTCTTCAACAGTATGTGAGTAATATGTTTATCTTATATTTCCTTGAGTTCAGTTGGTTATATCAGATGTTAATGTCATTGTAGATAAATGATGTTTAAACCAGTTGTGATGCTAATTTTTTTTTCCTTTTTTGATTCCTTAAAATCTGAAGAGTGAAATGCTTCATGGTACTGTATAGCATCTGTAAAGTCTGGCAGTACTTCTTGCATACAGCTATAATTGGGAAAGGCTGAATCTGTTATATCACACAACATTCTCTTTCTCTACCTACTGATTTTAAAATCAGAAAAGCAAGAAATGCTTCATGACTGCATAGGGTGTAGATAGAGCTTAGATGGAGCATTTTGAAAATACGGCATGACCATTCAACAAAAAACATTTAATAAGTGATTTTCTATTGCTACAAACTTGTACTCCTCTGAGTAATGTCACTTGTTGATCTCATTTGATGTAAACAGTTGTGTTTATTGTGATATTATTTCTTTCAAATTTTTTAGATAAATTACTGGCTAAGCTTTTAGTGTTTTTTAATAAATGACATGTCACTTAAATCTAATAGGAAAAGCTCATGATAATGCTGAAGTCCCTAAAGTTGTGCATAAATTGTTCCACTGACTGAAAGAAATGGTTGTCACAGAGTACAGGTACAAAATAACTAACTGGACTCTGTGTTGTTCCTCAGAGCTCAATTCCACAAAAGTGAAAGATTTCTCTTATTTCTCATATGTTTATTTTAGTAAGAAAAATTGTTCCTCTTCAGGATTCCAAGCTGCTGTGTTTTCTTCAGTTCTACTAAATACATAATTTTTTTTTAATTTCTTAATCATTCTTTCTTTTTTTAAGTATTGTTTTTAGTTCTCTTGTCTTTGGTTAAAGAACAAGATTTAGGTCTTGGTGTCTGAAAATAGCAAACACTTAATCATCTGTAATTGTACCAAGTTAAAAAACAGCATTCCTAAATATTTATCATGTATAGAAGCAAAAGTGGGTAGAGAGATTAGGCAGAATAGTATGGAATTGAATGAATAATATCAAACAGCATTACTGTATGCTAAAGCAGAACTTTCCTATAATTATTCATGATATTTTAATAATATGAGTAAAGATAATAAAAGGTAAGGTATTTTCAATATTTGAGTAATACAGTATTCTAACTGTAAAATTAAGTCATTAAAGGAAAAGCTCTAATTATAAAATGAAACCTATGTAAAATACATCAGTGTGTCTATGACTGAAATAACTTAAAATTCTATAAGAAAGCATATTGATATCAAATACAGTTCCTAATTTTTTATGGTTTTGAGTTAGATTTCAACTGGGGAATGTTAAACATGATACAGTGAAAAATGCTGAGAGCCTTTTATAAATCTAAATGCTGAAAACATAGTCATGGTAATTTAAATTGCAAAATGTCTCACAGCATCAGTATACTTGTGTTTTCTGTCATCATGGTATAACAGAAGTTAAAACTAAACTTTGGGAAATTTCAGAATAAGTGCTCAAGTTCACTCCCAGCTAATGAAAAAGGTAGTATTTATGATTAGTTTTGGTTTGTTTTTTTTTACTTTGTTTGACTATATGCATTACCACCTCTCAAGAGGAGAGCCTGTAGAAGATACTAATCTAAAATGGAGGATGACATTGTTATAGGATATGTGAAGAAAAATGATGAAAATCTTATGGACAAGAGACAGGATTGTTTAGCCTTTATTTTTTCCATGGGTAATTTTAAACTAAGCAATATTAGGAAATCTTTACACAGTGCAGGAAAACAGACTTGTTTAGGCTGAAGTGACAGAGATATTGCAGGTACCCAAAAACTGAAATAGTAACAGTTTTGCAGCAAGCAGTGTTTTCTTAGTCTTTAATGAAAGAAAATGCTACAATATTACCTGATCTTCCCGAAGACCAGGCGTGGGTACTTTCAATAGGTATCCCTGGGAACCAAGGGGGTGCCCACACCTGCTTTGAATACAGTCTGGGAACTACAGCCAGTGTGACACTTTCAGGTTTTGTCATGCTGTTTATTTTGTCTGATTTGGAAAAGGAATTTAAATCTCTTAACTCCCACATTAACTGCTTTTTTTTTTCCCGGAGACTATCACTGCATCTTTCCTCTGAACATGTATTTTCAAGATGTATAAATTATAAGCATCTCTGGAGATAGCTAAAATATTATATGCTTAGAATTTGCTGCCTACAATGGAATTATCTATATCAAATAAAAAGAGAAAGTAGGGAGAAGGTGACTGCTGTTTGTTTTGAATCAATGTCTTTCTAGGGACTTGAATGTGACCATTCACTGATTAGCTCCTGATGTCATTTGAAGGGGCTGCAAAACATCAAGTAGTGAATATTTTGTTATCATGAGAAACTAGATACTGCAATTGCTATCTATTGTAATTATGGTATGAAAGCAGTTCTGATTTTATATTTACACTGTAATGCTGCAATTGAATTCTTGAGTTAATTAGCACAGGGAAAAGAATGATTTTACTTTATTAAACAGTTAGTGGTTAAATAAAATCCTCAGAAGCCAAGGTATATACTCAAGTAGGTCTTTCTTCTGCATCCAATGGATGCTGGCAGTTTATTATTTGTGTAGTTGTATTTCAGTTTGGCCTAAGACAAACCATCTCAGATTTGGAAGTTAGGTGGCCACATTGAAGCACAAAACTTGGACTGTTCTGCTGAGGGCCTGCCAATGAGGCTTCCCTATGAAGAGATTGTAGCTGACATTCAGCTGAGCAGGCATTTACAACAGGGTTCTGCCAGTTTCTGGGTGATTTCTCCTACCATGAATCTATTATATAAAAAATTATGGCTGCTACCTTTCCTCTGCTGTCTTCAGTCATCTTAATTTCTTCTCCAAATGCATGACTGAATTCAGCACTGCCCAGTCCATTGGACTCTGTCTGGAGTGAGTGTTCTGAGAGCCCTTTATGACTTGTTCAGGGAACCTTTGACTGTAGTGAGGTCTTTGGACTCCAAAGCAGGCACCCAGATGTTTTAAGGCATCTCTAGGATTGGCTGCTTGTGAGCTAATAGTCTGAATAATGCTGTGGTTTAGGCATACAAAATCTCTTTATTGCATGATTGAGATTGCCTGAACATAATTCCAGGCCTGCTGTTCATCCCTGGAGAACTTTGGTGCCCTGGATCACTACTCTCTTACTCCTGGGGTACCCAAGATTAAAAATAAATAAATACACCCCCTTTCCCCCTACCAAACAAAACAAAGCAAACCATTGTTCAGGTGAGCTCAGGTGTTAGGCTATAGCAGCATGGATAGACTGAAACATTTTTATAGTTTCCGTTTGTTGTTTAACCCCCTTAGTGCTTTGTACAAGACAGCCAAGCATCTTGCTTATGCTTTGGAATCTGTAAGAACAGAGATTCCATTCTACCAAGATTTAGGCAGAATATATTTGAGTAGCTTTTTCATTCTGAGTGTCTGTTCTGTGTATTGTGCTGGAAATGTAGGAGGGGAGAGGGAGGCATGCATCAGAAGGCAAGTCTTAAATTTTTTCAACCGACCACATTGATGTCAGTTTGTATAAGTACTTTGAATGTATCTACTCAATGCATTATTAGAAATTGTGTGTTTATAATGAACAAGCCAAGGCAATTTTTAAAAAAAATGCTTAAGTCAAATGCAGATAAAAACCATCTGTTTTGAAGGACAAGTCTGCTGTTTTTCTAGAGGGACTATTGGTAATTATTTTGTTGAATCTAGATTGAAATATTTTTTTTTTAACATAGGGTTAAAATGAAGTAGAAACAAAAAAATCCCTGCAGTAATCAAGGTTTAATAATGGACAGGTTCTACTCTTATTTCTTATTAGACACAAAAACTTCTATTAGAAGGAGCATAAGGGGTTCAAAAGTGAATTAAGGTACCCTGTGTATTCTGTATGGAAAACAGAGGTGCTGGCTTAGTGCTTCAGCATTTTCTGGTTAAGGGTGGCCTCATCATCTGCCTGGTAGCAATGAAAGATAGCCAGCTCTGATTGTGAGGGAAAGACATCTGACTGCCTCCTTTAGAGAAGTGAGGTTAAGATTCATATAAGGGTGCAGGTTGAAGATCAGTGTTTGCTCCTCAGTTCCAGCAGAGCACAGCTTCATTTGGGTCAAATTTGTTTGGAGAATTGCATCTGTGACATCCCCAAGCCTGTGAGGAGCAGAGCTGGAGTGTATGGCTGGTGCAGTTGGCATGTAGGAGTTCCTGAGCGCTGTTACGGGTTTGAAATTTGGACGTAGGAGTTTTTGGGGACTGAGCATGCTCAGGGTAGATGAGGGTCAGTAGAGCTGACAGACAGAAGGTCCAGAGATGCTATTAACAACTCTAAAAGCTCTAAGGATATGGGAACTTTCAGAGGCTTCTAAATAAACCATGACTGAGTGCATTTTCAGGGAGACTGCTGAAATATATCCACGGACATGTCATCCACCTGAGCTCCTGCACCAAAGCATAAAAGTAGCATGGCTCTGTAATAAATATTTCCTTGCTAGTTCTTATAGATAAAATGTGGGAAATTCATGCCTAAATTATAAATATTTGATAAAGTTAAGCAGTAAAAAACAGAGGCCTGTAGCAGAATTATAAAAAGAATAATAATGATAAAGAAGATTATATTCAGTATAGTTTTACTGACAGCTGCACTTACATTACCATTTTGAAATCTTTCCATTTCAGTGTGTCATCTGCAAACAGTGGTTTTTAATAAAATAATCTTACAACACTTTTAGTTAATGGAATTTTCATGTGCATGATAGTATGTTCTCAGAAAAAAATATTAAGTGAAGAGGGGGAATCATCTTGTTAAAATCCCTCCTCTGTTCTTAAATTTCATGCATACTGAAATATTAGAGAAGAGAGGAGTAAAGGAAAAATCTTTTTAAAAATTTGATAACGTATATTGAGCTGTTGAATATTCTTTTCTAGGAACACCTTTAAATTCTGCATTTTCTGACGTATCAGCATAAAATGGATATATAAATTTTATGGGAAAGTTGTGTTAAGTCCTTTGGATATTAATATATTCTGAAAATTAGGTATTTGATTTATTTTAACCTGATGCAGCTAATATAAAAATCATTTGTTTTGTCAATGCTTCCTGGACTAGAATTCCACTTTTTGGTCCTTATCCTAGGTAAGACATTGTTTGCAAATTATGCTTCTTGGGAGGGTGTTTGTAAAAGGAAATCTATCAAGATGTTGCTAAGGTATTAAGGTACTGGTAAAAGCAGAAATGTTGTCATAGTAACAGTTAAAAATAAACAGTGACATTTTCTGGCTTCTGTTTTTTCAGTCTGCTGAAGAAAATTGAGCGGGAAACATGGAGGGAAAGTGGTGTTTCATTAATTGCCACTGTGACTCGCCTCATGGAGAGGCTCCTGGACTACAGGTGAGTGATTATCACAATTCAGACGTAAGCTTGTCATCTTTGAAATGTTAGAAAACAAATACAGTTATCTTGCTCAAACAGTAACTGCATGTGGATACATGGATACATCAGCTGTAAGTGCTCGGGATCTCTGACGGCAGCTGCTTAGTCAACAGGAAAATGCAACTCTCAGGATGAAAACAACCAAGTAGACTCCCCATGGTGTAAAAAATGCAGCGGCGTGCTTGAATTTCCTGTCAGGGAATGTAGTAACTTTTGGCAGTAGGTTGGTGACTCAAGTCTGTCTGAAGACACAGAGCTCAGTACTAATCACCTGACAGTTGTTTTACACAATATGTAAAACCCTTATCACTGTGTCAATCATGCTTACTTGTAGTGTCAGCTGGCACAGTGGGTGTGTATACAAAGACATGATCTCAGGGTGAACAGCTCACATCTGACTGTACCACGGGATCAAAGGAGAGAGAAATGAGAGGCATGTACTCTCTTTCAAGAGCGTGAGACTAAAAGCAATTTTCCCAGTCAGGTGAGAGCCTGTGTAGAGGCTTCACATTTCAGCCCAGTCCTCCTTATTGCCACCAAGTGTAGCACTCTCTAGAGCTTAAGTTAAGGTTTTCTCCTTGATTCGATAGGGACACATGGTGAGACCTAGTACTGCACTTGCTGTCATCTGATAGTTTGAAAGGAAAGCTATTTCATCAACAAAGAGACTGAACTCTTAGTTTCTAGAAGCATGGCACTGCTATTTCTCTTCAGGGATCAGATGGATTGCAACCTCTAGGACTCCCAATCTTTCAAAACAGTGGTGTGCTGTTATTTATGAGAGTATTTGGGGCAATTGTTTAGCTCATGTATGCAAGAATGATTTAAAGTTATGTTAAATTTCTCTTAGTGACTACTTTGTGATGTCTGCCTGTTATTCTCTCATTTCAGCATGGTTATACTGGCTAATTTTTTTCCCTGTGTATTAAAAGAAAGGTCACATAGTAATGACAGAGCCAGAAAGAAAACATTGACTTTCTTGACAATTGAGGTATAAAGCGTACTACAAAAGGAGGCACAAAATCTCTCAGCTGCTTGGGTCAGCTCTTCACCCAAATGCCATCATTTCAGTCAGTTTGCCAAGTCAGATATATCTGTTTTCTGAGGTGTGCTTCACTGTAAGAGGATAAACAGCATTCCTTTTGACTTTCATTACTTTCTGCTTTAGGGACTGCATGAAAATGGGAGAAGTGGATGGCAAAAAGATTGGCTGCACTGTTAGCCTTTTGGTTTGTATAATACTTTCTCTTTACCTTTTTGATTTCAGTTGAGCATTTTGTGCTATACATTTTCTACTATACAGATAAACATTTGAATCGGACATACCTCTTTCTTCTTGTTGCAATTTGAGTGGAATTTGACAGAGTAATACTACACGAAGGATCACTTATTATTTTTTCCAGACTGAGATCAATACAGTAGGGTGTTAGTCTTCCTTGGCATTTCATAGCTTGGTTCTGAAAGGTCTCCAAAACTGCTTTATTCAGTTTTAAGTCTCTTCCTACTGGATAAACTTCACCAAAGTACTTTCCAAGTTTAATTAGTCTCTGAGATTGTAGAAACAAAAAATGCCTTTCATCCTCTCCCAAACCTAACAAAATTTACATGATTTTTCATGTTTCTTCTCTTCCCCAATAACTGATGCAAGTTGGTTCTTATAGAATATAATATGGGGTATCTTGTGAATAGTGCAGGCTGACTGTTCTCCCCCCAGTAGAAGAGACAGAAATGCTGCTCAAGACCTCCTATTGTCATGCCATCATCCTTACCACAAACCAACCAGTACAAACCATAGTATGAAAAAGATGTCATTTTTGTTTACAAGAAGCATTTTGATTCTAGGCCAGTTTCCACTGACAAGTTTGTTGACGTCTGTTAACCTTGGAAAGTTTCCATTTTCATGGTGAATCTTATGAAAAGCTGTATTTTTAGCCAGAGGGCAAAAAACAAAATAAACTGACTTGTAATTCTGCGTTTTTGACGTCAGTGAAACAATTTGGTATCACTTCTAAGTAGCAGTTATACATAAGAGAACAAAGGATTTCTTCAGTAGGAAAACAGTGCTCTAAATAAGGATGATATTTACTATGAAGCCATAAAGCAGCTGGCTTGCTGTCAAAATATCTGGCAGGATCTGAATTCTGTAAAGCACCTGGATTATTTTCATCCCTAATGAGTTTTTAGTCTATTATTAGCAAATCATCAAAGATTTGTACAAAAAACAAATGAAAATATTTAAAAATCCCAAAACCCCATATTTCTTTTTAATGGGATTTTCAATGACTCATACAAGCTAAGGTGGATTTCATATCCTAATGATTTTTCAGAGAAATTTTTAATGGTCTTACACAACAGAGAGAAAAAGAATGCTCAATTTTCTCAAATCAGTTTAAAAAATATTTTCTCCATAAAATATTTATTTTATGTTTTCATAGTGGTCCTCCCTCCTTTTTCCTTGATAATAACTCAGTTTAGGAAACAGTGGCACAGAATATGAATACTATACATTAGGAGAAGAACTGCTTAAAGCTAAAATAGTGATATAAATAATAGAACAGAAAGTGTTAATTGCTAATGAGAACCAGTGCTTAGAACTCTTCTAGCCTATAAATTTTTATTAACCAAAGCAGATGATCCTGGACATGGAATGTGTCTGGCAGGAGGATCTCAGCTGCTTGTCCATTGTGAATGTGGCAGTGTTTTTGAACAGTGCTATAGGCTTGTGCTCCTCTTTCTGTAACTTTTTCATACTTTGCTTTAGGACTTGTAAATAGATAAATAATGTTTTGAACTAAGAGTTATGATATTACAGTCTGTATTTTATCCATGTAGCAGCAACCAGCAGTTATATGTTCAGAAATCAAATCTTTACATGTATTTCTAGAATATTATGTATGAAGTCTTTTAATAGCAACCATTATCATAAATTTATTAACTACTACGTTTTATTACAAATTTCGATTTTATTTCAGAATTTTTACAAGACTGAACTGAACAAGGAGGAGATGTATATTCGCTATATTCATAAGCTCTATGACCTACATCTGAAAGCACAAAACTTCACAGGTAACTGAGTACAAACTAGAAAAAGATATTTAGAGCTGGTCTGTGGTTTGCAGACTTTTGCAACCCTGTAAGCTGTATCCTCAGTGCAGAACATACCAATCCAGGCAACAGCTGAGTTTCCTTGCCTAATTGATGTCCCAAAATACTGCTTTTTTCAGCCCCACGGCACTATTATTTGCTGAGCCATGGTGAATGTAAATTACTTCTATTGATACCCACTAGCAATAAATGTGTGATACAGTCATTTCTCGCCCAAAAGGAGTAAAGTTTGGAGGAAGTTTTTATGAGTTCATTTAGTGGTATCTGAGCCCACACATTTTTTAATAATGCTCCTGGCTGTCTGTTTGGTGAAGTGTTTCCCCACAGCTGTGTTTCTGAACCTCATTTTTGGATTAAAAAAAAAGAAATATAAAAGAAAGGAAGACCTATATCACTTATGATGACGTAGAGACCCTAAAACCTGTGACAAGTATTGCAATTTAGTAATGTCTTTCTAAATCTTCACATTTGCTGTACTATTGACCAAGATTTCTCTAATTTTGTGCCAAGGATGGTTTTTATCTTTTACATAAAGAAATAAGAAGATATTGTGCATGGCTATAGTTTTTACAGCTTAATATGCACTTCATTTGGGGAACTGCATGCCATCAATAAATGCTGGAGAAGATAAAATCAGTGTCCTTTTAAATCACATTATCTTTGCCAGAATATTTTACTGACCTTGCAATATCTCCATCTTTTCCCCAGTGTTTGCAATTGCATATGTTCAAAATTTCTAAGGTTTTTTTCTTCTTAAAAGCAGGTTAGTTGGCTGGGGGTCACTAGTAAACAGCTTACAGGTATCTAGTGTCTCAGCAACATTCCTTATTCTTTTCTGCTGTCCATAAGAAAGATTGTTCATTTGGAATTTCCACACTCCCTTTGCAGTTCATGGTAGACTAGATAGCAGAATATGTTAAGGACAGATTTTAATTTCCTCATGTGACCTGGGAATAGTGAGTCACAAGAGAATTTTGATTTTTAAGAAGTCTCTTTGCCACAGCTCTCTTTTGTATCAAGCTATTATTTTGCATAGTAGATCTTAGTGACTCTTTGAGCAGTGTTGAGTTCCCTTTATGCACTGCGTACTATTATGTGTCCAGGTTACCTCCAACTGTGATATATGAACCTAATTTTTTAGTAGTTTTGCAATCCATTCTGATTTTAAACAGTATTTTGTTCAAAATTTATTTCCAGGACTTTGTTGTACTTCATATGTGTTCATTATCAATCTGTGTGGTTTTTGCATTCTTTTCTGTGGTAGATTTCTCNTATTTTATTTTTCTATAAAACCCTCAAATAAGACTTATATCACAACCATGATTAGAAAACAGACTTGTGTAGTCCATTGCCTTGCCTTATCAGAGACAGTACAGGCTTTTGTAAATCAGCTGGTCTAGAGGATTTGGGATTAAGAAAATAAATTTGATACTTCAGCAGCATTCCTATATGTTGCAGCATTAGTTTGATAATTACCTCATTTCATTCTAGGGAGGAAATGTTTTTTCTCTCCTTTCCATAGTATGATTTACTGGACTGTTTCTAAAAATGCTCTATTAAAAAAAGTCCTTTTTATACAAAACATTACTTCAGATCTTTCTTTACACAGCACTCAGTTACAGCTATAAATGTACCTCTCTTGAGGCTGAATCACATAAATGCACTGATTCCTTGTGTCCCCTCAGTCACCTGAGAACTGTAATGAGACTGTCTTTTTACCTGTTCACCTTAGAAATATCTAGAGTTTTGAATATTTCCTGTATAAATTGAATTTCCCATATCTTGAGTCAACCTTATTTATCTCTCCTTCATGCTTTGGTGCAAGTCAGTAGTTACAGACCTCTTCTTATTTGTTGTGTTGACCACTGCCAGACTTAGGATGCTGGGTGGAGGAACCCTTCAGACTTTTAATCCAGTATGATCATTCTTATTTCAGAAACTTTCTGTACCAATTATTATCATTTAAGAAAATGACATTGTTATGGCAGACAGAATTTTGTTAAAGTGAAGGGCATAGATGCCAAGTTAAGAAAGGAAAGGTCAAGATGAGCTATCCTGAACATCTACTTTTGTTCTGCTATCTTTTACTTCCTTATGATTTTGAACAATTTATTATCAACTTCATGGATTTCAAAAATTGTTATATAGATGTGCTTCATGTCTTGAGTGCAAATATGCAGCTTGAAATGATGACAAAGGCGGTTTCCAGTGAAGCAGCCTGAGAGCTGCTGAGTGTGATGCCAGGATTAAGGCTGGCTGTGCAGCTGGAGCTGGTCTGCCCTGCATGGGTGTATCACAGGACAGTGTCGGTTTGCACCACGCCTAGCATTTTACAGCTCTGGGATTCAAGGCACTCTCTCCCACAAATATCTGCTGCAGTGATGTTCTGTCATCCACAGGTTCTTAGCTGGATGTGTAGAGGAGCACTACTGCTAGAAAAAATGCTGTAGAGTTTGGCTTAGTTTGCCTGTCTTACTGGAACTCATGTGGCAGAGGCAGCAGTAGGATATGGTTGTCTGGGGCAAACTTAGCCTAGCACAAAATGTACTTTAATGCTTGATCGTTATTTTTTTGTCTTGTATGGAACTTATAAAATCTACAATGAAATGAATCCAGTAGGGAACTTCTTTTTCCGATGCAGTACATATCCAGAACATGGCCCATCTTTGTACTGACTCACTCATGCAAAGTGGTCCTGTGAGTGGAAACATAAACTGTGAATACTAACTTGGAAATCAATAATACATATGCTGTTAGCCAAATTGAATTGTCATAGCCAGTAGTAACTCTGGTGTTTTGTAATATGCCAAAGTCTTATTTTCCAATAAAAAATTATATTAATATTATTTTACTGTGCTGTTTCTGAGGAATTTCTGAAATCAAAGTAAAAATAATAGTAATTTTTATATTCCCATGTAATTTCTACAGATTAATATAAAGATTACTACACAGCTCTCTGACTGGAAACCACCAACTGGTTTGATTCCTGCCAAACCAAAAGCTAAATAAAATTTTAAAAATTAAAAAGAGAAAAATATTGCTCTTCTAAATTGCTTGTTGTGGCCAGCTGGTAAGACTCAGCTATCAGGGATTTATTTCTCTATGGAAGAAGTGGATTCTATTATTATATATAATAGAATTATAATAATAATAGTATATTATAAGCACAAATCTACCTCCCTGTTTCCCTCCCAGCCCTGGTCTCTTTTGGATCCACTGTCTTGTCATCTTTCCTCTTTCACTACTGATGTTCCTTCTCCTCGAGTCCTTGTTCCTTTGGTCAGACAATGGAGTCATTTGAGAGTTTCTCTTTAGCAGTGGGGAAGACTAGGGCAAGGCAAGAAATGGTTACTGAATTTCTGTCTCCTTTGTATTTTCACTCTCCAGGAGAAGTGTCCCAGTGACTCCACTTTAAATAGTGTGTGAAAATTTTCAGCTATTTTTGTTATAGCTGTAGATAGTAACTCTGTCCAAAACCACCACTACCATCTGCCCAATACTGAAAATAAATCAATTCCCCAATTAAGAGGTGCCTCTCAGGAGAAGCATTCACATCT
Organism: Thryothorus ludovicianus; assembly: GCA_013397245.1. Lineage (NCBI taxonomy): Eukaryota > Metazoa > Chordata > Aves > Passeriformes > Certhiidae > Thryothorus > Thryothorus ludovicianus. The sequence continues at coordinate 389,985 of VZTB01006150.1, read as the reverse complement.
CTGTGTACTTTGTTTGTTTCCTTTGTGTGGTGCTGATGAGTGCCACTCTGTAATTTGTCTTGCAGAGGCTGCCTACACGCTCCTGCTGTACGACGAGCTGCTGGAGTGGTCGGACCGGCCCCTCAGGGAGTTTCTCAACTACCCCATGCAGACAGAGTGGCAGCGTAAGGAGTGTCTCCATCTCACCATCATTCAGAACTTTGACAGGGGAAAGGTAAAATCGTGCTCTTTCACTGAGTGCCTCTGGGAAGGGTATTTTATTCATTTTATGATATTATTTACAGGGTTGTGCTCTTTCCTTGTTTTGTGGGGAAGCGTTTTCCTTGCTTGATTAAGCAGTTACTTAGCGGTGCAGTTCGTTTCTTCTAATCCTGTGGTTGTATTCTGGAAATCCCCCACTTACAGAGGAGAATAATTTTTCACTTGCATAGCAGTTGGCTTTGGAACTGTCAGAGCACTTTATAAAAGGTGGTATAATTTCTCCCCATTTAAATGTGGTGAAATGAGCCTTATAAAGCTAATGAAATTCACTTAGTGACCAAGTGAGGATTGTAAAGGCTATGTTTACGCCTTACAATACCATGTGGTATCTCTCAAAAACTAAAAATTAATTTGTTTGGGAGGGTCACAGTTCAATGTCATTACTGCAAATGCCTATTCTGCATTAAGCAAGTGTAATTATTCTGTAGTCTAAATTTTTATATACACATACTGCTGATTCATCTTACTGACAAAAAGCAATGCTTTACGATTTTGTGTAGCTAGTTAAAAATCCATGTAAACCTAATAAATGTAATCAAATGGATGTTAATCATCATGTTTTATGAACAATTCTGTAATTGCATGATATATTTTAATTTACATGGTGCAATGAAGTACAGTAGAACCTAAAAAAAATTAAGGAAGATGTGTTAAAAGTACAATTTTAAAATGTAGAAATCGTACTGTGTTGAATTCATCTCATATAGTGTCAAAAGAGTTGTCCATCACTCTTGCAATGACTTACATTTTGTGCATAGTGCAAAAAGAATAATTAATTAAATAAGTCTCTAAATATATTTTTAATTCTTCAAAGAATTCATCGGTATTACTCAGAATGTTATCAGCATGTTTAGTGTACAGTTTGTTCAGAAATTTTCAGTAACCACATGCCTTAGTATAGATAGAACAGACCTCTAATAAATCACAATTTGTCAAACAGTTGCTTTGAATTACTGAACGCCTTTTATTTGCTTGCAGTGTTGGGAAAATGGCATTATCTTATGCAGGAAAATTGCAGAACAGTATGAGAGCTACTATGACTACAGAAACCTCAGCAAGATGAGGGTAAGGTACTCGAATTTTTCATCAGTCAGGAATCCAAAAGCATTTTAATTTAGAAAATTAAATTAAATTAGAAAATTAATTTTACCACAGAATGGTCCTTAGATTTGGTTTGCAAATCTTTTTTTTTTTTTTTTACCCTGAGGGTGTTTTTCTACAATAAGGATTGTAGAAAAGGAGTATGAGCTTTTTGAAGAAAAATGACAAAATCCTATCTTCATAGAATGGTTTGGGTTGGAAGCCTTAAAGATGATCTGGTTCCTCCTGCTGGACACCTTCCACTAGACCAGATTGCTTTATTTTATTGTAAAATTAATGTTCTTCCAATATTTGTACATGTACAGCATCCTTTTTGTGTGCATGCTTATGCAGAAAAATAATAATACACATTCACTTTCATTAGTTTCTTACAGTTTATCCAGGGAATGTGCTCTGTGCAGTCCTTCACTAGAAGCAGCAGCATGTCTTTGCAGGTGTAATTGAAAGCAAAGCCACAAGTAATGCACACCTTTACATTTTTTTTTAATTTACTGCTCAAAAATGTGGTCTGTTTAATATTACATAGTAAAAATTAATCTTTCTTGGTACAGTGTTCTTGTTTCTTTTATTCTGGAACTCTAAGCATTGTTTCTCATTTGTTCAGACAGAGTATTTCAAAGACTATTGAGTCTTCTTTTCTTACCTGCTTCTAATGGATTCAATTTTGTATTACAACTTCCCTTTGGAATTTCCTGTTCATGTAGGATGCTTGCTGCTAGGACTGAGTGAAGTCCCTTTAATCCAGAGCTGCTTAACATTATGTAAAATTCTCAACACAGAGCTATGTGGCAGGACTCTCTATTATCTGCTTATTCCATATATATATTTTGATATGTCAACGGCAGAATTCTATAAGCAAAAGCAAACTATCATCATGTGAATAAATTGATTAGTTTATGCATGTTTAATTAATTGTACTGAATGTGTTTTGTGCTTGAAACATTCTCTCACTATATCTGTGCCAGCTATGTTAATCCAAAAATGGAGGTATGAGGATTTCTCATAGCAGTATAATTAGGCAGCTATTGATATAATATGTAAACCAAATAACTGCCTGTGTTACTTAAAATAGAGCTAAGACTGTATTTGGCTTTTTCCACAGTATTAAAAATTTTGCTGTAAATATCATCAGGAAAAGGGGACTTTGACATTAAGATCCCCTTGTGTCAGTGTTACGAGTGAAATAAAAAACAGATTTGATTTGATCAAAAATTATGCTAATTGCTATTGTGACATTTTAAAGAAACTCATATTTGATGCTTAAGTCATTGGAATCTGGTATGATTTGGACACAACTGCTTTGGATATGGAAATTAGGCTTTTCTGATTTAAGTGACCACATTACTGCCATGTGTTTGGGTGATTAGTAGATTACTGGGTCATATATTTCAAACTGTCTTTCTATTTTACCCCTTTAATATTGGTACTTCATATTTTAGAGGATTTGTTTTTTAATTCTTGGAAACTTTTAGATGCTTAAGAGGTGTAATTACTTGATATGCTTTCAGAAACTTCTGTATGTTCTAGTTGTTGCTCAGAGATATATTCCAATTCCAGTATCCCAGAGGTGAAGGATACTCCTTCTGTGATAGCTTATGGTAAAAATACACTTTCAAAAAAGGCTAATTGCATTTCTTCTCAATCTCACACAGATGATGGAAGCATCTCTGTATGATAAAATTATGGATCAACAGCGTTTGGAGCCAGAATTTTTCAGAGTTGGTTTCTATGGGAAAAAATTCCCATTCTTCTTGAGGGTAAGTGAAATGAAAATAAACAGAATGGAGTAATGCTGTCATTCATAATCACTTTCACTGTGTTAAAATTTGTTCATACCTTATGCAAGTTCTTAGCCTGTGAGAAATCTTTTAAATTCACGTTTCATGGTTAAGAAAAGGTCCAGACCAATGAAAATGCAAATGCTAGGCTTCTAGAGGCCCACAGAAACACAATATTTATATTTATGTTGGAAGTCATGCACCTCCAGTGTTCCACAGACCAATGGTTCGTGGTAGTTTGTTCCCTTTGTGCTGTTTTGTTTCTGCTGGTGGGTACTCAGAGAAAGGCTGTCAGAACAGTATCCATTGGTGGTGGGATAGTGGGCAATTTAGCATTTAAGCAATTACATTCCCAAATTCCTTTTTTTTTTTTTTTTAATGACTTAGAAATTCCATGTGCTGAATTTCATTGATTATTAATGTACTAAAACAGATAAATAATAAAATTATTACTCTTGATCAGAAATCTGGAATTCTGAAGTTACTGAAGTGCCCTGAAAATGTTAGTGGTGTTTACACTGTTCCCCTCTTCCACAGTCTGCAGTAGTTTAGCTGCATTGACTGTCACCTTGGGAAGAGGACAGAATCCATCTTATTCATGGAGCAGCTGCAATCATAATCTAACTCCTCTTCCTGTGGTAATTAAAATAAGTGATGAAGGAACCTCCCCTTTGTGGTGGAGGCCTAAACAGCCTGATTTGTCTTTGCCTTAGTGGTGGGGAAAATGCCAATTTCTGACTGGTAAATATAGCTTGAAACTCTCCCCTTTAAAAGCAATCCTCAAAAAGAGTATGATAGGAAGATAATTATTGATATTACCTGATATTCATCTGAATATTGTAGGAGACTGTTGTGTGCTCCTGTTTCATCCTTCACAACAGAATATATCTTCTGTATAAAGCAATTTGAAAATATTAATCAGATAAAATTTAACTGGTGAAGTAGAAGTAGTGGAAGGAGTTGCACAACAGTGCAATACTTTCAAACCTTAGGTCTTTCACTGCTTTTGCATCTTCTTACGAATTTTTCAAGTTAAACATACACAGCACAGATTTATGCTTGCAACACCAACAAGGACAGACTTAATATATTTGATTTAAATGTTTTATGGCAATGCAGTTTGTAAATCTGGCTGTGTTTGCTGTAGAAGGAATAAAGACTAAATTTCGTAATAAAGCTTTCACATTTTATTTTGTAGTTGAACAATAATACAGTTACAGGGTTTTTTGGTAGCAATTCCCATGAAAGTCTCGACTCTCAGAATTCAATGCCAGGAGCATTCTTTTAGTTTGTGTTGTAAAAACTGGATCATTTTAATTTTCCAAACTGATAACTGATCAACATTTACAGGGTAAGGCAAATTGAATGCCTTCATAATTATCTTATGCAATGTTTTTCTTCAGAATTGTATAACATCAGAACAAAGTTTCATAGTTCTTCATGGAATCAACTTTGAACCCATTTCATTGTCTTAACTGTTTGTTGGGTTATATTTCTGTTACATATTTTGTACAGTCTGATATATCATGTTAATTGCATACTTTGATCCAGTAAGAACAGTTTCTCCCTTCAGATTTTTATTAAACTTTGAAGTGTAATTATTATGTTTTTTCCAGACTTTTGAATAAAACATAACTTATATGATAAAATTTCCTTCTTCTAAGTAACCTGTTCTTTCTATATTCCTTATTTTTATTCTTGTCTTTTGTCACTTACTTTTCCCTTCTTTAAATGATACAAAGGCTGCCTGGAGAATGTGTATTTAAGAGCGTGTGTTGGGATCCCGATTATTTTCATGCAACTTGCTTTTTGTTTTCTTTTTCCGCTCAGAATAAGGAATTTGTTTGCCGAGGACACGACTATGAAAGGCTGGAGGCCTTCCAGCAGCGAATGTTGAATGAGTTCCCACATGCCATTGCTATGCAACATGCTAATCAGCCAGATGAGACCATCTTTCAGGCAGAAGCACAGTGTATCCACACAATCACAAAGCCATACTCTGCACTTATATTTTCTATGCTTTTAAAAAACGTAGGTACACCTATAGCCAATTGCAATCACATGGTACCTCCACTGAAATAAATGGTAGGTGAGAATTTCCCTGTGTTTTGTCCCAGTTCACTCTATTATGTTTGGAAGTTCTTTGTGTAATTTTGGTTCTATTTAAAAAACCCTTAACATGTTACAGACAATATTTCTTTAGCTAAAAATACCTATAGAACTATCACCACTGTGATAATGGTGTAGCAGTTCAAGGTACAGTAATTTAACTTCTTACAATACCACATTATATTAGCATGGCATGACATATTTTGTAAGAATATATTTAATTAAATGCCTTTGCTTTATGTACTATTCTATGTAAGTAGCTCTATTTCAAAAGTAAAGATGAAGTTTTCAACAAAACATAACAAAGAAATCTCAATCCAAAAATCTCTCTGGTTCCTTTCCCAAACCATTTATAGTACAAAAGCATTTCATGATTCATGCTTTTTAAAGAATTTTTCTTCTGTAATGCTTCCAGAATCAATATGCTTTGCTGATTTGAATGAAGTGGGATAGCCTTAACTCTTTACATATAGATTTGCAGATTTATGCAGTGACACCAATTCCAGAAAACCAGGAAGTCTTGCAGAGAGATGGCATTCCTGATAATATCAAGAGCTTTTACAAAGTAAATCACATCTGGCGATTCCGATATGACAGACCATTTCACAAAGGAACCAAGGACAAGGAGAATGAATTCAAGGTAAAGTATCATGCCCTTTCCTGATCTACTGGACCTATGGATTTGTTTGTAACATCAACAAAAGCTGCCTTATTGAAACATCATCTGCATTTGCATCATTCATCTGAGTGTGGTACAACAAATTCTCTAGAGGAGATGGTATCTCAGGTTTGATATTTCACTTCTTATTTTTAAAAAAAATAGTATCAAAAATATGTGGGACGTGCAGAGGGTCTTGCTGTATATGTGACTAGGAGTGAAAAAATTAGTTTTATTTTTTACATCTGTGATATATTGATGGCAGAACTGGAGAGAGCTGAGCAGTCTCAGAAAAGTTTCTTGGGCAGATGGGAAAACATTGTTAAGGAGATAGTCTGGAGTATGGATAGGATTGCCTAAAGTTCTCTCTCTCTAGAGCAAGGGAGAGAGAGTTTTGACTGAACTGCAGCATAATGTCCTGTTCCTGTGATATCAAGACTAAAATATACCTCTGAACTAAGAGATTGTCTCAGGGAAAAGTGATAGTTCCTTCCCTAATAGGTAAATCCCTTCTGTTCCTCCTACTAAAAATGTCACAGTTAAAATTCATCTTTTGGTGTAATTTTAATTCTGACCCACTAGAAGCACATCCTGATGCAGAATATACTCTATGCTTTTGACAGACAAAAAGAGTTATCCCATAATAATTTTGCTACAAATTCAGAAGAAGGAACTGTAAGGGTAATAAATTAGCTAAATTGAGTCACTGTTGTCTTCTGATGTATGTTTGGGCTTTGTTTTAACTGTACAACTTGCAAATATATTTTGTGTAAGCACTATCCTGTGTGTTGTCATTTTACAAACCTCTTGCACAACATGTTTACCAGTGGTGTATTTGGGTGTCCCATCAGCTGTTCATTCTGGAATCTTTAATAGGGCTTCTCAAAGGAGACCTGATCATGCTCTCTGATCTGTAAGTTGTTCTGCTTCAGAACTCTTGTTCTTCTCAGATGTCAGGTCAGAAAAGAAATATTAAATTATAAATTCAGTTGTGAGTGACTTGTGTGTGAGAGATTTGGGGACAAAATATAATAAAGTTTAAGAGTAAAGAATCAGCACAAATTACTGCTTAGTAAGGAGAAAAGCAAGTGTCATTGACTTGTGGGATAGGCATTTCAGTAGGAATATGGATGTTAGTATTTTTTTTAATGTATACTGTTACTTTAATGAAGGTGTTCCTAAAGGAAACTGGTAATAATTAGGGAAGATGCAGAGTCAAACAAGGAAATAAATTGCTTTTATATATTTTAGAGTCTATGGGTAGAGAGGACCACACTGATCTTGGTGCAGAGTTTACCTGGAATATCTCGTTGGTTTGAAGTAGAAAAACGTGAAGTGGTGAGTATGAGTGTCATGTCCATACATATTGTGGGTTGGTTTACTTCCTTAATTGTGGTTTTTTTTGATGAACTACTTTAAGATTTATTACACATATGTAATTTCTTTGACCAAAGTCTTGAGGTGGCTACAAAAAAATTATTTACAAAGTATATAGAATTTTCTGATTTCTCTTGTCTTGAAAAGTATTGTTAGCCACCCTTAGGATTCATTTAAACAGCTGAGGAAAAAGAAGTTGGGAACAACAATGGGCACCCAAAGACAACATTTAATATCAGTAAATTACTTTAAACTCAGCACCATGTAGCATTTAATACTCAGAATATCTGTAGCTTAATAGATCCTTCAGTGTCCTTGAAAAGTAAACATTCTCCAAGTTCCTGTACTATAATAAATGCCACAGGCTACTGAGCAGAACCTGTAGGAATTGGGTCTAATGTACCAGTCTGTTATTGACTCATTGGAATTTCCTCTCCTTGCTTGTTCAATTACTTAAAAATCCTTAAATAGATTCCAGATATATTTAGAGGAGTGTTCCTCCTAAAAAGATCTGTAAATAATTGGTCAGTTGCTGTGCCCTGGAGTATAGCATCTTTAATATTTATATTTATATTTATAATTTATATATGTATTTATATTTATATATTTGTATAAAATATATGTATGTTTTCCTTCTTGTCAAAGCCAGTCTTAAAATAATCCCTTTAAATATAAGGATACCATAGTACAATTGATTTTTCTCTAAAACTCTGTTGTATTTTTCTTTTATAATAGCAGGAAAATGTCATTTGCTCACCAACTTGATATTCTCCTGTAGAAAACCAAAGATGGAGTTTAGTAAAATCAAAATATTGTGTGTGACCAGAAATTTTGTTAGTTGACCCCTGCTGAGTCCTTGTTAGGTTAATATGACCACTAATATGAAGACCTTCAATTTACCAGTATTTTACCACTATAATCACTATTTCCAAAAGTAAACTGTAATAATTTTTCCTGGGCATGTACGAGGGCATTTGTGCTTGTATGTTTTGGTAAATTATAGCAGCTGCAAGCCTGTACTCTTCCCATCACTCAGCTTTTGCTTTTTCTAGCAGTTCACACTACCTGTGAAAGAACTTCCCCACCCTGAGAGATGAGAGGCACATCCTGCTCAAGGCTTTGACTATTAACTTGATGATCATTTTAGCTCAAAGCTTCCATTCAAATTCCTGATGCATAAAGTATTGTTATTGACTTCACTTTGGATGGGGAAACTAACTCACCAATACTTCAGCTTTCCTCTGTACCCTTAAACTGCTGAAGCTCCCAGACCCCAAGCCCATTTTAGGTAGTTACCAAGAACAGTTTTATCCTGAATTCTAAGAGTTCGACCACTGGCTGAAAGTATGTGAATGGTTTAGAGCAAGGGCTGGGTCATCTCTCAAGGTCAGAGAATGAATCTACAAAAGAGTGACAGTTGTTTGTTTTGATCATCAATTACATCATAAAATCAAGTCTGTCCCCCAGATGAGAAGTACTTTCTCTGTCAAACTACTCTAGGACATAGAATGATATTGTTTTATATTAAGAAGTCAAAAATTACCTGCAGTATATTTCAACTGAAGATTGTTTGCAATGTTTCTCTCTCATGTTTCAGGTGGAAATGAGTCCCCTTGAGAACGCTATCGAAGTCTTAGAAAATAAGAACCAGCAGTTAAGAACACTGATTAGTCAGTGTCAAACCCGACAGATGCAGAACATTAACCCTCTCACAATGTGTCTAAATGGGGTCATTGATGCAGCAGTTAATGGTGGAGTTGCTAGATACCAAGAGGTAAGCAATTTCCTTTCTGTTTATTAAAAATCCGATTTCTTTCCCTGTACAGATGCAGCTCCTCTGTATGGATTAAGGACAGAAAGTACTGTATGAATGATAGTTATAATTATACCTATATTGCAGTTTTGGGTTAGGTAATGTTAACAAAGTGGTTTATTGAAATAACCATTTTGCTGCAGATAGTACCATAAACTTACTCCAGTGATGACTCAATTCACAATTAACCCTGCATTCTTCAGTGATTTTTTTGGAAATTTTCAATTAACTGGTCATTGTAAGTAAATTATTATAATACATTGCCTATTTGAGGATTGGAGATACTTCTGGCCAGCTAGCAAATTTGCTTTTTTATGCTGACATTGTAGTTTTTATGTACATATATATTTATGTTTGTATGTATGTGTGTATGTATACATGTATATATATTATTATATATATACACACAAATTCTCAACAAGAAGTTCATTATCTTGAAGAATCATAATTTTCTAAATCCTTCTTGTATCTCATTCCCAAGTTTTTAATAAAAGCTATTTTGGAGGGAGGGGGAAGGGATTTTTAAAAATAAATACAATTTAGAGATGTGTAATGCTGGATTTGTTTCTAAAAGTTGTTCCTTGTTATTATAATTTCTGAATCACCTTAGAAAAACCTTAAATGTTTGGGATGATGTATTTATACAAAATTCTGTGGAATTTTGAATCTTCAGTAAAAAGAAAAGGTTGGGGGTTTTTGTAGCTCAACTTGATTTTTCTCTTTCTCCTAATATTCTTATGAAATTCTTGAGTCCGCTGGTTTTTCCTTTGAAAATGTCAAGCTGAATAGCATTCTGTCCTCTTGTCTCAAAGGCTGAGAGATTATGTGTTCACTCAACAGTGTTAAATTTGGTAAAACTGCATCTTAATTAAACTACAAGAAATTGAGTCCAGTATAATACTAGAATCTGTCATCAAAACTGCAGTGTTATAAAAATTGTGAGACTGAAGCAAAGCAGTAACATTTTTTATGTTTCCTAACTGCCTTTAGAAAACAACAAAACTGTTTAGCATAGTGAAGCACCATGAAGGGAGTCCCTGGAGAAATGGAGTCATGTCAGAACTATGTCTGGTTTGAATTAGCAGTGTCAGAGCTATCTCATGTCTCTGCACATTTCTGTTCTTCACAAGCATATCAAAGGTTCTAGTTTGCTCCTTACTGTTGTCCTTGGCTGCAATTCTTGATCTTTTAGTGTTTGTGTTTTGACTCCCTTCTGCCCTCTGCCTCTCACTAAGTCCTATTAAAGTAGGACCTTTCATCAATTTGTTTTGTAAATATCAAAACTGTTAGCAATAATTGTGAGGCTTTTTTTTCTTCCATTTCTCTCTAATTCTTCTCTTTGCATGTCCATTTTTCAGACTGCTTATGTCTACCTGTTGTTTTGCCAGCTCTTATCTTCTTCCTCTTCTGTTCTCTGTAAATGCTTTTCTCCGTTTCACCTCTTTTCCCTTCTGCCCTGTGCAAAGCTCAAAGTTCAGTCAGTCTTGGAGCATTTGGTCTTGAGGAAGGAGGGACCATGTCTTTACCAATATCTTCCTTTCCTTCAGGCAACTTCCAAGTTTTAAGAAGTGTCCTTTGACCATCTGCTGTCTTCTTGATTGTCTTCCTTCTTCCCTCTTTTTCCGCTTTAAATTTTTTCTTGAATTTTTTTTCTCTTTTGATGGGGAAGAAGTGATCTCTAATTATTCAGCACCTTCCTATTTCCAGTGTTGAAGCTGTCCATTCACTAGTGGCTACAATTTTTTGCCTATGGTCACTACCAATGACTATATGATTAATTACTTATTTAACATTTATTATCAATTATTGCAGTTCAAATGAATTTAGAAAATATTTGAAAACATTATCTAGAAATTTATTTGGATTTTTTTTGCATAATAAAAGTTTTACTTTGTAATTTTATTCTGTTTAGGCATTCTTTGTCAAAGAATATGTCTTGAACCATCCAGAAGATGGAGAGAAGATCACACGCTTAAGAGAACTTATGCTCGAGCAGGTAAAGTGGGGGACAGAATGACAAGATGGCCTGCTCAGCTGCTGTAGCTAAAAATGTCCCCAAATAAAATAAAAAAATATCAGAGGGTAATAATTGCCCTGTGATCTTCAGTGTTTTTTTCTGAGTTAGATTTCCAAGTAGAGAGTAACTTTCTATACCAGCAGGTTTCTGAGGCAGGTTAATATTTTTTTCCCATCTTCTTTCTATCACCTCAATCACTTCAAACTCTTTTGTGTAAAATAATGGTTGAATTAGAGACCTGTCTTGTCATGCTCATACACAAATATTTGCACAAAATATTTTATCACAGCTACAGAATAAACATTATTTTGTTGAAATATTTGATGGCTTTGGCATATATTTGTGTTTTACCAATATTACAGAAAAATATTTTCACTATCATAAGAGCCATTATACCATAAGAGCAAAAAAGCATTCAAAATCTTATTGCAATGAAAAATATCTAGTAGTAATTGGCAAAGGAGGTAGGCAGTAAAATAAATACAAAGGGATCAAATTAAGCATATGAGTATTTTGTGTATTATATGTGTTTTGTATTATTTCTCCATTCATTTATAAGCAAATGACCTACCAACCAAATAGGAAAGTTTCCATTTGAAAATGCTGAATATTTTTTTAATCAGAGATCTAACTAATATTTCACCTTTTTTAACTGGCATTTATCTATTTTTGTTCTATGCTATGTTATAGTTCAAATTTTATTGCCAGCTTGGAATAAAAAGGGTCACAGTATTGGAATTTGGCAAGATGGAAATTCTGTTTTTTGTCAGTATTTTGGTCAGATCAGCCAAGTTGACAGATGCACAGACAGTATAAATCAGAGTAGATTCACTGAGCTTACTTTAATTTCACTGAGACAATGTATAGTAATTGACATTATAATTTTACTTTTTCAAGCTATAGTTAATCTCACTAATCTTTACAATGTAAAACCGGAGTTAATAACTTCCTGTGACAAAAATACGGGCTCCAAGCAATGGCAGTCCAACCCCCTGGCACCCACAGCTGGTCTGAGGGGAACATTTGGAAGGACTGGGATGGCTGTGTGTGGATGGATGTGCTGCAGTCCTGACCCCAGGTCAGGGATGCTGTACAGCTGCGTGCTTGCTCTCAGGCTGCCTGAAAACAGCAGCCAGGAGCTCTCATCCAAAGATATTACAGCATGCTGTAGCTATTTTGTTTTTAAATCTGAGTTAGCTGATTCCTCATGTAACCAGTTCAATATTTTGAATGCATGTGACTAAATTTGAGCAAGATTGAAGTTTTAGCACTGTAATTCTGAAGCCTGTTATGCCTTGTGTCAAGGATGTACATCAGGCCACCTCTTATGGAGGTCTCTGGGGAGTTGAAATAGGCTAGGGAACCATGGACTTCATTGCAAATACATTACAGAGTCTCTGGTGGATTTGACCATTGCTGTTGTTTCATGCTTTTTACAACTGTTCTTCTAGAAAATGGCTTTTATTTAGGGTTTAGAACTGCTCCTTTGTAAAGTTGCCATTTAGTCAGATTTTTCACTATGTTATCCATAGTGTTTTTTAATATTACAGTTGAATTTGCATAGGAGAAACCTTTGGGAAACTTGAATGGGAAGAGTAAATCCTCTTGTGTGCTTCTGGTCCTAGGCCTTTTTTGGTTACAGGTCTTTCAGAGATTTAGATAGGTGTTTTCAAGGCAATGTGCATTTTGTTGGATTTTTTTTTTTTTTAATCAGTATCCTAATGGATGACGAGAGCTTAAAGAAAATGGATCAAAATGTTTTTTTCCCTCGCTGCAGGCCCAGATTCTAGAATTTGGCTTGGCAGTGCATGAGAAGGTGGTGCCACAGGACATGAGGCCGTTGCACAAAAAGCTGGTGGATCAGTTCTTTGTGATGAAGTCAAGCTTGGGAATACAGGTACTCTGCTTGGATAGACCAGGCTGTTCAGCTGCATTAAGGGTTGGTTCATTTTCCCAAGCAGCAAACAGTGACATCTTTTGGTTGTTTGTCCCCATTACAGCTTGTAGCCTTTTCGTAGAGAAACATAAACTTCCCATACCATGCAGTGAATAGTAGTCATGTTTACTATTAGTCACATTTTACTATCATTAGTGAAAAGTTAAAATGCTTTTCTTATTAATGATGAAGCTGATCCAAAATGCCACGTAACTACATTTATATGTAGTTATCTACATATCTGTGTCTTACAAAATGCTTAACAATATTGTTAATTTTAACTTATCTTCTCTTAATAACTTGCCAGGAATTTTCTGCCTGTGTACAAGCTAGCCCTGTTCATTTCCCCAACGGAAGCCCTCGTGTTTGCCGGAATTCCATACCTGTTTCCATGAGCCCTGATGCTGCCAGGGTAATACCACGACGCAGGCAAGTTAATTACCAGTCCTGACATATTTCTGCTACCCGTGGAAGATGACCCACAAATACTTCTGTTGTGTGCATGCTTGCTTGTATGGTCTGGCTGAAAATAGCTGGTATATGGATTCTCTCTCCTTCTTGCTCTCTCTATCTCTCTCCCCTCCCCCAGTTAAAGATTAATAAACATATGCTGTTCTCACATGAGAAATTATGATTGACAATTAGACTTAACCAACGTTTTATATTTTGTTATTCTCAAAATAGCCCCTTGAGTTACCCAGCTGTCAATCGGTATTCTTCCTCATCACTGTCATCCCAAGCTTCTGCTGAAGTCAGCAACATCACTGGGCAGTCAGAAAGCTCAGATGAAGTTTTTAACATGCAGGTATAATTTATTGTCATTCTTCAAACTGCGCAGAATTTTTCTTACAAGGCTATTTAAAAATTAACACTTCTGTTATTTCATTCTGAAATCTCATAACTATCTCATAACTATTTGTTTCTTTTATAAACCAAATCTTTAAATGAAATGTTAAACTCATTCACTTAGAAATAATTTTTTATATAACTGTTTCCTCTTGTTTAAATTAGAGCATTAATTTTTTACATATGTAGTAAGTTGCAATGGACTATGATGCAAAGTCATCTGACCTTGCATGTTCTTTATTGTCCAGTTGTCATATTGTGATGTAATTATTTTACTGTATTTATTATGTTTCTATTTATTTAGTATTTTGCTACATCTTTGTGTATTTAGATAAATGTTCTTTATACTGATTTGCTGTTTTAAATTACTGATAAACTACTCTAAGAAAGTAAAATTTCTTTGTTCTAGTGAAAATATGCTATAAATTCTTTTTTTCCAAACCAGTAAATGTGGTCTGGTAACAGCAACATCTCTTCTGTACACAGCCTAGTCCATCTACCTCAAGCCTGAGTTCTACTCATTCTGCTTCACCTAACGTGACCAGCTCTGCTCCATCCAGTGCCAGAGGTCAGTGCTCATCTGCTGTGGTACACCATATTAAATGACTCTTGATATGTTTCACAGCTGAGTTTCTGCATGATGTCACTGGTCAGGTATCATATCTAGCCAATTACTTGAGGAATCTGAATTATTAGAGACAGAGGATTTTTTTTATCATAAGTATAATATTGAAATGTCTCAGTTTCACTGCATGAATTTAATCACTAGACACATTTATGTTCTAGCCTCTCCTCTGTTGTCTGACAAACATAAGCATTCCCGAGAAAACTCTTGCCTGTCTCCCAGAGAGAGGCCCTGCAGTGCCATCTACCCTACTCCTTTGGAAACTTCTCAGGTAAGAAGTTTGTGGAGAATCCTCAGAGCACAAATGGCTAAGACAATAAAGGCATGTTGAGCTTCGAGCAGATTTGGTGTATGTTCATTGATGTAAATTTTCAAGGGTATTTTTATGTTTCTGTAAGCAAATACTATGAAATATTATAGATGTAAGAGAATAGAATACATTGTGCTTGATCACATTTCTGCTTGATTTCTTTAGGTATAGGTCTGTTTCTTTACATTTACATCTCATTAGAGAGAGATGCAGAGATTTACCAGATGACACAGCCTACTTGTGTGGAGCAACAATTGAACAATTTGTTCAATCTAGGGAAGAAGACAAAAAATGAAAAACTCTTTATCATGGCAGTTATCCTTGTTGGGCTCCCCTTTGTTTCTTCTGAGAAAGCTAATCCTAGCCACTGTAAGATAATAACCCATTCCATGTGGCAATTTCTGTTTTCCAATATAGTTTCAGAAAAGAATAATAGACATTTTGTTACTCCAGAGAAAAGAATGTATTGTGTTCTTGCCTTAAAATACTGTTACACTGTATGAAATGTGTATTTTTTGAGTATTCTGAAATTCAACATGAGTTTGGTAAGCCGGCCAATACTGAATTCTTGTTTCATCTTTTCTTCTTAATGGAACTATTTTCCTAAAGTGCTTTTCTTTAACACAGCTGTGGTTTTAATCCCTGCCATCACACAATGCACTTCTTGCTGAAGCTGGGAAAGATAAGAACATATATACAATGTTAAAGGCTCTCATTTCAACACTCTCACATCTACCAGAAGTTACCACTGATAATAACCAGCTCCAGGATTCTTTCTTTTAGAAATTATTTATTGGTTTCTTATTAGTTCTTTTCTTGTCCCTTGTTTCTTTGGTTATTGAATTGGCTCTCTATTTAATTTTTAATCTCTTTTCTGTTTAAGTCCTCATACTATTACCTGAGGGCTTAAGAAGTAATACTGAGGCTTAGCCAGACTTAAGGGCAGTCCTCAGGAGCTGCTTAGAGCAGATAGATCTACCGGGCACTTTGTCAGTGATAGTGGAGCCAAAACAACAGACAGGAAAGATCAGGAGATGCTCTTTAAAAGAAGCGGTTTTACAGTTTGCCACAAAGAAAAATTATCCCATTTTTGCTCCCAGACTACAAACTCTTGCTTTGCCAAGTGGAATGCGACTTCTATCCCCCACTCTATCCGAGATTGCATAAGGGAGGCTGAGGAGCTCGTAGGCCCAGTCTCCGCTCTCTCTGAGACTCGCCCAGCAGGAAAGTCTCCCAATCTGTCTCTACCCTCAGTGTCCCATGAGAGGGTAAGTAGAACATTAACTTGCTCATACAGTGAAGTATATTTCAAAGATGAGAAAGTCTGACGGTTTCTTTTTGCCCTTATAAATGAGGATATAGCGTTCTGGGGAAAGGTGAAATTTCTTTCTCTGCTGTTCCCTCAGCAGTAAAAATGGACTGTGATCAGAAACAAAATCCTGATACTCTGCCTTCTGATAAAGAAGGGGAAAAGAATTCCTCAAGACAATTGTAAGGAGATATCTTAGAGATACCTGCAACTCTCATTTAAATTTACCTCCACAAGCTGTTCCTTGTCCTTTCTCCTTCCATTCTAATACCACTTCAACAGTGTTGGTTGGAGCTTCACACTGAGAGGAAAGGACCACCCATTTATTAATTACTTTGTTTCAGCTTGATGAAATCAATTTTCACATTAGCATTTCAAAGGGGAGAGATGAGATACACAGGCAAATTCCTGAACTTCAATTCTTTCAGGCCACAGCTACCTTATTTAAGGAAGTTTGATAGACTTCATAGAACAAGACCACAGCAGTACTTCATCCACTTGCTCATTGAAATCGATGCTCAAGGTTATGTACAGGTGTTTTTAGTCAACATCCATTTGTGCTTGCTTTGTGATCTCTGGCTGAATGGTTGTACAGTGTCTCTCCAGCTCTTCCCATACTCTGAAGAGGAATGCCTGCTGTCATTGATTGGTCGACAAGCCTCCTTAGTTTTTGCGCTATAATTCTTCCTATTGAAGCTTCTTGAATTTCACTTTTTTGGGGTTTTAATTTGCGTGTCATTAAACATCTGTGATTGCTCTTGTTCTTCCATATGGTTTTATATCTCATTCTTTTTAGTATGTCTTTGTTTCTCTGTATTTCATTCAGCTTTTGTCTCTTTATCTCTTCCAATTTCAGTTGCTTTTTCAGCTGTTGCTCCTTCTCTTTGCAGCAGAAGGTGGACTTCAGCATTTGTCTGTCACATCCTAGTGCACTGCAGAATCACTAGGCAGTGAACACTCAGACCAGACCAGGCAGGAACATACGGTCACACTTCCTGTCACATCAGAATACATATGTAGGTTTGCCACCTCAGTTTAATGGTAACTCCAGGAAAACAGCTGTTACCTGACCCAGAACGACTCTCATATGACATACAGCACACCTACTGTAGCTCAAAGTCTACCAAAAGCATTCTGTCTCTGAGATGGTTCAAGTGTAGTGGAATTGGGCTGTAGTATCTGTTCCTCACTTTGTAACACAAAGCTGCAGCATATTAGATCAATGATGATCACTTTGCAGCTGGGTTTGCCATCTTGTGGAACCACAGCATAGTGCCTCACCAGCTTGGCACAGTGCTCTGTGAACACTGGAAAGAGACACAAAGTAATTGAGTTTTATTTGGATTTCACTAATAAAAAGTAAAAAATAATTTTAATAAAATAAAAAGTAAGAAAAAAAAACATTTATCTGTTCCCATTTCCTCTGGGAAGTACATTTGAATTAATTGTAGGATTAACTGTAGGCTGTTTACATATGTATTCAAGACAAACTAGTGACCAATGGATTATTTGAATGCTGCCAAAGGAAATAAATAGTAGAATTTTAATTTTTTTCCTATATTTACTGTGATTTGTAAACAAAATGAATTTTAAGAAAATGAAAGACAAACATGCTTTATGGGTAAGCTCTTATCCACAAGAGAAGTAAGAAGACTGCTACCAAAAAAGTCAGGGCTGGAGAACAATACATAACACTTTTCTTAGGTGACACCCATAATTTGAATATTATCTTATTCAGATCCAGATTCTGTAATGGAGTTATTTTAAATCTATCCTTTATAAGTAATCTATTAAGATATCTCTTTAGGAATGAGCTTTATTATGCTTTTTAAGGTGCTGGAAACTGTCAGAACTCGGTACATAATAATCCTCCTCCCAATTTCTGTGTGTACAGTTTTCAGAAAACTAGTCTACTCCCTGTCTGTATACACATATTTTAATTAAACTGTTTATCTTCTTATGTGATGTTTATCACTCTACCTCCTAAGCAGACCTGGGGGTGAGGGGGGTTAAAAACAAAAATATGTATGTTTTGTAAAAGGCTGCTGAAATTCAGCAGCAGCTATGTGTAAACCATGCTATTCTCAATTTACAGAGAATGCTGTTTAATCATATTGGAGATGGTGCTTTGCCACGAAGTGATTCCAACCTGCCCGGCTCTGACAAAGGTAACCGAAAATGCTACAACATGCCAATCTTGGAGGAATGGAAATTTAATTACTCCATCATGTTCCTGGAGAATGCCAGTTCCTTTGAGTGCATACTATTGTCTCCAAGTGTCAGAACATTCTAACTGACTTAATAAGTTATGCTAACATATCTAAGTGTCAAAACACTGTGCCAAAAAGGGGAGAACTGAATTTTGCACTCAAATAAGGCCCAGAAATTTGCAGGACGGGGTGATGGAGCAGCAGGTGTCATCAAGCTGCCTTTGATACCTCTCCTTTCTGCTTCTCAAGAGAGGCATATGGGGGGAAAAGCCAGCTTCTGGAGAATAGAGCACAGAGGAGGTAGAGAGATGGACAGAGTCCTGAAGTTTGGTACCCGCAAATCCTGTTTACCAAAAATAACTCAGTGTGCATTCTGCTTACATTTGGATTGAAAACACCAATTTGTGGTTTCTTGCATATTGGGGATTTTGTTTTTAATTAGAGTAAATGAGACATATATGCATTTCCATAGAAAAAGTATTATCTCATAATTTTGCACATGGGGAGATCCAATATTGTTGGCATAGTAATTGTTTGCCATGATTTGATTATGTGCCTCACATCTATAATATTTCATTACAGTACTTTCATGGTATGCTGAATAAAGGATACAGTAAAATAAGTGTATAGAAAGTAACTATTTTAATAATACACTGTAATAAGCACTGACCAGGAATCAGATTTTATTTAATAAGAGCTGGGTTTTATAGGTACTTTTGTGTTTACATTTTTATGAAAACACATGTGGAATTTTTTCACCAGGCTGAAAAACATATTAAATAATTTAACATGGAATTAGCGAAACTTTTCCACTAGCCTATGCAGCCAAGTACATCACAGAATTGTTAAAATTAAATATTCTCTCCTGAAGGCTTTAGCAGTTAAAAAAACTGACTGCTTGGATGACTTAAAAGAAAAAAAAAAAAAAAGGTTTGTTAAGAGATTCAGGCATTTGAAGTACCTAGCTCTGTTGCCAGATGATTTTTAGGATGAGGGCAAAACCACGCTGTTGGGCGACAGCTTATAATAAAAAGCAAATACTGTATTGCATATTTTGGCCATAACAAAGCAAAATGATCCTTTAGAAAATAGATTATTCTGTTCATTGATCCCAGGGTCAACTAAAGTGCAATCATACTGTAACAATATTGTTTCAGATATGAGAGCAGTGTTATTTTTACAGTACTTGTTGTATCAAGTCTGATGTGTAGTGGGGTTGCAGTCCTGAGAGCTCTTAGAGTTGCTACAGTATTGATAATTGATGCCATCAGTTAGCAACAATACTTTGCTTTTTCATTTCATCTTTGTAAACAAACACAGGGTCCTTGCATGTGATTCTCTATTCACAATTGAAATGAATGAACAAGAAGGAAATTGTCATGGCAGGGCAAGAGGTTTGAGGCCTTTAAGGTGAAGGATTTTTTTGGTGGCATATTTGGGAGATGAATGGGAAGGTTTGAAGTGGTTATTTTCAACTCCTTTTTTTTTTATTTTTATTTTTTTTTACAAAGTGTAATGAAAATTATGTATTTCAAATTAACTTTTTTTCTGCCCATGTTAAATGCCCTGTCCTTCTGTCTGTCTGACTTCTTTCCAATATTGGTGAATTCTTGATAATGTGAGATAATCCAGTTCTATCAAGGAAGCTGTTCCAGACCTTATGGGATCATTCAGTTAAAGTTACAGAATCTGTTCAGGGTAGCAGACAAAGAAAACAGCCACTTTTATGCATGTCAAGGTGACAGTCAATTTACATGATCAAGCAGAGATCCTTGACTACAGATACAATGTACAGAAATTTCCTCAGTCCATAATAATTTCTTAATTTGATATTTTTTGCTGTCAGACACTTTTAATTTCTTCCAATTTTTAGTCCCTACATTTTGTGCCCTTCTTTCCACCTCCTTTCAACTCCAAATTCGTAGTCTATGCAGGCAACACAAGAATGTTAGCACAGAGAGCTTTATGAGGGAGGTCAATAGGAATTTGGTGAGTTCCTTTCTCTAGTCCCTTCTGTATATAAAATGAGTTAATGGGAATAGGTTATGAATAGTCTGTTCCCCTCTGTCTGGAAACCTCTAAATAGGAGTCTGGTGCAAAGATAAACTGATTATATTAACTGGCTTCAAGCTTATCTCCCATTATGGCTGGATTTGCAGGGCACCAGAGTGGAATCTCAGCTGCTGCTGCTGTTGATGGCAGCCACTGCTGGTCACAAACTGACCTGAGGGCCAGGTGCAGCCACCAGGCAGCCATGAGATTGATGGCTGCATTTAAGAGCTTTGGAAATGTGGATGTAGTCACAAGAGCTTTTCAGGCATGCTTATTGAGTTTTTAGGCATTTTCATCCTGTCTGTTTTTACCCTCATGGATAAAAGCCAGTCAGACAACTGGAAGTGTTGATGCCTATGACAGTTTTTTCATTCTTTTCCAGTTGTAAACACCACCCCCAGCAGCTGGAGCCTGGACAGTGGGAAGGAAGCCAGAAACACATCAGAAAGTGGAAAGCTTATATCTCCTCCTGTACCACCAAGACCTGCACAGACTGGTGAGTTAATGGACATCTCAGGTAAAGCTCCAGTATCTGAGGGCTAAAATTCTTTCCACCCTGTTTGATGTTTAATTTCTTGGGCAGGTTAACTTATTATTTGATTTCTTACATGAAAGGCTGTAGAGCTGCCTCTGTGGGTATTTTCATCTCATTAATGTTCTCTGCAGTTTCCAATACTCTGCCCCTTTATTAATGAATGAGCAGTTTCAGACGGTTCATGTTGGTACGAGGAAGGATGATCAAATTTAGTCTTTTGATTTTATTATAATTGGAGGTTAGTAATCAGAAATGATCATTAATCACAAAGTATCTTACTGGCCAGAAAATGCACAGCAGTCTCAAAAGTACATGAGCTCTGTTATTATAACCACTTTGCATTTCAAAATATTAATTTCCATTTAAAGGAAAGGCTGCTCAAGTGATGCTATAAATATAATTGTTCTCAAGGGAGTGAGTAAACTTTTTGTGTATTATACTTACGCCTCTGAGTTTCTCCAGGTGTGTTTCTGTTATATTTGAAGGTAAGTGTTTGATACAAGTAGATTATGTATTTTCTATTTTTCTTATTTAACTTACAAATACATAATATATTTCTTAAGAACAAAAAGGGAAAAGTTGTTATACTGACTCTTTTTTTAACTTGTTAATATCTGGTAGATTATAAATCACTTTACAGTGATATAAAATTTGTCAGAAAAGGCAGATACATAAATTTTTTGTACCTGGTTGTACTGCAAGATAATCCAGACATCAAAGCAAAATAAACAAAATCTCTAAAACTATTTACAGACATTGGCCAAGAGAAGTAGAGATGATGTTTATGTATCAAATTACCTCCTATCCACTTAAAAAGATTTCTTAGTGAAAATTGTAATGTCACAAGTGCACTGAGTCTTTCTACCTTTACAGCATCACCAGCAAGACACATAGCCTCTATTTCCCCTTCTCCTGCTGGAAGATCACCAATGAAGGTAGTGAATTGCTGTGAATTGCCTTTGTGAGACAGATCTTGTTTCTTGTGGGGTAGATGATATATATTTAATGTACATTATTTGGGATTATATTATATTTTCTTTTTCATATCATATGCCTGTACAAAAACCAGTATTCTGTTAGCAATGTGGAAGAAGGGGAGGTACCAGGAAAACCTGTCATGCAACCCATTTGTCTTATTCTCCCAGCATTCAGAGCTATTACGTTTGAGGGTCCAGTAGAGAGTATTCCCTGCTTCAATCATCTTAATACCCATTTTCCTCTGCAGGGTGATCCAGGGAAGTTGTAAGAAGTTGCAAGTAGTTTGACACCTGCCAGTAGGAAACATTAAGCATAGGCTGTGAATAAGCACTGATTCTTCTCTGGCACTTAAGCATTCAAAGTAGTTTGATATCCAGGCTCAACTGACCAAGTTTCATTTCTGTTTCAAGATATTTGCATGTGTTGGTACCCACACATTGGTACCTGTTGACTGGGAAATCTGTGTTTTTCACAGTACTGGAGTGTGCAAGCACACAGCCTGCTATTCCAGGCAAACCCAGGTGCTGGCAGAGTGCATGACACTGGTCTTGGGAGTATCCTCTGCCACTCCATTGAAGCAGAGATGATTCTGCAGGTAGAAATATAAGAGCCAACAACATGGAAGGAGAGCAAATAGAAAGGAGCATAGCTGGTGCTTGAGGCACTCAGATGCAAGGACAGAGGGAAACAGCCCTGGTAAAGTAACCCCTCAGCAACCCAATGCCTAACTAATGCTGCAGAAATACACATTGCCTGAGGAGGAGAACAGCACCTCAAAGTATTTCCTTTCCCCTTGAGGTCCCTAATTACAAGTCCACACTCATTGTCCGGTTTGCCTTCCCTGTAACGTTTCTATTTGTATCTGCACACTGGTCCAAATTCATCACAAAGCAATTCTGCTGGCCATCAGTGTCCCATAGTCCTATTACCATTCTGCTAAAGTGAGCACCAATCCCAAGTTTTGCCCTAATTGCTTACTAGGAAGCTCTTTAGAACATTAGGATCTTGTCCTAAGATGAGTGACCCTTCCTTTTCATCAGTACTGATGGTTCTTAGGGATGTTTGAAGCTTGTCCTAACATTCTTCTTCTATAGATCTGGATAGAATTTAAGCATTTTACAGTCTGGATTGCTGCTTCCAAGAGGAATGCTGGCTCAAAATACTTCTGAGAACTGCTGGATCTCACTTTGAGTATCCATGAATTTCCAGACTGTTTTTCTGTCTAGACTGTTACTTGCTACTGGTAAAAGCAGTCTACACTGTTTTACCAGAACCAGGTGGTTACCCGTGGAGACTTTATATATTTGCTGTTGTTCTGAATGACAAAAGCAAAGGTCCTAAATCTTATATATGGTCACTTAATCCAAGTGTCCAATGTTCTTGGAACTGGAGCCAAATACATAATTTGTTTGAAAACGTTGACCCTGGATGTTTCTGAGAGTAGGAGTGCAGTTACAGCTTCCTCACATACAGAGGTATGGAACATGAAACAAGTAGTTAAACAGGCTCCTGAGAAAGTCTGAAATGTCTTCACCAGGTGTTGAGCTTTAAAACTTGCTTTGCTTTTCCACAGCCATATATACAGGGTTCAGATTTTAGCCTTTCTTCTAACAGTGTGCTACCAGAGAAAACCATCCTAGTACAAAATCCACTAATGTAAATGAAGAATTCTTTTCTCCATTGATTTCAGTGCTCTGTGGATCCAGTCCTAGATGGATAATTAAAATTATCTCAACAGCATAAAGTCAGTGCAGCCACCTCTGTACACCCCTGCCTCTCTCCTCCTCCTCTTCCACTCCCATCCTTTATTGCATGGCTCACACTCTTACCTAAGACTGAGCAACTGAGCATCAACCAGTCTAACAAGAATGGGAGTGAGAAATTTGTCTTTGATTTCTCCATCCCTTTTTTAGCCTGAAGCAAATAAGTTGGGATTGTCTCTGATGACTCCAGTCATAATTTGATATGTCGCAAAAAATTTTAAACTTGGAAAGTATGAGCTAACCTTTTACAGTTTTCAGTTCAAGTTTCTTCACTGGAATAGAGTGGCTCAATGGTTTTAGGTAGGCCTTTATTGTCCATGACTTTTATTTGTCATCAGCACTGTTGTTGCTGCTTGGGCCCTCAGTTCCTGTCCCTCACCATCCCTCACTGACCTGTGAGGCTACTGGTGCAGCCTCTGGCTGCCTGTGCCCTCCATAGTGCCCTTGTCCCTGAGGCACACGTGGTGTGTTGTGTTTGTATGTCTAAAGAACACCTGGGAGATGGGGGAGAGAAAGGGTGGTGATGCTTTCATCTCCTGCTATTCTGCTGCTGCCCCAAAAGGGAGCAGGAACAGCAGAGGAGGGGGCTGGCACCCAGCAGCAGCTCTTACCTTGATACCTGCTTTGTGCTACCCCTCCAACACTGGATTTATGACTCAGAAATGATGCCATGATGTAAATGCATTTTTCACTGCATGGAAATGCACTAAAAGTTGTGAGGAAAAGTTCTGGAAACTGAATTTGGGATATGAGAGCCTGCAATAGCAGCAGTGGCTGGGCTTTGGCGTTAGGGGGCAGGACACCCCCAAGTATGCCCTGTTCCTTGTGATGCATTCCTAGTTGGAAAAACTAAGGGTGCATTCTAAAGACTTCCAGATTTTTCCAGGGTATTATGACAGTAAGATAACAATTAAAAACAGTTTTATTTCCACTTATATGAATTACTGGCATGACCACTAAGGTGTACCCAGGCACTATTGAAATGAGCAGTTCTTTGTCAGTTTCTTACCAGGTCTCGATTAAACAGGGACACAACCGTTTCTGTTTAACAAAGCTCAGAGTTACATGCACTGTAAACACTCTCCCTCCTATATGCCAGGTAAATTCTTCTTCTGCCCTTTCTTTTGAGCAGGGGTCTGTGCAATCATTCACACCATCTCCAGTGGAGTATCATTCCTCCGGGCTCATATCCAACTCCCCGGCGCTGTCAGGGAGTTACAGCAGCGGCATCTCTTCGCTCAGCCGATGTAGCACATCGGAAACATCAGGCTTTGAAAGCCAAGGCAGCGAACCAGCAGTGACTGTCCCAAGCTACAACATTTCTGAGGAGCCTGTGAGAAAAGAGAGCAAAACCCCGCCGCCTTACAGCGTGTACGAGCGGACTCTGAAGCGCCCCGTTCCTCTACCTCACAGCCTCTCCATCCCGCCCGCCGCGGAGCCGCCGGCGCTGCCGCCCAAGCCGCAGCTGGCCCGGCCCAGCAACCTGGAGGGCAGCAGCAGGAGGACTGAGCAGCCCCCCCGGCCCAGGCCTCTGCCCCGCAAAGTCTCTCAGCTATGAGAACACACTTTTATATTTAATTGCAACACATTCTTGGCTGTTTAAGAAATAATATTTTTTAAAACTGGTAAAACTCATTTAGTTAGGCACTTTAATATTTTGTCCACCTTTTCTTTTGAGTAATTTTGAAATGCTTATTAGTGTTATGTTGCACATTTGAAATGAAATTACTAATTTAGGTTGCCTGATATTATAGGAAGCTTGAATGAGATTTTTTTTATTTCATGGTGGTGAATACTGATAAATGCTTTTATTTGTACTTTATTTTTTTTAAAAAAAATCTAAAACCCTACAAGTCTCATCTGAGTTAGCTGAATGCTTCTTACAAAATGCAGAATATACTGCCTGGATCTTTACTACGAGAGATAAATGCACGCTTTCTAACCAAGTAGTCTGTAGACTAGGATGTTTCTGCAAGTAGGCTGAAAGTTGTTTCTCTTATCTGATGAACAGGTTGGTCATTTCAAATGTATGTGGCAAAACTGAGATATAATGCAAGTTATACAGCAGAGGACTGTTGTAAGAATGTGCTTTGGAATTTTTGAAACACACACTTGGCTTATGTCATTTTTAAGATGGAAAAATACCTGTATTTCATTCAGCATACAGCATCATTCTGGTGAATTCCAATAATGTTTTGTGCCATCAGTATATGTACATGACACATCCTTTTTCTTTTTGAGGTGCAATTTATTTTTATTCTTCCAGTTAATGTATTTTTTTGTTGTTGTTTTCGTTTGGGTTTTTTTTTAAAGCTAGCAGTTTTCTAGTGAATGCTCTCTTCTCTTCTTGAAAGCTCACCTGAAAATACAATCAGTGTATGAAATAGGTACAAATGAATTGTTCATTTAACCTTGTGTACAAGAATCAGTGCTGACTAGTATCAAGGCAATTCACTACATGAGCCAGTTTTTAAAAATACAAATGGCTGGTTTACAATCCATACATTTCAAAAGCTAATTGTGAGGGTCATTAATAATTTTGTAAAAAATTAGCAAAAATTCTGGACAGTTCCTTGGATGTGTACGTGCCATTGGAGCCAGGCTTTTGATTTGCTTTTTAGCTTGAGTTCATCACCATCGTCTTTATTGTTGAGAACGGTGTTTGGCCTTAGGTTGTGTTTTAGTGACTGGCATCTGAAGAGCTCTGGAAAGCTAATGCCAAGACATAGGAATGTGGAGGGGAAGGGAAAAAAAAGCACCTTCTGTATGTATGTTTTGTATCCTCTTTCTTTTATTGACTGTTTAAATGTGCTTGGGAACAGATGTGTGAACTGCATTTTAAATCATTGTTAAAAATATTATCCCTCTTTTGTTGGGAAGCTCATGTTGACCTTAGCTGTGTTTGGTTTGTTGATAGTTTAACTGGAAGAAAATGACCACTTTTTTATATTCTCTCAATTAAACCTTCAGCAGTTACAAGCTGTTGACAGTAGTTATAGAAGTTTTCTATAATAAATGTTCAAGTATTTTTGTACATAATTGGTAAATTTTAATAAGGAGTGTACCATTATGTGAAAAAGAAGCAAACAGTTGTGTATGCAGTAAGATTGTTATAATTATGCCAAATACTTTATGTATGGAAAAAAGAATATTTGTAAATATGTGCTTTTAACAATAATTCTGCCATATTGACTTTACAATTTTGAATGTCAGAAAAAAATAATATATGTTAAAATATTTATGTTTTAGTGAAAGTATTCATAACTTGAAAAGGAACATATGAATTTTAGCTTTGTATCTTGCTGATTTCAAAGTCTGAAATTCCTTGAACTAGCTCTTGCTTTCTACTATAACATTTTTATGTCTGTAACCACGTCATAAAACCTGTAGAAGGCTACATATTTATGCTGATATAAAGAAGTAATGCCTGAAATTTAAATAAGGTGTCACAAGTAAGATAACAAAGCTGCTCGGATTTTTTTTTCCCATCCATGTAGTTTAATGGATTTTGTTGACCTCCTCTTGAGCACAGTACAGTATGAATCAGTGTTATTTGCTCCTGAAGCCTTTTTTGTTTTTTTTTTTATTTGTGGCAGTAAGCAGAGTTGATGAATTTATCATTTGTGTGCATAACTGGTCAGCTTTGCAGCAAAACATTTCGCAGTCTCTGTTTACCTAGACACTCATATTGGTTGCTGCATAATGTTAGTATGAAATAAAAGAAATTGATTAATCTTTACAGTACAACTTGTTTTCTACAGAATGAGAGATTCTAATTCAGTTAGCCAGAGAATGAAAGTTCTGACTCCTTGTCTTGCTAAATCATTTTTTCTTTTTTTCTCTGTTAAAAATCTCCTGATAAATCGAGTTTTCTTTCTGTTTGAACCCATAATTACTTTGTGAGAGAAGGTGAGGAGAATACTGACATGCTCTTCTGAACAAGTGAAGAAAGTAAAATTTCCTAGAGAGTTCACTGTAAATTAACCTGCATGAGCATTCTGTTTTTATAACCAGGACATCAGAAATACTCTGAACGATAGAAAATGGTTTGAAATTAACAGAGTACTCTTAAGCCAAGATGACACATTTTTTGCTCAGCCAGTTTTGACAAATTGATTCTGTAGATCAGTTTTTCAACTTGATTACCTATAAAAAATGTAATATGAAATTTTGTTATGTATGTTGCAACACCCACTGCTTGAAAATCTAATGTAAATAAAGGTCTTGTTTGAATTTTATGTAGTAGTCATAAATATAATTTTACCACTTTATGGATGATAGTGAGTAATTCAGAAGCTCATACAGGAAGACCAATGGGAACAAGTTGCTCTTACTTCTCAATAGCTTGAATGTCAGCCAGTGTGTGTGTGTAATAGGTGACAGAATCTTGTATTCAAATGCCATATTCAAGATGCTGGTGTCTCTGGGATGCCAGAGAAACATCCTCAACATCCTGGGCTGGCTGGCTGTGAAATGGTGCAGGTCAGACTGGTTCTCATGATGGCATTATAGCTCCATAGTGTGAGTGAACTCACATGCTGTCCCAGGTCAGAAGCTGTGGCAGACCAATTGCTGTGTCCTGAATGAAGCACAAAGCTGAAGTTACCCCTCTTAGTCAAGGTTTCAGGGCAGTGCAGTTATGGCTCTGCTCATGCAGGAATGGGGCATAGCCACATGAAAACCTTCTGTAGGGAAGTGAGGCCTTTGCCCTCCTGCCTGACCATTCTTCCTGTTCACTGATTGTCCAACAGCCCCTGCAAAAAGAACGGTGATGGAGCAAAAACATACCAAAAGGTAGGAGTCAGTGCTTGAGAGGTATAAATGATGAAAAGCATCTTGTTTTGAATGTAACTAAGGTCAGTGAGGCGATATAGCAACATTGTCTTAGTAAACCCAGGTGCTGACAAATTCAGATCTTTGCTCCAGAACTCTGCTGGTTGCTGGAATTTCTGATGATTCAGGCAGAGCCCTGCATATGCTGGCCAAAGGGCAAAATCCCTTCTGGTGGGATATTGTGAAAGGATAGTCACCACTGGATCTCTTGAGATTCTGACCTTGAACTAGTTTCTGTGGGAGAAAACCCTTTTCAAATTAATTTGTCTTTACCTTCTCACTGACATTTTAAGTCAGCTTTTAACTTATACTTCATAGAAGAAATTAGAATTACCAATTTGGCTAACATTAACAAAAAAAACATAGGGGATTAAACAGCTAAACTATTCATACCTCAAGAATAGGAAGAGTTTAGAGCTGCATACTTCATGTGCGATAAGTACCAGGTTAGGGACTTGTCCTGGGTACCTAGGCCCTAAGGCTGCTGAAGAAAGAACATTAAATATTTTTAAAAAAAATAACTACTCAGTAAGGAACTTGGTGTGTCTGTTTTGACAGGCTGAGGGCTGTCAGACTTCAGGGGGGATGCAGCCTATGACATGAGCCTTCCAGGCACAGCTGGGCAAATTTACCTAGGCTAGAACTTGTGTTAAGGACACAGTTCAGAACTCAATTGACTGATATTCACCCCAGGAATTAGAAGAGGGGAAAAGAAAGTCAACAGTTAGGAAAAAAAAAAATAAAAAAATAGAGGATGCAAATAGAACTTATGCAAAACCCTTGATGGCCGGACAATTAATCCAAGTGTATTTTGACTCAGCCAGGAGACATGGTGAGAGAAACTGAAATGTTTCCAGAAACTGAAGCATCAATTGTATTTCTTTAGGCTATTTTGTAGCATGATGTTATACCAGTTTAAGTGCTGGTTGAGCTGAAGGGTGTGGAAGGGAAGCTGGAAGTCCTGACAAAGTAGAGGGTGTTTTTATTTTACAAAGGCCTTGGGGTAGGGGTTTTTCTCTTCTGCTATGGCTAACCAGAGGATAGAGAAGAATGACTGTCAGGAGTTGCAAAGGCAAAGAATTTCTAAATAGCAAAGCCCTACAAAGTATTCAAATATTTCCCAGCTAAACAGTTATTTTCTTAACCCATGGTGCATAACTGAGGCAGTGCATTCTGCAATTAACATCTCAGTACTTTAGAGAGCAAGTCAATGTCAAAATTTCATAGTAAATACCTTCTCTGATGTTCATAAGCTGCTGAAATTTTGGTTAAATATTTAATATCATTGATTTATTTTTGAAAATACATCCACTTGTGTATTCCAATTTATTTTACTTCTAGAAAATTCTGCAGAGGAGCCCTCTGCATTACATTCTTGCTTATTTGTGAGAGACTGCTGTCGCTGCTGGTTTTTGTTGACCTCACTGACTTCCCTTGAAGTGTTTCCTCTTGCTTTTCAAAAGAAAGGCCATCAGCGAGGAGCTACTCCTGCCTTTTCTGTGGGGAATATTTCAAAAGCACAGCCTGGAGGTGATGCAGCACAGCAACTGTTCCCAGGGGGAACTATAAACAAGGGCTTTGGGAACAAAAGCTGAGGGGGAAGTTTACCCATAAAGCTATTCCTGTAGGAGTTTGTGTTCACAGATAGAGCAATAGCTCAAGGACAAGGACTAAACTAATTTACTAAAATCAGGAGGTGGGATGTAGGTAAGGTCCAACAGGCTTTGCTAAAGGGTGAGGTTCTGTCCAGCAAGTCCTATAAATGGGAATCCTTTGCCTTGTTTCCTGCTCTTTTAATGGAGAAAACAATGCCAGGTAGACACACAGGGTGGGAGGTGAAAGTTTTATTTTACTGTTGCTGAGCATGGATAAGGGCAGGGAAGAAATTATGAATCTACACTTAAAGCCTAAGCTGATTTAAGAAATCATTCCTCTGGGTCTCTGGGCCATGTCACATTCAAAGGATGTAACGTGGAGAATGGTTTGCCCTTGTACTCTGAATGTGCCCTGGGGAGCCAGCTGTCCATCTGAACTCCCATGCCAGTCCCTTTCTGCCATTGTTGTGAGGGGAGGGCTTGCTGCAGCTGTGCTGGAGCAGACTCTGATGAGGCCTAATCTCTGTGCTTCTTTTTGAGATGTTCAGTTCACCTTTGTAAGTACAGTGCTGTTGTAAAGCCAAGGATGTGATACAACACCCAGAAAAATTAATCTGAAGATTCATATCAAGGTTTTAGAAATGACATGTGTCCAAGAGGAGTTGGCTGAAGGCTCCTAATAAATTTGGACCCTAATGAATTTGGTCCCATCTGAAGAAAATAAAACATTCTAATGTAAGCACAAAACGCTTTACAAGGAACAAAACATATCAATAAACTCAACTTTTTTTTTCAGCTCGTGTATTAGGAGTAGAAGCAACAAAATATTACTGTGCTGCGCTCTTCTCAGGCCATTAAGTTCAGCAAAGGAAGATTGTGCACAGTGAGGCTTTTTATGTTGCCAAGGAGAGTTTTCCTGCATCTACAGTTCCCCCTCCAAGTTCTGTCTCAGAACTAAAGCACATCTTGTCAATCCCCCTGAAGCTATAATTCAGTGGACTTTTTATAGCTGTAAAACCTGAGCTGCATGATGATAAGCAAGCAAAATCAAAGACAGTCATAACCTGCTACTTTGAACATGCAGGCAGGGGCTACAGGGGAGCAAGCAGGGAGAAAAAAAGAGAGAAAATTTGCTTTCAGGCCATAAAGATCAATTTTGACTTCTGGATTCTTTGCCCCATTTTGAGAAGTACTGTACTTTCACCACACACTTTCCTGGGTTTTTCCCCTCTGCATGAGGTAATCCTGGGAAATGTTTTTCTCTGGTGTTTGTATGGATTTGAATTATGGTATTTGTCTTGTAGCCAATGAAAATGGTTTTCAGGGTTTTGTTTGTTTTTCTTCAGTCCTGTGACAGGATAGGACAGCAGAAATAAGACAAAAAAGACTCATCAGTGCACTGCCAGAGGTGGTCATGGACAAGGGGGAAAGGCTTCCAACTGAAAAAGAGTAGTTTTAGATTACATGTCAGGAATAAATTCTTTACTGTGAGGGTGGTGAGGCCCCGGAACAGATTGCTCAGAGAAGTTGTGGGTGCCCCATCCCTGGAAGTGTTCAAGGCCAGGTTGGGTGGGGCTTAGAGCAAACTGATCTTGTGGAAGGTGTCCCTGAGCACGGCAGAGGAGGCTGGAACCAGGTGCTTACGGTCCCTTCCAACTTAGGCTGTTCTATGGTTTTGTGTTCAGAGAAGAATATCTACATTCTCTAGGTAGTTCTTGAACTCATATCTACAAAGACTACAATCCAGTTCACTGTGGGCCCCTCACACCTGTGCACAAGGACGAAAAATGGGTGAGTTCCATCTTGCTGTGGGAAGTGTGCTTCTGTATGTGCCTCAGGCATGGTGAGGTATGGACATGGATGGGCACCATGGAATGCTGCCCTCCTGCCCTCTCCCTGGTGCCCTTACTGCTGCAGCAGTGATGTACTTGTGGTAGGCTGAGTATCATAACGAGCTGTCACAGTGTTGCACACAATTGTCTTACCTGCCGCTGTGTAAAGTACACAGAAACAAAACGTCAAATTGTAAGACAACATTGCTATTTATCATTTTCACCAACTCTGCACTTACTTATCTTGAAAACTGAGAAACTTGGTGGATTTTGCAAATTCTCTCAGTGAGCCTTTTCTGGTTCAGTACTATTTTTACTGAAGATAACACCAGCCCACCTTGCAAGTGAAGCTTTCAGCAGTTGTACTACGTGAAACCAGGCACAGCATGAATGACAAATCCTCAACACTGTGTGGGCTCATTAGAAAGATTGGTATTCCATGCTGAGCTGAAGGAGAGGGAGTGACCTGGGAGACTCTGAGCAGGCACTAAACCATGGAAGCAGCAGCAGAAATGACAGCAGATGGCAGGGTCAGCTCGTTAACTGCATTTATCTAATGGGAGACTTCCCATATATTGTCAAGCAACAATAAAAAACAAATCTGTCAGAAATTCCACCTGGTTGTAATTGATCATTGTTAATAAATCTGTTCCAGAACAGGCTGCCAAAATCTCAGCTATGATTACATAACTGAAACTAATCAGCAAATGATAATTGCTGAAGTGAGTTGCTTTGTTTGGGTGACAAAAGGAACCAAAGCTGTGGCTGCTGCTGGCAGAATGGAAAGCCATTCTGTGAAGGTATGCTGGGCTGACAAAACACCTGGCCAGTTTGCTGTTTCAGTCTAGCTCTGTGTGCTGTGAAACACAGGATTGTAACACTTTGTTCTAGAAAAACTGATTATACATAAATGAATAAATATTGCAGCTATATTAACACAACTTTTCCCTGTAAACCACATTTATTCCTGATTTCTACCTTAGTCTCTACAAAAAAAAAAAAAAGCAAGAGACAGGAGTCTACCTAAACTAGAAAAGGGAGTTCAATTAAACCATATTATGAATTTGTTGTTGACATAATGCTGACAAGTTTCAAACTATAACTTAACCTTTTATGTAGTTATCCATGAAGCACTCCTGAAGGGTCCCCAGAATGAGGTTCAGGTGGGGCCAGGTCCCAAACCGAGCAGGTGGGGCGAGTGGAGGTCTGAAGATGGAGAGATGGTTGCTCCAAGGCTGCCGTGCTTGGGCATGGCAATTCCAGGGCGATTCCCCAGCTCCTCTGTCTCAGCCCTTTGGAAGACCAGACCCCTCGTCCCCCTGTGCCATCTGAACTGTGGGCTGCTTTGCCAGATGCCAACATGGACTTTCTGTTCTGCTGCTCCACCAGTCAACCGGCAGCACACAGCACAGTACGAACCTGCTTTAAAACACGTCTCGTCCAGTTTGTCCCGGTCTCTCAGGCCCCAGCAGCCCGCCCAGGGCCTGCTCACTGAGCTGAGGCACCGCTGGTGGCAGCACAGCCCTGCCCTGAAGGGCCGCGGCTGCCGCTTATTGCTCCAGAGCCCCCGACCGCCGACTGCAGCGAGGAGGAGCCACCGGCAGCGGGAAGCTCCTGGCGGGCTGCTGGGCCCTGGGTGCGGCTGAGCACGAGGAGGGCAAGGGCCAGGGAAACAGAGGATGGGGACAGGCACTGGGCACAAGGCAGACAAGGTCACCCTGCACCGGCCAGGAGCCGCCGCGACGGCGGCGGGGACGCGCAGCGCTCCCGGAGCGGGTCGGGCCGCTCTGAGCTCTGTTGGTGCCGGCCCCGGGCACCAACACAGCCGCGGCCACACCCCACCTGCGGAGCCACCATGGCCGGCGGCTGCGCGGGGATCTACCGGGGCGACACTTACGGCACGGCACGGGCAAACCCATGGCACAGGCAGAGGCAGGGGCAGAGGCACAGGCAGAGGCACGGGCAGAGGCACAGGCACACCCATGGCACGGGCAGAGGCACGGGCAGGGGCTCCAGGGCGGCCCCGCCGTCTCCCGGGACGGAGGCTGCCGCGGTTTGTGCGGCGGCGCTGGGCGCTCCCCGCCTGGGGCTGTCCCGGTGTCGAGCAGCTCTCGCCTCACCCGCCCTGGGCTCTTCCCTCAGCGCATGGCCGAGGTGCCGCTGGAGAACTTTGGCAGCAGGAGAATTTTGCCTCCCCACCTTTCTTCTGAGGAGCCAGTTTAGGAGAGGTGCCTTGAAATGTGTGCGAGTCTGTCAGACTGCTTTCAGTCAGGCAGGATCTAATGGGCAAGGAAGCATCATGCCATGCTGTCCTTGTATAACGCCTTTAGCGCCACTAAAAGTAATTTGCTTAATAATGACAGAAAATGACAGTTTGTTAATCTCACTGCTGGATCCTCAGCCTGGCTCCCGCTCGGTCAGCAGCACTTCACAAAGGGTACTGCTGCATTTTTTATTTTTATCTGGAGCGGACAAACTGCTGCGGCTCCTGCTCAGGTCTTCTGTAGGTGCCTTGTAGAGCAGTAGATTGACAAGGTCACACAGCAGTCGGGGAAGACTGAGCACTGCCTCACCTGCTTTGCCTGCGTTTCACTAAGTGCCTGCTCAATGATGCTTCAGCACAGCGCAGCCAGAACAGCGCAATGCAAGGAAAAGGGCGGAGTCCCATCCGTCAGCATATTTCCAGCCGGAAATCATGGCATAGCAGAGCCAGAAAACAGGTGAATAAACAACATACCAGAAATATTGACTCCACAGAGGAGGCTGCTCTTGGGCAAACAGGTTAATGAGTACGTTGCTCTATGAGTTCTCAGCACCCAAAGAAAAATATTGCATGTAATATTCAAAGTTCAAAAAGGTAGAGTTCTTCAAAATGGATATGTTTTTGCACAAATGAGGTGTAAAGGGACTATATTCTAATTTTTTTCTAAATATGTTCAGAATAAATAGTAGACTGGTGATGGATAATGAAGGTATTAAGAGAATGGGTCAAAGAATATTTGATGATGATGATGATTTTAATGACCTTGTAAAATTATTTAAGCAAAAATAAATTTTAAGGTATGTTTTTCCAGTACTTATGATCTCACTTTTTGCTTTGGTTTGTCCCTTCAGACTAAAAACTGTTTTAAATGTGGTTTATTAATAAGAGGGGTTTTGGGTAGGCTTATGCATTATGCAATTGGGAATACCCACTAAGTTCCTTGTATAATTTGAATTCTTCATAGAATGGGAACAAAAGTATTTAAACATCAAGACTAAAATAGTTTTAGTTTAGGAAGATTACAACCGACATAATTTTATTTAAGCTCCTTCCTCTAAGATCTAACAAGAGTATGAAAAAAGTGTATAAGTTCAGGTAAATACTTGGGGTGAAAGTGAAAGCTCTGTAAACCATCTGCAATCAGATAGTTCAGAGGCAATCATCTTCAACAGACTAATCTTGAAATTCTCGGATGTGGTAGAGAATTGAAGCATAAAATTGCAATTACTACAAAGTTGTGTTTTACTCCTGTAATATGTTTTGAAATCAAGTGATGCTACACATTCGAATTTTAAAAACACTTGCTAATATACAGCATACAATTAGTAAAAGAAAGCAAAATAAAGTAATCCATATTCTTTCTAAGCTGTCAGAAGTAAATGAGATCATTGTGGCATGTTATAATCTACACATTTCTCATGTGTTTGGGGAAAAACCCATCAAATGTAAAACCTTGAGTAAATTGGTAAGTCTAAAAGCACAATTAGTGTACTGAATTCATCAAATTCAATAAATTACCAGTGAAGAATTACACACGATATTACTGGAAAAACTTGTTTTATGCCACTGAATGACTATCAGAGTAGTTTTCTGAAAGCAGAAGTTTGGATTCATCTGGACGCTGTTCCAAAGATTTCAGAGTATTAATTTCCTGTTTGAAAGAGCCAAATAAATAATTTTTTACCTCTTTAGTTCCAAATTTAGAAAACTTACATTCCTATGTTGATTTCATGCCAATCTACAAAAAAGAGGTGAAAAATCCCAACCCAAAAAAAACCCCCCCTAATGTTTCAAACCTACATATTCTGATCCCTAAAAGACCAACATTTTAGAATTATCACCTTTAATATATATTTTGTCCTCATACATAGAATTTTCCCTAGCAGAGCTGATCGCTTGTATTTTAGTCTCCAAACTGAAGCTGTAATTGTGCATATGATTTTCAGTGTTATCCAGAAAACACAGGAATTTTATTCTGATATTTAATCTTAGTTCATGCTATAATCTCTGTGCATCATACATGAAACACAGGAAAATGTGTTTCAAACCTGACACAAAACAAATGGATGAATTGTCTCCCTTTTCAACCAAGATTTATAAGGATTCTTTATCACCATCATATGAACTACACAAAATATTCATGGTACTTTATTAATCTGTAGTGGTATTTATGGAAGATATGTTTTTCTAGGCTTTTGACTTTTTAGTGTTTGCAAATTAGTTTAAGCCACAAGACACGCACTATTCTTTGTTAAGAATAAATGTTTTACTGTATGTTATAAGCTTGAAAGGTCACATTTAATGTTTCAGAGGTTGATATTTTTCCCTTTCTTCTTGAAACCTAGGTCTCAGTCACCTGGAAAATCTGTAAGATTATGCAGTCCTTATGTAAACTATCTCTGTAGAAGAAACAGTTCATGCTCTGGCTTAGGTACAAAACTAGGGTCAATCATCTCAATCTGATTTTAAAAAAGAGTTTTGACAAGCAGATTCAGTGCAGTTACTTGTATTTACAGCACTGCAATTCAGAACAGAACAGTCTAACCTGGAGAGAGCTATTGAATTTACTTTATTATATACTGTATATGGAATGCAATACATTTGAAGGGATATATGTACTCTACTGGCACTTGGTATCTGTAGTCATTTAAAGTTTTCAAATATGCGACCCAAAAGTACAAGGCCTTATCTCTGTCTTCTTTATTGATACTTAAAAGTCTGTATGAACATACAACTTTTGCATTTAGCATGCTCTAGGTTTTCAAAGTTCCATGGCCAAGGCACGTTGGCGTCAGCACTATGCAAGTAGCTTAGCATTTAGCTCACATGCAGGTCTGCAGTGCTCAACCTATGGCATTCCTCCTGGAAGGGAAACACCAGCCAAGTGCGACCAGGAGAGGCAGTACCTCCTCTTTTACAAGGTAGTCCCACAGTTAAAGCACTCAGCTGGTCTGGGGTCAATCCATATGCAGTTTCCAGTTAAATCTTTGATCATTGTTGAGACTATCATAATGTAGTTAAGGTTGTGGAGACCATACCACAACTTGGGGCAAACCTGCAGTAGTAGTCCCTTCCCAAATTATATCTTAAATATTATGTACTGTTAATTATGCTGAGGTTAGTAGGCATGTATTAATGTTATATCTAATATACTTAAACGTGGTTAATATTATTTGGTGAGCCTGGGACACGAATTTCCAGTTAAGCCCATATGAATATCAAACCTAACAGAATGAAGATGTCCATTTGTTCTTTGTTGTCACATGTCTTGTTTTGTCTCAGTTGTATGTGTGGTGTGCTGGTTGCTCTCATTGGAAAACTCTGCTGCATTCTGTCATCTACAGCTTCCCCATCACATGAAAATGCTCTCTTTAATAGGCTCCCAGCACAGGGTAAAGCACCTTTGTACTGCTCTCTCCATTTAGGTGACACCATCAGCAGTTTTCTGTATTGTCAAACACAGCATGATTCAATTCATGTGTTTCTGGGGGGAGCAGGACACTGTGATTACATACCTGCCTGCATTCTGCCTAGATAATTTCATTTTTCATTTAAAAGCTGCCTGCTGGAGCAGAGTCAGAGAGCAGCTCTCACAACTTGTTTATCTCCCTGGGTGAACATTCCAGTGAATATGACAGCCTGTATCAGCAGCAGCAGCAAGGTACCACAGCACACAGCTCATTAAAGAGCTAATGCAGGTGCCTGTCCTCAGCACAGGCTTGGGCACAGCACTTGGGGCCCTTCCACCTGCACTGAGGCACAAGCCTTACCAGTGGTGCCACTCCAGCCCCAGCTGTCCTGCAGCTTTAGTATTGACTGAGGAAACCAGGCAGCTCTGAGTGGCCACTCTGAGGACCAGCTGCTCCTGGGTGCATCCATCAGGCCAATGCCTTCCTGAGGCTAGGAAGGAAACAAGGCAGAAATATAAAGGCTAGGTACTAGAGGTTGGTACTAGAGCTAGCCCTAAGTATATAAACCCAGAGTTTATTACAAGATTTGTTTCCCTGAAAGGGATTTATATCCTTTTATTGACAGGTTTGCTGAAGAATTCACCTGGCCATAGCTGAACACATTTTGACAGTTTTCTAAGATGCTAACCAGCAGACATTATACTGAGATGATAATATTTTGATCTTGAAGTTCCAAATTATTTTTTTATAAGCCTAAGAAGTTTCAATGTGTATGAATGTAAATGGACATATGAGATGAGTTTTGCAAAAGAAAATGAACTGTGCAAGCCTACTTGTGAATGTACAAAATATAAGCCAATAAAAAACATGACTGTTTTTAAGGGGATGCTATCAGTAAGATTCATTCTAATGAGAGACCCAAACACCTGTGCTGCAATGCCTTCAGGCAAGAGGCAATATGCATACACAAAACTGAAGTCTGGGAAAAGCTAGAGAATAATTTCTATTGCTTTCCCTAATTTTTACCACTGAATTTCATATTTTTAGCTCACGATGAAGCTGTTTTTTGTGTTTCAGCTTTAGTGGTTCATGCGGGAATGTCAAGATTAAGGCCTGAAAAAATGAGTCGATAAAATGTTTTAAAATGATCAAGTACACAATGAAAAAGCTCAAGTAAGTGAATCCAAGGTCAACTGATGGGAATTGAAGAGCAGTAGAGTAAAAAATGGCTACCTTATATTTGACTAATTTATGTGCCCCTGAAAACAACAGTGTGTTTTACTGGTGTGACCAGCAGACAAAGACTGACAAGTGAGCCAAAGCCTTAACTCCATCGTGTCTCCTTTGCCTGTTGCTGTCCTGTAGCTTAGGTGGGACTGGCACAAAGGAGTTTGTCTGTCCAGAAACCCAACAGAATGGACAGACCAAGGTGTGTTGGGTGGTCAGACAGATGAATTGCTAGGTAAGTTACACCCAGAAATTTTACAGCTATATATATATAGAGGGGTGTGTGTATGTGTGTAGATACTGATGGAATAGATGGCAAGAAGAGACCCAATTCCACTCCGTCATATAATCATTGTTATCTCAGGTATCCTCATATAAACTCATTAACCTTCAGACTGAGTGTTTTACAAAAGAAGTTCCTAATGACTCAAAATTTCTATCCAAACAGCATGAATATGACTCAGAGGTATGAAATGAAGCTATACAGTTGAGAATTGCCTCCTACAGCTAAACCTTAAGCCAACCTGATCGGGTTTTAGAAATGACTCATCTTGTCCTCAAGCCTTGAGGTCCAGCAGGAAATTTTAAAATAGGCATTGAGCACTCTGAAAGAAGAAGGAGCTGTGTAAATTACAAGAGTAAGTTACTATTTTCTTTTATACCTTATCAGTCAATATCTCTCTTGCACATGGAGTCAATCTGGGATGTACGGATTAATCCTAGAAACTCCTGAGTTTCAGAAAGAAACCAAAGATTTGAGCAAGAAAACTGTGATCAAAACCCCCTTTCCTACAGACTCCATTAACTACATTGGTGCTTGTACACTAAACCATGCTATTTTAAAACAAAGTTAGATGTTTTGACAATCTTGATTCATTGGGATAAGTATAAGTCACGCTCTGGTAATTCATATCAGATTTAAAAGCCTCATCTCTTCAGTGCTCTGATTTAGGTATGTGCAAGTGTAGCTTGCAAGAAAGGAGGATTTCACAAAAAACTTGCAGGTCAAATGAAGAATTATCCACAAGGTTATACAACAGCTGAGCGGTAGTGTTTGGACCATAACTCTGGATTTAAGTGTCTCAATTCTGCATCTGATGCCTTAGTCGTTTATTGGATCTAATTTCATGTGTTTGGAAGGAATTTTTCCCATGGGAGGTTTCAAAAGACTGCAGCTCATTGTTCTTTGAAGATTCTGGATTCAGATGGTGCTGATGTAATTTAGGAAACATTTTAACTCAGCTCAGCCTATACTATTAGAAGTAAAAATGGTTTCAGCAAGCAAGATGTGCTCAGAACATGGTGATCTAACAACCTGTAATGAGGTTCTCAAAATACACACTAAATAGAGGGAAATGGAGATGCCAATTGCCCCTAGCAGCGACACCCACTGTTCTCCTGTAACATTATGTCACATATTTGTTTTAAATATATTAGTAAAGAATGTATTATACTTTCTAAAGTAACAATAGATGACATAACAAAGTTACGTGTAGCATTAATAAAGAAAACCTTTTAAGAACGATTTGATGGTGCCACTAGGAACCAACGGTGCCGATTGGAACTAATTACAGCTGCCCCTACGACCTTGGGTTTGCTCGCAGGGAGGTTCTGCTTACCCAGGTCTCCTGCAGAAAACAAAGATACCACACAAGCTGCTGCTAACTGAGGGGTGTGTGAGTGCATGTGTGTGTGTCTGTGTGAGCTGGAAACAAGAGACAGAAAGTGTTGCCATGATCTTCAAAGTGCTGTGCTTGGGGTATGTGCCCGTCCAGTAATTGCACAGGAGTTTGGTCACAGCAGGGTTTTTTGATTACACAGCTTAATTGTTCCTGCCTGTTATAAAGGGCTCTTTGTTTTTGCCATTTGTCTTTCATATTCATCCACACTTTCTATTATGTTTCTGCTTGCTTGTCCCCTACCAATTCCTCCAGACTATTATTTGCCATTTCAATACACTCCGCCATGAACGCCTCAGTTTAATTTTCTCATGCCTCTGCTCTTTCAGTTGTTTCTGTCTCCGTAGCTCTCAGCCTGCTCCCCTACTTCTAATTCAGCTCCCACTCACTGAAAACCTCTCATGCTGATTTTACTTAATACAGTATAATTAAGGGTAGGGTTTTTCAGAGGTACATGCATAGGAAGATGGACTTTTCAGGGCACAAAGTATTTATTATGCTTGGTAGAAACATTTTTAAAATAAAGGTGGCTACAAACACTGCAGGGTAGACACCTTTGACAAAAGCAGAAAAAAGGGGCCTTTGTGAGACCCCAGCAAGGAAACTGTCTTAAAATGAATCTCTCCCTACTGCTTGGTTGAAGGGTGGGTTGCCTCACACAATTATTATTCTCTCTGGTTAAAAGTGAATAGGTGGGGGAGAACTGAGTAATAAACAAGATACAGATCCTGAATTGTCTAGGTCTTCAAAAACAGCAAGCTGAGAATGGTCAGATGCACTGCTACAGTCAGAAAAAAAGTAATTCCTTAACCTGGTTATTTGTGTCAGGGACAGCAGTGCTGTGTTCATGTAGCACTTACCATGCTTTTGATTTAGGCTTCCCTGGATACTAATGTTTGATGGAATTTAAGGAATTGCAAAGGGCTTCACAAACCATCTCTTACTCTGATGAAAAAAGAAAGAATAACACAACGGGTAAAAATGCCTTTACATCCTGCTCTCATCAGAGTATTATGGGAAACATGTAAATAAAAAAAACAAATCAGCGTCGCGTTCACCTTTCAACTACCTAGCAACTTGCAACCAGTTAAACACACACTTTTAAAATGAATGTACAGGAGAAATTATTCAGGAAAAAGCTTCTATAATGAGAAAGGACAACACAAAAATACTGACTCAATACAGACTCAATACAGGTAAATTTAAGCCTTTAAATCTGACAGTACTGAAAGAATGTACTGCATGTAATAGTAAACTAAATATTGTCTGCTTTATGCTAAACATTTAATAATCATTAATCTACAATGATTGCTTTGCATTTGTTTTTCACTAACCTTTGTAACCTCTGCTCTTCATTTAAAAGTGAGATAGAAGAATTGAATGCTAAATTGATTAAAAATATTGAGGAGTATCAAGCAATAAGTAATATTAGGCTGAGTTACTTTTACATATCTATATACTTAGGACTCATATAGACCAGTAGCTCAGGCTCAATAAATACATTATTACTATGGCTAGCAGCAGAACATGGACTTTATACCGATTTTGCAAATCCTCTTGCAAAGGACTTGTCAGGCTTTGCAGAGCTTGCTTTAGCATTCCTGCAACTGTTTCACTTTGCTTACCTGTAACAACAATCTTATAATGATCAGGAGGCGCTTCTCTAATGTACTGATTTCCACACTGCTGACCAGTGCTAGGCACGAGGACGTGAAGACATGGAATGAAGCTGGATCAGGGGAAGTTCAGACTGGACATAAGGAAAAGGGTGGTCACTGAAAGGGTGTTCAGTCACTGGAACAGGCTCCCCGGGGAGGTGGTCACAGCCACAAGCCTGCCAGTGCTCAAGGGGCATCTGAACAACTTAGCCACATGCTTTAGATTCGGCAGTCCTGGGAGGGCCGGGGAGCTGGGCTCAAAGATTTTTATGGGTCCCTTTCAAACTGAGATATTCTACGTTTCTGAGTTTTACTTTTTGGTAATTTTATATAATCGTGGGATACAACCATAATACATAGTAATGAGTGGTAATAAGCAGTGGGTAGAATTAAATGTTTATGCCCTTATAATAATGCAATGCAGGGGATTACAGTGTTGGAATGACAGGAGGAGTGGGGGGGAGGTGCAAGATGACACCGGAAACTTCAGGGTTGTAAACAAGTCACTGTAGGTCAGCTAAAAATACAAGGACCTGCAAGTTGGGAAAAGCCAATTGAAGGAGTAACAAAGCAAACAATTCCCATCACACTGAACCAAACCATCTAAAGACCTGTGGAAAACACTGAAGGGTGAGCAAAACATCAGGGAGGTGAATGTTAGGAAGCTATTGTAAGAATTTTAGTTGTCTATTGGGTTTATTTCCTTGTAATAGCATTATTTTCTTTTTTTTTTTTTGCTAATTATTAAGTCTGAACTGAAAAATCTTTCATGAGCCTGTCAAGAATTTGTCTATGTTGAAAACAGACTCTTGACTTTGCAAATCATGTTTGCTTTCTTATTTCCTATGCAAAAAATATGAGTGTAGTAACTGTTCCTTGAGGAATCCAACACAATTAACTTGACTGTCATAAGTTACTGATATATCATTGATATATATTGATATATATTCTGACCTTCAAAGAGGATGCTATTTTCACTGATATGTGATAGGATTTCAGGAATAAATGTATTGTGTTTTAATTTTTTTCTTTTTCCCTAATGGAGAAATAGAGAGTTGTATGCTCTGTGGCTTGCCTGACCAACTGGAAGCAAAATCTACTTTATTCTGACCAGACTGTGTTTCAGTGTGTGTGAAACATAACATGAATAGTACATGAAGGTCAAAGGTAGCAGGAGTTAGGTTCCCAGCCATGCAATGAAATGGACACGTGTAATAATACAATACTGAAGATGTTGCAATCATATTTCTTCCAGTACAATGGCAAGTTTAAGGTTTGTTGCCCTCTTTTGTGCCACACCATTGATTGCTGCCCTTGGGCCACAAATTCTTCAAGCCACAGCTGGACTGTAAGAAGTGTTCATCTGCAATATCCATTAAGCAATCAGACTTTTTGATCTGGTGCCCTTTTTTCACTGCACCTTTTCTGTGCTCTGAGGCAGCTGGGTCCAGCCCAGTATTTTCCTCCTAAACACACTCCCTCAGAGCAGTACACTCAATACCACTCAGACTTTCATTCCTTTACTATATGGAGGAAGATAAAAATGCCTTAAATACCCTACAGATAGTTGTATTTGCAAATGTAAGGATTTTAACTCAAAGCAGCTCTTGAATATCTCCCATAGATTTTCTGTGCTCTTAAAATGCAAAATGAAATTAACCTGGAGGAAACTGAACTAAATGTGCTTTTAGCCTAAAGCTTGTTGTTAGTGAGTCTGTTGAGAGTCTTTTAAATGGATATTGTACTGCAAAAGTTTTGTGGATTGCCAAGAATGCTTTAATGGTACTCTCAACTGAGAAGTAATTGAAGAGGTGGGTAAAAAGGGCTCACTTTTTCTTTATTTCAGTCACAGATGCATCAAAGCATAGAAGCAGCAAAACATTTTCAGTACCTTCTTGTTAAAGTTGAAAGCAAAAATCCTTGTCATTTACTTTTGGGTACCAATGCAGTTGCAGTAGGAATACTTATTAAAAAAAAAAAAAAAATAAAATGGTGCATACATTGGTAATCCATCATTTGCAGGTCATAACTTTATTTCATTTTACTTTATCCACAACTAAATAAAGAATGAGTATTTCCTGCTAGTTACTTAGCACACACTTGATTTCAAAATGAAGAGAACTGATAAGCCATAATTTGATCTTGAGAGGTTTACAGCAAAAATCTTTAATCTGAAAAGAGTTTCAGCTCAAGAGTTTTAGAGGTAATTATTTTATATTGTCAGTTTCAAGTGCATGGAAACATTGAGGCACATTCTAGTGCTTCTCTAATGTTACAATTAAAAAGACAATACTGTGTTTTGCAGCAATATTTGTAAACCATTAGTGAAGATGTCAAATTTTTACATGAAAATGGAGATGGTGGATAGCAGTGGCCAAATAGTCTATTAATTTCTACACAATGCACTCACAACCTACCAGTAGAATCTTAAAGACAGCACAATTCAAATATGTTAAAGAATGCATTAAATAAAGATTAACCAACAAGAAAGTTAGTACGATTTATTTGATTGTAGAGATAATGGTTATTTAAAAATG
This sequence comes from Thryothorus ludovicianus, assembly GCA_013397245.1. Lineage (NCBI taxonomy): Eukaryota > Metazoa > Chordata > Aves > Passeriformes > Certhiidae > Thryothorus > Thryothorus ludovicianus. The sequence continues at coordinate 345,273 of VZTB01006150.1, read as the reverse complement.
TGTGAAGGGAAAACAAAAAGTGAAATAGGGTAACAATCACTGGTTTTACCTGGGTAGCAAATATGTGATATCAAGGGATATATATCAAGTGATATATATCAAATCATGTATTTCAGAAAACAAAATCACACCAAAGCTAATTATGGGGTTTTTGTTGTGAAAATGTTTTAAGCGTGTTCTGGTTTAAAAGACAGGTGTCTGCCAAGGAAGGCGAGAATCTCTCTGGAATGGAAAATATTCTCCCATCTCTCTGGACTCTCCCAGTCCCCGTGGCACCCCACACACGGGGGCTCTGTGATCCTGTGTTTGAGGCTCTCTGACCCTCACACAGCCGGGAAATACGGAGAAGACGAGCAGGCTTGCAGTGTAGAGGCACGGATGAACACAGAGGGGCAGCCGCAGGGGACAGAGGTCCAGCGGGAGGCAATCCCGCTCCTGGGTTTTGGCACCACACACGCTGGCTCTGAGCTCCCGAGCGGCAGGGAGGCAGGCAAGGAAACCAACAGGCACTGGTCGCAGTGCTGAAGGAGAAAAAAAAACCAACAAAAAATCCCCTACAGGGTGATAGGATCTCAGGTGAAATCCACTCACTGTGCTGCGTGGCTGCTGCCCCGATTCCCCACTGGAAGGAAGGACCAGCCCCAGCTCCAACCCCTGCAGGATCCCTGCGCCCATCGCGATAGCCCCGGGCCGTGGCGGTGACAACTGCGGGCACAAAATGACAATGGGACAGCCCCATGACCATGAGCCATCCCCCCAGCCTCACAAAACAAAGCATTAAAAGCAGTAAGCATTGCTGAAAGTTTCAGATTTTACGAGAGGCTGGGCATGCTGTGTTTGGAATAGTGTGTAACAAGAAATTTTACACAGATTATGTGTACATCATTCATTTAATGTACTAAAAAATGGTCTTAAAGTGTGTCTTCCAATTCAATTTATTAATAAGTAGTCTACCGCAGTGTCTTCTAAGATAGTTGACTACTATCTCAGCAACAGTGGAAATATTTTATCTGTGTAAAAAGACATGGTCAGGTTAAAGACAACTATGAATTCATACTTTTGTAGCTCATCCTCAAAATCAAGATCAATTCAATTTTGAACAATTTTATATTTGAGCTTAAAACCAACATTTTTAGTAATAAATTGCAAATATCTGACTGCACAGACTCAGGCAGAGGTGTCATTTTACATTGGTTTATAGCAATGGCTTGACTAGAAGAAGTATCTCCCAGCATCTAGATAGGAACTCTGAGCCAGAGGTAGTTTCTATGTGTGATAATCTGTAATGGATTTTCCCTCTATAAGTTGCCCATTGACTCTTGAAGGTACATGAACTACGTGGAAAAACTTCCTTCTTCAGACTACACTGACACCTGCACTTGCTATGGGAACCGATAAAAACGACGGGACACTGAATGAGAACACAACCCGAGTGCATCCACCGGCACCAGGCAGGCAATGCCAGCCGCCATCCGCGAGGGAAGCACAGCGCAGCCAGCCCGACAGGCACCAGCCCGGAGCATACCCGCTGGGCTCGAGGGAAACAAAAATCCTGCCCTTCTCTGTGGGTTACACCATATGCTAGGTACAGAACAGCTTCATACTGAAATGTTAAGAATATTAAAAACCCAATATAACATGTAAATATCCAAAGAGATTTATTGCTGTCCAATTGCCAAAAAATGGCCACCAGAGTATACTCCTTGTGTATTTGAATACCCATCCTCACTGAAGGAAAACACAGCCACTGCAATGCAGCATCCTCGTTTTTGGGGACTCAGACTGTAACTACAGGGGCTGAGAAAGGATCAGGCCAAGTACCTTACTCCGTGCAGGGCCCGTGCTGCTGTGTGTGGCACAAGGAGCCGAGCTGGACGCGCGGCGCAGCCCTCACACCGCGGCTCAGCGGGGCCCTACACCCCGATCCCTCACACCGCGGCTCTAGCGGGGCCCTACACCCCGATCAGCACCGCGGCTCTAGCGGGGCCCTACACCCCGATC
>VZTB01006150.1:321527-335194 GCA_013397245.1 Thryothorus ludovicianus | reverse complement strand
TAATGAAGAATGTGTAGATGGCTTTGTAGAACTGAGTTCTCTAAGTTTGATGGTTTTTGGAATTAAGAAGCTTTGTGACAGAAATACTACCTTTGGTACTACTTCATCAGTGATATCAGTTTATATTCTGCATACACATAGTTAATCACATCCATGTTTCTGAAAATGCAACAAAGAAAAAATGATTATATTGTGAAATTTTAAATACTTTGTAAGAGGATCGAATGAAACTGAATATGTTTATTTTTTTTTGTTATTTTAATTGAAAAATGACTCTGTGTTCTTGAATATAAACACAAGATGATCTACCAGGGATTCATTAGGAGGAAGCAGCAGTTTCAAAGGGAGTTGCCAATAGGTGAAAGGCAGCATTTCTTACAATGAAACTGCAGGTATGTAAATTAGGCTTGAATCTGTGCAGCGGTACCTGGATATTCAGCTAGTTTTTCAGATGTACAACTAATACAATCAAACATCTGGTGTTTCAGTGCACTTTGTAGGCATTTTCCAAGCCTGGTCAGTGTTTCAGGGCTAAAGAAATACGTAGGAGATAATATAATACATGGAGCTGGAATGGAATCATCCCATGTGTCATTACATAGCTGCCTTAGTCTGCCAACATACTTTAAACTTTGTGATGGAGTGGTGAACAAGGAGTCATTGTGTTATGGTGTGTCCCTGTGATATGTGCGACAATTTAAATTGATTTTCAGTTACTACCAGTGTGGAAAGATCCATTTGTGAAAATATTTAATAAAGAAAAAGTGCTGTGTTTCAAGTAGCTTTCCTTACCTTAACACAATCTACCTTTGGGGGTGAAAACTTAATAAATACCAGTGTATGGAGAGAAAATTATTTGCAATGCTTCTTTTTTCCAAAATGCATTATAAAATTTTGTCTGGTTGCGTCACTTTGCTTCTTGCTTACCTGCCACATTGAGTCATTTTTTATCAAGTACTTCTGCTAGCACAGGGTCACAAGAACTGTTCAAATTAGCTAAAGGGTAAATGTGAAGTATCAAGCTCTGTTCTGCAGAATTAGACATTTCAAATCTGATGAAGATTTCTGGTTTATTGGTTTAGTTGTTTTTTGTTTTTTGTTTTTTTTCCATTTTCATGGGTACACTCATTTTTTTCACTCTGCATATTGTGAGACTCTAACAGATAATAAATTTATTCTTAATTGTTCCATGTTGAATTGCTATATGTTGATGTTACTTCAAATTTGTTTTATAATGACTTTTCTCTTTCCTTCGTATTTTTCAGATTATGGCGCAGGCTCAGGGTTTGGGGAAGAGATACATCAAAGCCTTTCTTAAAGGTTTCTTTGTTGCTGTTCCTGTAACTGTGACTTTCCTGGATAGAGTTGCCTGTGTCGCACGGGTGGAAGGAGCATCAATGCAGGTATTGCTGGGAATATCTTTTGTCTGTCAGGAAATTGAAAGGTGGCTCTCCAATGATAATAGCAAGGTGAAAAAAAATCTTTTCTTCAATTGTTATTAAATGATGTTCTAGTATGGAATAGTTTAATTTCTACTTTGTTGCATATGTAGTGATGTGAAAGAAAAGATTTTGAAAACAAGACTTCCCAAGATTCTGTGTCCATAAAAGGAGAATATGTGGAAGAATAATTATGAAGATAGATTGTTTTGGTATCTTCCTAAACATTTAGAAATATTTAGGGCAATACCTTTTGTCTCTTGGGATTGAATTGACGACTCACAAGGAGGCTTTATTAATTTTTAGTAGCTGAATTTCAGTAACTCTATGGCAAAGCTGTTTCTTGCTATACTTGTTCTTACTAATGAACACATATGGCACCATTGCAGGGAAGAATACTGAAAGTGGCATGAACCTACTGCTATTGCTTATGTTTATCAGGAAATAGGTATCAGTTCACTGTTTTTACTTTGGTTATATTGAATGTTTGTAAAGCCTAAGCAAGTAAATATAAATAGATGTGTAACATTTAGATGATAAATAAATACTCATGAACACTATTTTGTTTTCACTATTTATTTGGTCTTGAAAAAGCTATATTTTAATATAGATAGAAAATTTCCATATTTTTACTTTGCATTTTGAATCATATGCACTGCACATTGGCATGCATCACCACCAATAACTATGATGTATTTTGTTCCAATGTTGCAACATTCCAATTAACAGAGAGTAAAGATCTGATTCTCGGATGTCATGCTCTCTTTTCTGATTGTCTTAATAGGCTCAGAACCTTGAAGAGAAGTTTTACAGCAATCAAGACCAGCTGCTGGAGTTTGAATTATGCAGAATTTACACATGGGCTAGAAAACTTAGGCTTGATCCTGCACTTGGCTGATTTATGTTTAATGTTCTAAAAAGCATGTGATGGGGAGAAGAGGATGGCAAGGCGGCATTTTATTTTTGTGGCAGTCTACAGCCTGATGTTTAAACTCTGTCAAGAAACCTCAGCAGGCAGCTCTCACATCAAGAACAGAGATGAAAGTAAAATCATCTTACCTCAGTAATTCTACAATCCAAGGCCAAAATCTAGGTGTAACGTAGGTTATCTTTACCCTTTTCACGGATGTTATTCTGAATATCATTGATGACCAGTGAAATAAAGGAGAATTTCAGGGTTTGCAGTTGTAAAGCCAGAAATTTGCACTAAAAATGAGACGAAGGGAAAACTGTGAAAAACTGGTTTTATTATCTTTTTACTATCTTCAGATAGGAGAACTTCAAATATGTAGCACAGCCTCTAGAGAAGTACGAAATCAGCCAGATGAGTGCAACTGCCCTGTTTTCCATTTTTCTATTTTTTTGCCTCTGTTGCAGTTCTAGAGCCACATGGAGCATTCAAGATGCAGATTCATGTTGGATTTTCTGGTTTTGGCTTTCTGCCTTTGATTGTTTCTGTTTTTTGGGTTTTTTTTTGCTACTAGTGAGTGTGACCCAAGCATTTAAATTTTGAGGTATTGGTTTTCTTTAGCATACCACATTGCCATTCATTGTTTGATCTTTTCAGCCTCTGATATAGTGCTCTGTTTGACATCCATTATTGCTTAATAGTTTTGCTTCAGTAGCTGGAAAGAAATTTCTTAGATTTCCCTCTCCACATGTCTGTTGTGCCCCTCTGGTTAATACCTCAGTTTTTTGTTTTCTTTGAAGTCAGTCTCAAGTGTTTGAGAGTGCTCTGGTGTTGTTTTGGAGTGTTGCTTCTCTACTCACTTGAAGAGCACGTAGTTGACTGTAGTTAATCCACAGAAGATTTGAAAAACACTACATGTATTTGCTTAGATTTATACAACCTGACAAAGGGAAAGCAATATATATTAATTGGATATTAAAACTGAAGCTTTTCCCTTGCTGTATCTGTTAACTAAACATTCCCTCTGTTGATTGAAAAATGGATAGCTTGAAAGCTGTTAGTTATAATTTTACTGACACCTCACTGTCTGTAAAACTCCCTGGTTTTATTCTGAAACAGAACTTAAATAGAAGTTTATTTTAAACTTCTATGCATATGGTCATTTTTCAGATTGAAAGAAAGTCCTACTACTTTTAATAAGATACTAATTTCCTTGCCAATATTTATTAGACATCTAAGTGAGTCTGACAGGGACACAATTAAAAGGAATATATCCTTCTCCTTAAGAATAGCTTGGAGGAGTACTGGTCATGTTGCAATTCTGTCTGTTAACTGTGTTCTTTGGAGAGTGATCTATGTCAAATATATCTGAAAACCATACGTATGAGGAAGACTGAAGTTCAGTCAGTTTGTAGTCAGAATGTATCCTTCAATCTCATGCTTCCAGTGATACCATATTGTCTCAATTTGCTAATGGTAAGATTCCTAAGAATTTGTTTGTAATAGATTCTAAAATGTCTAGCTGGCTTTGTATCCTCATAATTCTGGCTCCTGCTGAGCTTGAAATTAAAAGTTTTGACAAGAAGCAAGAAATAAATATTTCTGTGTCATGCTTGCTCTCCTACTCTTGTTCTCTGCTGTGCACTCTCTCTCCCCCTGTTCTTTCTCCTTTTGATCTGGACCAGCCTTGCTGCTTCTTCATGGAAAGACTTCTTGACACCCTGGCAAGCATATGAATAAAGCTTCTAATGCAAATACAATTTTTTTGACCCTATCAATTAAGACAGACCTCATGCATTCTGTTGTCTCAAGATGATTTTGTATTTTCAGTGCTTTCAGCCACCTGTCATAATATCACTTGTGCTGACTTCAGAGCGTATGTGTATTAGCTCTAACCTATAGGGAATAACAATGAACTATTGCAGTTTATAATTTTAACAGTTTTAATAGTTTCATTGCCTTCTCTTTTATTTCCAAATTTACTGTGTTTTTTAATCATCACATGAGGTAGTTTTGTTGCTAAGGATTTTAGATTGATGTGCTCATCTAGCATTCTACTAACAGTGGATTTCTAGTGAGTTGTAGTCTGTTTACAACATTAAATGTAAGTGACACAAATAACTGGTAATAGATCCTTAATTGCCTGTTTTGGATTTTTGTTGGTGTGACTTCTTGTAGTGCAAGCTGTATACTTTTAAATGTTTGTTGTCATATGGACTTCTTGGTATTGATTTGTGTTATTTTTTATTGAGTTTCATTGCTTGTCTGGTATTATGAACTCTTCATACATAAAGATGTGGAAAAGCAACCTGTCATGGATATATAAATTTTTAAATTAATTTTATCAAATGGACTATTTTCAAGTGACACAGAAGATGATAGCATACATGCAACTTTATATGCAAGTTCTATTGCAAATAGTTCAATACCAAGGATTATAGGAAGTGACCTGCTCAACAATCTCTGACAAAGCACTTGTGTTTCTGCAGCAAACATTATTGAATGTTCTCTTCCATTATGCATAATAGCAGTTGTAATTATTCTGTGGCAGTTTCTCCTAACTTTATTATTAGGATTACTGTACCTAAGCCTGTAAGCTCATGTGAATAGTCTTTGTGTTCCCCAAGCTACAAGCAAATAAGTTGTGACCTTCAGTAGCAGCATAACAACTATCAAGTTAATCATTATTTATAGCAAAAGGGCATGTTTTTACCCTCCTACTTATGGAGCCTCATGTCCTATGAGGCTTCATCATATGGCTGGGGATCTCAATTTGCATGCTTTTAGCATTAGATTAGTTAGTAATTGGAAAGAGTAATGTTTTGTGGCTTCTGCATCACAGTTTAAATTAAGACCTGTGTGCCTCATTTGTAGCAGGCTTTTATGCCAAAAACTCGAGCAAAGAAGTTATAATGCTTCAGACGAGAAAGAAGAAGCCTCTGTGTCATTCTGTTTCTTATGAAAAGCCCTTGTGACCCTGTTTGTATTTCCTTTTGCAGAAGCTGTGTTTTGATTTTGCTAGACCTGAAACCTTACTACTAGTTAAAATATCATGAGGAATAAGTTGTATTGTTTCTATTCCTGTTTGTTGTAGAATCTTAATTTGTTTTTTTTACAATAGAGAAATGTGGGAAGGCCCACATTTATTGCCAGTGTCAGTGTGTGCTGTAGGTACAGGACTTATTTTTTTCCCTTTGCAAAGGATGCTGAGATTAGTATTGCTGCAGGTACATATTTCATTTTTAGTACATTATGCTTTTCTAAATAGTAAGATGATTATAAAAAGCTTGTTTGCTTGTTTGTTTTTTTCTCTGGGAATTAGTGTGCTTGATTCTCCTTTGATTTTAATTTTAAATGATAAGCAGTAACAGCAATCCCTTCCTTTCATCAGGCTTGCCATAAGTATGTATCCTATGTAATCTGATTTACATGCAGTAGTGCATTGAAAGATGTGAACTAGATTTTGTCATTAATTATGGATATTTAACATGTCATTTAATAGCAAAATATATTTCAAATGTATTTCCTGTAATACAACAGATTCTTGGCCTCTTACAGTAAGTAGGTTTGTTTTTACCAATTTTTATGGGTTTCACCCGTTGATGGAAGATTGATAAATGAAATGTAGACCTAACTTTATTTTTCTTCCCTTCTCTCAGCCTTCTTTGAATCCTGGGGGAAGACAAGCATCTGATGTAGTACTCTTAAACCACTGGAGCATTAGAAATTACGATGTACAGCGTGGGGACATTGTGTCACTGGTGTAAGTAATTTTGCATACGTTTCAATATATGCTTATGTAGATATTGAACCGTCTGTGTTTCATCTACAATAATGTAGGTATATACATGAGCAAGGGATCTAACATTTTTAATAATCAAATGTTGTTATTTCTATTGTCTCTTTTCAAAACTCAGATGTTCAAAGAATGTATTGCCAAGTTTTTACTTGAAAGAAATGCAGTGCAAGATATCATGTGATACAGTGTGTATGTGTACCAAAACTGCCAAGAACAAAGAGTTGTGAGATAGAAAATAGATAAAACATTATATGGCTTAAAGGAGTAGTAGTAGTTTTAAGTATCTTGGCTATGTACTTATGACAAAAATGTTCCTTATTGACTAATACTGTACATTTTTCTTCCTGGTGAATTATGTCTAGTGAATAAAATTTTAGGTAAGATCAGAAGAATTCAACCGCCTCCATAAAGGACAAATGGAGCAAAATATATAATTTTACATTTAAAATTGGGAGGTCTATGTATCAAGCCAAAAGGTGGCAGTGTTTTGCTGTTGAAAGTACTCAAGAATAACAGAGGACAGAAACTCCATTTCAGCCTTAATATAATATAGAAATAGAATGTCAAAGTGTTCATAACTGATACAGGGATATAATACATGCTTATATTATATGCTTGGGGAGTTTAAGCTTAAGGTTTTAGTTTTGTAAGTGAAATGCACAATATGTAGATTGTAACAGAAATGTCTTTGGAAGCCATATTATCTGCCTGCCTTTTTGTTGTATATCTTTTCTAATTGTCCTATTTTTTTTGCCTACCTCTTCACTGTAGTGATAATTTGTGAGGCAATTTTCACCACTAGCTCTTAAAGCCAACTCTCTCGTGTATTCTTCTTTTGCAAGACTCTTAAAATTTGCCCTGTGATCTGTCTCATTTTCTGTTATGTAAAATTTTTTGTAAATAGTTCAGCTACAAATATGGATTTGTTCATGCTTGCTACAGATAATATTGCAAAAGGACTCAAAAGGACTTAATGATTGCTGTAAAATGTGATTCTTCCTGTGTGTGCATCTTCTGCCCAAGTCATGCTCTGGTGATTGTTTAAAAGTCTGTATAACTAGTTTGTAATTAATAGACTGAACAGAAAATGATCATGTTGTCTGATCACAAAAGAAAATTAATAGTTGCATTTTTATTACTTTCCTTGAATGTTTGTGATTCTGTCGGAGCCATCTGCATTGGTTATTTTCACTTTGCTGTATGTTTGAGCATGATAATTATTATTTTAGATGCTGTAGGGATTTTGTATATTTGGAAACTTTTCCCTAATCTTAGTAGAGTTTATGTACACCCAAACAGAAGAAGTTGTATTTATGCACTGTACAGAAGTTTTTCTTAGTATTTGGGAAGTCCACTGGATAATCAGATCAGAGTATTCCAAAAACACTTTAAGGTCAATACAAAGGAAGTTGAAAAATGTAGAAATAATTTATTGGATAGTTTTAATATAAAATATCCTTCAATATTTACATTTATCAGTACCAACTTTTAAGTACCTCATGATGTAGGTTTGTTAGAAGCAGTTTTGGTCTGCTAAGTTAAGTTTTTAGTTGTGTAGAAAAGTCTTGCAGGATACAGTATCTGGATGTGATTTTGTACTTGTCAGATTTTGAGACTTAATTTTGCTATACAATGCTTTTATTGTGTAAACAGGATAATACTTTTTTTTAATCTTGGTGGTTTGCCTATGAATTCTATAACTTGCATATATGCATGAATTTTACTTGCTAGTCCTCAGAGTCAGATTTAGGTAAGGCATGAATGGGGAAGGCCCGTCAGGTACTCCTTTACTGCTCCTCTCAGAAATTCAGTTGAGAAAATGTTGATGTGTCTGAAATTGGAAAATAGGTATGTAAACCTCTGTTTTGTATCCTTGTTGGCTGCTTTATATTTGTCCACTGTCTCCTCTTTGCCAAGCTGTAGCAGAATTTAGAAGTTGTGGAAGGGTGGTCTTTCACAGAATAAGAGCTGTAGTAAAATATTCCTTCAAGGCATCGTGACCAGGGCCATTCAAACTCATCTTTTTGCTCCAAGTTTTGCATTTTGACCCTCTACTTACAATGGGCTTTGCTAGTTGGCATCTCAACAATTCCTTTAGAAATTGTGGTAGAAACAACTGCCATCCAGAATGACGTGGTATCTCTGATGGTGTGAAGAAAACAAAGAGGTGAGTTAGCCTTGATGGTCCTGGATGCCTCAGAAGAGAATCAGTGAGCCTGTGGTCATGGTTCTCATACTTCTTGGCAGATCCAAAAGTTTTTCCTCTGTTGTCCAATCTAGTTCTTGATAAACATATATGTATATATATATATTTATTTATTTTATGACTTTGATTGCAAATGAGCACACAAGTGCTCAAGTACTTGATGGTGTTTATACCTAGTAAAGGTACTGAATGAATCTGCATGTGTCTCTGTCATCTTGATTTCTGTATCTGGTGTAGGTGAACCACTCATCTCTACCCCAGCTGTCAACCAGTGTATGCACACGTGCATTTATTGTGTTTTAGACAAAATACTTAGAATGGCATTAGTCTTTAAAAATATTAAATTAGAGCCTGGTAAAACCAATGGAGATAATAAGTTGGTAACGATAAAGTATTTCTTTAATTGCACTTTAGTGGTTTACAAATAGTTATATCTTACCTCAGCCTTTAGAATATTTTTTCCCTTTAGCTTGAACTCATTTTTATTGATACCAGAATCAGGAGAGCTCAGTGTTACATGCTGTAACTTTTGAACTCACCATCTTAAGTTGATTCAGAACTAAGCAAAATGTTATCATTCTTAACTTGATCACTTGATTAATTTAGGTACTGCTGTATTACTGAGATATAATACACTGAAAATCAAAACAAGAATAAGTTTTAAATAAATGAAGTAATTTCAGTTCTTTTGTGTTCCAGAATAGTACTTTCCATCTCTTAAATGGATTAAAAACAAGAAAAAAATGTGCTAAGTTTTTAGTTTTGGAAATGCATTTATTTGTCTTCAAAGAGGAAAAACAGTCATGTAGCATGTGAGGTCATCTTTCAAAGAAGAATACTTGTTTTTGCCAGGCAGACCTTGACTTTTCAATAACTGGTGTGTTGAAACAGGCATCTATTTTTTAAGAGCTTATCTGAGGTAGATCTCAACAGTTGTGCAGAGCTTTATCAGATATTGCAGAAGGAGTTGTAAGATACGTAGTGCTCTCTCAGCTGGTTTTGCTCTGTGAAGTTGGAGTGCCAGCAGCATTGTAGCTGGAGCCATATGTGTCACGGTGGGGGTTGTCCTGCTCATGCCGTTCCCTGGGAATACATGCTGCAGCTACCCTTCCCAGTGCTTATACAGATAGTGCTCTTCTACTGCACATTAAGGACATTTGTGCCAACTTTACCTGTGTGTCATTTGTTTTGTACAGTGTACTAGTGCAGATGTTGTTTTAAAAAGATGTTGCCAAAGATTGATTTCTAGGTCTAGAATTCATTTTGGTTTCCTTTATGGAAAACCTCCTGTCCTGATTGTACAATCATAACATCTTTTTATTCCAAAATTCCTGACTTGATGTAGAAAAAAGTTGGTGCTTAGATTTTCAAATGAAGAGAAGTTAAAGTTGTAAATATTCACAGACACTAATTTTTATCTTGAGATCAAAAACTAGAGGTTATGTTAAAGGTTGTGCCATGTCTGTAAGAGAAAGAACACCTTCCCAACGTTTGACTGAGAGCAGAAACCTACTTGCTGGATAGGTAGCCAGGTGTCCTTCCATTGCTAATTTAGAATGTGTTCTTATGTGTCAAATAAAAATAGCTATGCTAAATTAATCTGAAGAAAAAAAGAAGAGAACCATGCTGTTTGTTCCGTACATTCTGAATGGTAACACGCTTTTAAAAGTATGAACTATAATAGCTAAATGGGCAATATGTGTAAAAACATGTTTTTAAAGGTCAGCTATAAAAATAAGGAAATAAGTGTTGTATATTTTGTCAGCTTCTTTTGAGTTCTCTTATAGGAGCATAATTACTTCAAATACAAATCTAACTTTCTACATAGAAATTTCCTTGACATTAAAAAAACCCTAAATCATACTTCTTGTCTCCTATCCTTATTATCCCTCTGAGGGATATGAAGTGGTTTCTGTCACTGCTTCCTCTGACTGTAAGATGTACTCAGACCTTAGATAAATTCCTTTATTTTGGGTAATCTGCTGAGCATTTATGTGAACTTGATCTTTGAAAAATCCAGTGCAGATCATAATTCTGGAGGAAAAATCAAAGTACTGCATTTGAAGTTGTTTCTGCTGCTGTGTCCCTCACTGGCATCTGTTCAGAAATGAGAACTGGAAAAGATAATTGCGATGATGATTTTGTGTGATGATTCAACAAGTTTCGGCCTAAGCATGCAAATTTGAATAATGCAGTTTTTGAAGGAATGTAGTCTTGTTTAGTTGATGAAAAAAACAGAGTTCTCAAATGGTACAAACCTGAATATATGCTATTCATAGAAGATCACAAATTGGAATTTCATTATTGAGACTAGCTTAGTAAAATAAATATCAGTAAGAAGGTACTTACTGAAGGAACTGCCTTGAATTTGAATTAGTTGTAATTATGAAAAGATTTTCTATTAACTTCTGATAGATATAACATGGATGGATATGTAGTGCTTCTTTGTGACTAAAATAGTGGACAACCTTTCACAAATACCTCTGCTTGGCCTTCTTAAGTCTTCCAATTTCTGTTCTATTTTTGTTTGTACTTAGGTCTCTGTACCAAGTCATCTGTCTTCTGGCAGGTAGGACACTGCAAAGGAGGTTGTGCTGACACAGAAGCTAAATAATCACTTTAGTTTCTGTGCCTCAGTGACCTCAGAAAATCTTTTCCTATTCTGTTCTTTTAGCTGGGAAAAAAAACTTCCTCATATGTCTTTTCTTGATAAAAATCAAATATATAGTTCTACTTTTATTATCTGTGTTACAATCTATTCTTAGTGTGGGTACCATACTATATATATGTGTTAATACTGTTGATGGAAGAAAGCCTTGCATCTTCTATTTGTAAAGTAAAATACTTTTTCTAAGGAAACTTTTCAGATACTGTACATGATCCTTGGTTTTATTATGAAGTTCTCAAGAGGAGTTTAATAGGCAGTTATTGTATTACTGTGGAAACTGAGCAGTTGTGGAGGAAAGAAGTTGCTGCAGTTGAAGTTAGGGTTGTTATATTTAAGGTCTGTGGATATGACTTGGAAGGTGACAAGATTTGATTGCAAGAATCACTGCTGGAAAGAGTCTGGCTAAGCTCTTTAGGCCAAAAAGTCACATAAATGACTGTTATAGCTTACAGATTATTTAGTGGTTAAATTGAAATTGGAGATTTAAAAATAACTATATTTATTTTTATAAAGGCAATGATGGGGAAGTCAGATGGCCTTTGCTGTTTGTGAAAGAGGTGTTGACTGATTGATTGGGAAGACTACTGTAGTGTTGTAAGTGGTGCTGTGAGAACTTTGTATTCTGTTTGATTTTGATTTTATTGGCCTTGCTATTGAATTAAGTACTGTGCTGTTGAATTAAGAAACAGATTATGCTTACTAAACATTTATTACAGTATCTATTAGAATATTACATTGGAAGTTTACTAAATCCACTTCATTGATTGCCCAGTTGTTTTAGGTTTTGGGTTTGTTTTGTTTGTTACCTTATTTTTGGTTTTCTTGCATATAGTATAGTCTGTGTTTCATTTAAAATGCAGCATTGAGATACTTGACAAAAAAAGAAAAATAAAGTCAGATGCACAGTCTGTGGTATTTGATTGAATTTACTTCTGAGGTAAGTAGCACAAAATTTCTTTAAGACCCATTGTAGTGAAAGTGTAGGGAGACTACTGTCTTGCCCACCTCAGAGGCAAAATACTTAAAAATACAGATCTGTAGATTATCCTGTGTAGAACAGCTTTAATTTTGATGCTACTGAATTGGTACTGTATATACTGATTGGTATATTGACTTATCTATATTTACACTGGAATAACTGTGAGTTATAGTAGTGTTTCAACTCAGCTAGATTAGGTTGTAAATAACAAAAACAAGTTAATTTGAAGTTACACAAATATATTTATGTCTGATTCTTTGGAAAGTGAGAAAGATGTGAGAAAAACTGGTTGTGTTGTGATCTTCAGATTGTAGGATGATTAGGTGTCAGCAGCTAATTGATACATAAGGAGGCCCTTTGCTCTGCTGTTGGAGGAGCGTTAACAGTAATTGTCAATCTCAAAATTAACTGATTTTTTAATTAATTTTAATTTTTTTACTTCACCTTTTAGTGACCAGGGAAAGGAAGAAGAAAAAACCAATTTTACCAAATGACATAATTTTTACCTTTTCAGTAGAAATTAAAACAGTTTTTTATGGAAGGGTTTTTTATATTCTTCTAGATGATGGGCAATCACAATATGTTGGAGGTCCTAGGTCTTAATGGACAACTGCCTGGAATGTTACAGAAATTGCAGTGGTGATTTGATTGGCTGGAAAGCTGTCTCTGATCCTGCAATTCTGCCATACAGTAGGGTGGATGACTGCCCTGTGAAGGTCATGTTGAGCAAAAGGAGCTTGAAACCTGTCTTGGTTTAGAAAAATGTCGCTTTTACCTTTTGAAATAGTTATAATTTAGATGCTAGGAATATGCTTTGCTGTAGCAGAATCTGCTGACAAGTATGTACAGAAAGGTAACAGTATATATTTCCTGAATGTTTTTTCCTTGAACCTTAAGAAACTTTGACAACTCTTATAGGAAAATATTTAATTCCTTTTTTTCCTCTGTACATTTCCAACTGCTGAGAAGTAATTACTGGTTATTTATGACTGGCATTGCTTGTGGTTACTTGGAACTAGGGAAGGTTTTACAAGTCAGTGAAATAAGCTACACAATCTCATTGCTGAAAGTGGCAGGCAATATGATTGTTTCAGCAGCTAATGTGAAATTCCAGTGCTCATTCTCTGTAGAGCATTCAGATTAGACACCTCCTTTTTATGTAATTTCAGACTGAAAATCTGTGATGATATAGGATAAAAAAATTAATGGGGATTCATATGGTTATTCTTGCACTTTAGATCAAGTGTATTTTTGATTATGGTAGCTATAGATGGACAATAATTTTTAAATATATGCTCTGAATACATTCTCTGTTTAATCTGCTGATAAGATACCTCAACACTTTAGAGGATTGTTAAACTGATACTTTGTTGAAAGTAATTTCCTTTGCTTGAAAGTGAAGCAAATGTTCCGACTATGATTCCTGGAGAAGATAACAAATCAAAATACTTAATTCTAGGTTCCACTGCACTTATGAAATGATGAATTAATGAAATGCTAGATTCAGTTTAAGATAAACTCACTATTTTAAGTGTTTGCCTTTCATGTTTCTTTACTTGAATTGTGAATCGTACACATTTTGGACCTAAAGGTGCTATATCACCTATTATGAAGAAGTTTTTCTATTCTTATGAGGAGAGGAAGTAATGATTTTTTTCTGGGCTTT
>VZTB01006150.1:283386-321108 GCA_013397245.1 Thryothorus ludovicianus | reverse complement strand
TGAGGTGATTTTTTTTTTATAGGATATTTCAAACATTATGTTCTTGGACAAATTATAGATTAGCTATTGCCACAGCTGACTTTGTATCTTTCAGTAATAATAACTTCTCCTAAGCCAGTTTAGTCAGTTGTATTATGAGCAACCATAAATATTAACTACAGAATGCTTCTTCTAGGAACCTTTCAATTAACTACACATATGCTGACAAAGTGAATTTTGCTTACACATGAAAAATACTTATTTCCAATCTAATTGGTGAAGTTGGAAGAAAAACCATGGGTCATGATCTGTGCTCAGTACATTGTGGACGTGAATATTTTTGCATGTAATAAGCAGTTTTGGCCTTGTTTTCTGATTTTTCAACCTGTTAGCAAAGGCAAAAAGCAAGAGAATGGCAAATTATCAGGTTTAAAATGATAATTAACCTTATAATCACTGTATTTTCTAGGGAAATTATATTGATGAAAGTAACATTAGGTTTTTTTTTTGCACAATCAGCTGTTCTTGAAGATTGCAATTGAACAACATCTAGCTTTAAAAACATGCTTATGTATTTGGGACTTCATTGTTATTGTCAGCTCTCTGATGATTAGCTACAGAGAAAAGTGCTTCTCAGAGATGCACAGCAGAAGGACAAGACAGGGGCCACAATTGCAGCAAGAAGCATTCTGACCATGCACATGGGGAAAAAAAAGCAGAATTAGAATCACCGAGTCATTAGCTAGAGAGGCTATGAAACCTCCAGCCTTAATTGAAACTGGACTAGCAAAAACCCAAGCATCCTCATCTGCCTTTCCAGTCGCATCTGTTTTGGCCATCAGCTGAAGTAGATGACTTCCAGAGGTTCTTTCCAACCTGAATTATTCCCACAAAATGGGATTTCAGCAATGGAACTTTTAAGATGTGGAGCATAATATCTATACCCTATCAAGGTTAACATTACTAATTAATGTTTACAATAAGCATTATGATGTTTTTAATTTCTTTTATTGCATGGAAGTGGAGTTTCTAAAAGCTCCACCTGTTCTTGTATCTTGTTCTGTATATATGGTTGTGATATTTATCTTATAGCTGCTTCTAAAGCCATGCACTGAAAACCGGTTTTGTTAACAGCTGAGCACACAGAGAATGGTAAGATTGCATTTGGGTTTTAGAACTAGATTGTAAATTGTCTGAAGGAGAAACCATGAGTAGGTTCAGGCAGATGTGTGTGGTGCCACAATCAGTGGTGTGGGTGGCAAGCAGACGTCTGAACACTGGGATGTGTTTAACGTGCTATAGTCAAGGGAAATGCTTTGCCAGTACATGGGGACAGAGGCTGCCACGTGAGAAGTGGAGCCCGCTAAAGTACACAAACTGCTGTTTGCTCACTTGATAAATTTTCAATGAAGTCTGACTGGGCTCATTCATAAAGGACTGAAAATAAGAGAAAAATGTGTCAGGAATAAAGTATAAAAGGCATGTAAAATGAAGGAAAAAAAATTAATGTGATAGAACACTGGAAGCAAAGACAGGGGTTACCTTCAAATTTTCACATCGTGTCTGTAATTTAATGACTTTATGTAGGAAGAAACAACAAAAATCACTTTTATTTATTTCATAAATAGAACTTAAATTGATTTGAACTTGACCCGTGTCTTCTGCCAAAATGGAGCAGAACACTCTAGCCAGCCTATTCTCTTGCCACTTAGCTCTGATTTTCCCTGCTATTGTAGGTATCTTTTTTTATTGCTACCTTTGTGAAATGTAAAAAATTAGTATATAAGCAAAATTTTGGACTAAGGAAGGGAAAAGGTAGGAGTAAAAACTTAAATTATTGTTCTCATAAACCCATCATCCATAGCATAATTCCATTTAAGGTTTCAGTAATTAATAGAGTATATCTTAAGGCAAAAACAGATAGATAGCATATTTCTTGTGTTATGTGTTGTTTTATATGTTTGCTTTAAGGGATAAATTAGTGGCATTCTCAGAACAATAACTTTGATGTTTCCAGAACTAGGGCAACTGTAATGACAGAAGTGTGGTCTTGCCATATAAAGGGAAGTCTGTTGTCAGCAAGCAGAGGATAATAGCATCCTGTACACCCAGAAGGCCTGCTGTGATGTTTGTGTCTGCATAAGATCCCCTTTGCCCTCAGAACAGGCTATTTTTAAACTGGTGCTGAGTTTGACCTTAGTAAAGAAATACTGTTGGAAGATTTTTAAATGCATGATCATGCACAGTGTGCTCTTTAGTCCTATAGGACGCTGACAATAGTAATTTTTCCAAAGAAAATTTGTTTTAGTTTGCACTTTACTTGAGTTCAAAGGCTTACCTGTTTAACATTGCCAGGGAAAACATGATTACAAATTATTTTCTGTATCCTTAATTGTTATAGCTTACTTGAGTCCATAAGACAGAATTAGAGATTTAAATTCATTGTTCCATGCAGCTTATGATGAGACGGTGTCACATTTCTGATTAAAATAGAAATAGCTTCCATAGACTTTGTTGTTGTTAACTAAATTTTCCCCACTGAGTGCTGATGTCATTGTAAAACTTATGAAGAATATGAATTGTTCCAGGTCAGTAGTGCTACTACTTCATAGGAACAGCGAGCACACCTTTGGTAACTGAAGGGGAATGTTGGTATAGTTGACATACATTTGTTGTAACATCTTTTAAATACCTTGCAATGCCAGGAAATTTTAAGAACAACCTCTAAGACCCTTATGTTATCATGTGGTATCTAAAGATAGGTTTTAAAACTGACAGTGATGGGAAAGTGCAATATTGGAGTGATTCCTTTCTGGGAGAATTTTATGATGTGAGTGTATGTAAACTAACATTAAGGTGAACCTGACTTAGCAAAACAAAGACCTTAAAATGTCTGAACTCAAATGTAGCAGAAAAAAGTGCATCTTAATATCTGAAACTTCTAGATTATTGGTTTTTATAATTGAAGCAGGTGAGCATTTTCATATAGAATATTTTCTCCTCTTTATTTTCCTCTTTGCCTTTTCTTTTTGAGAAGATATCTCAGTGATGATCTCTGTGAGAGTTTTGAGTAGCTGGCCTTCCAGTTTTATTCTTTTTTTTGAGTTCTCTTTTCTAATCCTGTGGCCATTTGTGGTGTTGAAAAGACTACAGAGTTTGTGAATGCATAAAATGGGCTGGGGGTTATGTGAGTAAGTCTGCAGCTTTGGAGCTGTTGTGTCCCACTCTTGTAAAGTCTGCCACCATTTTTTCAGCTAATTCTAAATTGCACTTTTTTTCCTTTAAAACAATTAAAAGACCTTTTGTGCATATTTGTTATGTATGTTTTAATCAGCTATTACCTGTGGTTAGTGAACAGGTATAGCATAATATAACTCTCTAGTAGCTGTGTGATCGAATTGATACATTTGAAAATACTTAAAGCTTGCAAAGACTCTTAACAGTTGTGTTTCACATTTCAGTGGTGTAACTATATGCAAGACAGCTCAGCAAGGTTTTCCACTTCACAAGATTTGCTAATGCAGCTGCAGTAAACCACCAAGGGAAATTTAGATTTGAAGGGACTCTTCATGTCCTGATTTGTAAAAGGCCTCCTGGGCTATCCTAGAAATTTCTGCTAGCAACTACATTTAGCTGTTCTGTGTGGCTTGTTTCAATTCCTGTGTGCAGTTGTATATACTGTTTGCTGGAGCTCATGAGGTATGACATGGCAGCAACAAGTACATTCTCTAGGTGGTAGCAGCACGGCTGACAAACCTGTCAGCTCCTGGTACACAGAGAACATGAACAGAGAGTTTGCTGTTATTAGCACAGAGCATTACTTCAGGCTAGAAAGAATCAATCTTGGTATATCTTATCTACCAGTTAAATCCTGCTTTATGATATATTAATAATAATATGACTGATACTGGAATGGGCTGAGTAAAGGTTCTATTATTTTACTGTTTTGTTCTTTGTCTCATACTTACAGTTGAGAAAGTGAATAAATAAAACACATCAATATTTCTTTTATCATGAGCTTCATCTACATGAAGCTAGAAGTTGTACAATATGTAATGTTATCTCATGAAGAACCCTTTTGAACACAACAGGGTTTTGATTGCTGTATTCATATATTCCTGATTGGTCTCCCATGTGTTTTCTAAAAATGAATTGTTTTTGGAGATTGCTTTGGAAATTTGATCCAAGTACAAAAGGTGAACTAACATAGACTTGTATGAATAACTGATGTTGAAAATGGTCTTTGACTTAGGAAGAAAATAAACCACACTCAGAATTTGAGAATTGCAATAGCAAAAATTTCAATGAATGTGAATTGGTGAAATAATATTTTTTTAAAAGTCTCTGATAGACAAACTGACAAATAAGAGCCATGCATAATAATTTAATAATAATTATTATGTGTAGGTAATACTTGTAGAACAGTTTCAGATTACATGATCGATTTGGGAAATATCCTTTATGGATACACAGAGGTCAGATTTTCGAACAGTTGTCATGCAGTAGCAGAATGACTGCAGCATATTACTCACACCCCCTGCAAAAATTCCACATTCTTAAATGTGGATGTTCTTTATGAAAATCAGTAATTTTTCCTTTCTCCCATCAACTTGGAACAAAAGCAATGGTTGATACTGCTGAGAACCCAGAATCTGAAAGGATTTGGAATCCTTGTAGTTCCTTAGAGCAAATGAGGTTCATATTGCCTGTAATCTTCATTTTGCTCTTACAAGTCCAGAATACATGGTCAACTTTTTCTCCTTAGGATTCAAATCTGATATATATATAGAAAAGAGTTCAGATAATCAGAAGACTTAAAAAAGAGCAAAAGGGAAAATTTAAAATGGGTGTATTTTACACCTTATTAAAAAATCAAATATATTGTATTTATGTTCTTTTAATATATTAATATATGGATGTGTTTTTGATCTATATAAATGTTTTAGATCCTAGAGTGACATACTATTATATTTGAAAGCAAAATCCATGTTCATCCATTGGAGTGTGTATGCAGCAGCTGAAGGTGCTCTCCCTAGAATGGTAATCATTTGGTTGCACATACAGAAAATTCACCATCTTAGTCGTGTAGAAGATATATACATGTTATATAAGATATATACATTTGTTCTGTTTAGGATCCGTTAAAAAAATATATATATCATTCTAGCCTGTGTACTCCTGCCCATGGTAGAATTGGCAGGGTTGGACTCCATGACAATTTGAGGTCTCCTTCAACGCAATCCATTGTGGGGCCATAAGATCGCTTCCTAAGTTGTTTTCTTGCTGCTTTTGGGTCACTATATTCAGGTTCATACTAATAAGCTGTAACCAAAGTAACTGGGATTTATATGGATGTTTTATGCTAAAGAAACACATGGTTAGGTTTGTCTCCAGTTAACAGTTTTTGATGCTTAGATCGTATCTGTATCTGAGGTCATGGCCAAGCCATAGATCATGTGCTACTGAAAAATCAACTGCTTTACATCCCCCACTTCATTTGAGTATGTACATCTTGGGATGTCAATCATGCCTCTTTCAACCAGTCATCATAAATACATTCAGAGACATAAGAGAGAAAACAAGGAAGCTGAAATCAGGCCTGTGATGAAAGAAAAATTATATGATCGATGCTGTTCTTTTCTTTTGTTGATCCTAGCTGCATCTTGGTGGAGTGCCTATTCAGTAGCAATTCTAGAGAGAAGATTGTGACATCTTTATTTTACTTCTGATTTTGTTTTGCTTTATTATTGCAGACTTCTTTAAACAGACTACAACAGACAAGTTCATCTGTTAAAGTTTGGCCAGTAAGCAAGCCTGTTTCCTTCCTTCATAGGCTCTTATGTCTTATTTGTATTTCAGATGTGTCTAACGAAGGCTTAAGGACGAAGCCTCTAACTTATTATTTTATTCTTATTTATATTCTGTCATGCCTAGGGATGCTGATTTTGGACAAAAGCATCATTATTCAAGAAACTCTACATAGATTTCTTTGTTGCCTCAAGGGGGATTTATGCATTAAACTTACTCCAATTATCTCTATTGTTTTAATAGTTAGATATCATAAATCAAACCTACTCACCAGAATTTCTTTCTAGTCAGTGGAGAAAAACGAGCACTTACAGAAATGAGTTTTTATCAATTATCCTGAGACATTCTATGTTAAATGATGGGCCAAATAAATGACATGTAATTTAATTAGAATAAAAAATATTCCTATTTAAATTTTCCACTTTAGTCCCTAAACTAGGTGATCAAATAGTAATGTAATTGAGTGTGTTTCACTCTACAGTTTAAAGGGTTATTTACGTGCAGTTTACTACTGCTCAGAAAAAAATATTTACCATGTTATATCTTAAATTTCAGGGTGACATTTCCAGCTTTTCACTGTACCTATTTGGACACTCCTTTTGGGAGACTGTGATAGCTGACCAACAAGGGTCTTCAGTTTTACAGTCAAATTTTCATCCTGTTGAGATTAAGCATCTGTTAATGAGCTATACATGCAGATAACTAAATATTGGGGGAGCTTCCATACTGTTCTTGTGTTTACAATATTATTTTCTTTTTTCCCTTCCTTCCTCTCTGTCTGTTGAACCACATACAAGAAATAAGGTCATAATTTAATGAATGACCCTTTGGATCACAGATGCTGACAAAACGAAGCCTGAACATTTTAAATTGGCTGGCTGCTGTTATCCTAACAGAGCCCATTAAAGTCACACAAGAGAGCATAACTTATTATGTAGTGAAAATGTGACTTTTTTCATGGTTTCTTTGTAAATGTGACAAAATTTATGGATGGCATTAGTGATACTAAGTTGACAGAATTAAAACCACTGTTTATGGACACAGTTCAGTAACTTGATTTAATTAGATTCTCACTGCATTCATCTAAGAGGATTTTCGGGCAGTATTTTATGATGGTTTGAAAGAGAATGCTGAAGCTCTCACAAAAGTGAAGAATTAAAAGCAGTGTTTTCATTTAAATACATAGACGTTTGGCTAATTGCTTAATTAGACTCTTGCACTTTGAGACAGTGGACAATGTTATGTATAGGGGCTTCAGCTGCTGTCAAACCTGAAAAATCATCTTAAGCTAATGATTTACAGCTTTAACACTGAGTGTGTATAACACAGAGCAATTCAGCTCTAACTCCGATAAACACGCTAGAAATGGGGCAACAAAATCTAAGCTCCACTGATAGTATTGACTGTACTGGGAACTCCTGACCCTTAATTCCCTTATTGATACCTAAATTTAGCATGGGATGTGGAACAGTATCAGAAGTAAGTGAGGCTATAAGGATAATCAATTATCTTTTCTGTCAGAGCAGATAATGCCTTTTAATTTCTTCTTTCCTGCTTTCTTCCTGTATCTTTCTCAGGTTACCTCTCCCCATTAATAGTCAGCCTAATTGTAAATCCACTAAGCATTGTATTATTACTACTGCCTACTTTTTAAACTTTACTGAAAATAACAGGCAATAATAATTCCTGGGATTTTTAAGATGAATCTTTTGGACATTTAAATATGGTAATCTTTTGGAAAATGCAGTATAAACCTGTGAAGTGAATGTTAGGAGTTGTAAATTGAATGCAAATAAATGCTAGAGAGTTGAAAAAAATAATTAATGAAATTACTGATATAAGTTTAGGGAGATGTCAGAGTTACAAGAGGGCTTGTGCTCTGTTAAATACAGTAAATGGTATTAAGGACATTATGTTGTATGCATCTTAAAAATTCCTGACAAATATTTTACACGAAAAAGCAACATTACCAAGAACTACCATTCACCTTGTAGCAAAAAGGCCGAGTTTATTTTATTCCACACTAGAATGAGATTATGAAATTAAAGTCAAAATTAATGAAACTTTTCAAACAAAATAATTTAGATTCTTCTTCAGCATGGAAGGTTTGAAGAAGGTACTTTCAACTAGGAACAAATACAAGAAAGTTAGCCTATCCCCAACTTTTTGCAAGCCAAAGTAAATCTTGATATGGAGTCCCTTTTTGAGGGCTGTGGTGGAAGGGTAGCTGGGAGATCTATTAAACCACAGATTTATAAACTAAGGTTTTGGCACGGCAGTTGCCAAAGCTGTACAGACAATCAAAAATTGAGATGTGGCAGGAGTGCAAGACCACTGAGATTGGCTCAGCTGGATACAGTGTGATGCTGATAACACCAAGGTTGTGGGTTTCATTCCTGTATGGGTCACTCCCTTAAGAGTCAGACTTCATGATCCTGGTGGGTTCCTTCCAGCTCAGAATATTCTGTGATTTTGTAAATATAAGACTACTTACTGTAACTCTCTGACAAAAAAAAATCCACATTTACTTCAGCATCTCTTTTAAAACTGGCAAAACAAGGTGCGAATTATCAGTTGGTTTCCCTACCTGTGTGCCCTTCCCTATGTAGTTCCTCAGCATTGAGACATTGGATATGTTTCTCTCCACTAAATAGTACTTGAATCTGTACAGCATCTGTTTAAACAAATTCAGGGACAGTTGATCCATGAAATGCTAAATGTTATTTCCTCTACAACTTCCTGTGGCAACAAGCTGCAAAATTATCAGGTATTTTTTGTTCTTCGTTTGTTCTTCATCCAGGGAATGTCACAAATCCATGCATCTGATTGTTAATTTCAAATTTTAATTTCAAATTTAGCTGTAAATTGTGCCAGTATTGCAGCTCTCAGTAGCTCTTTCTATGAAATTCAGAATGGATTGGATGAGAGAATGAACAATCTTCAGAGCATTGTTTAGATTTGAAGAATCTCTTCAGACTGACTTGTCTCAAAAATAAGAAACTGTAATTTATGTGAAAACTGTGTATTTCTTGCTCGTATTTCATTTTCCTTTGCATTAATATTGTAAGAAATGTGAGAAATACTCAGATGATCTCAATTTCAGTACTTCATGTACTGACGGAAGGTATCCATAGATCAGGTGTTGAGTCCTGACATTGTGTCCTCCATTATTAATATTATTTGCTCCAAGCTAGTATTAAATTTGTATCTTAGTCAAGATGCATATGAAGAAGTATTTCTGGAACAGGAAAATGAATCCTATGATAATTTTTCTTTATGATTATTTAGTGACGGTACTCTTAAAATGATGTGTTTATTTAATTTTTAGTTACTTCTGCCATGTTTTTCATATTGCTAACTTGTCTCTGAAATTCGCTTGGATTCTGAAATTGATGCAATATAAGAAAGCAGGGGAAAGGTTCACATAATTCCAAAATTAAACTTCACTGCTATATTATAGTGAGAAATATGCCTCTACATAGACCGTGTATTGGCAAGATATAGTGTTTTTTCCTGAAAATTTCAAATTTTGCTATGAAACATCAAAGCTTACTATGAAATCTTCATAAAATATTTTTTTCCTAAATGATGGAACAAAACCCTCAAAGAACTCTATGCCTGCGCTCTTCTTACTAATGGTTCCTAATTTAATATTTTTATTTGTTCCTTAAAAAAAAAATGCTGCTGTGATACCTTTCTGATGTCTGTTAAATTTAGTGGAAGCAGTAATGGTTCTGGGAGAAGACCACGGTGTATTGAAGAAAATGGTAGTTTTTAAACTTAAATATATCTGGTTTTGTATTTTTTGTTGCACAGTAGATTTTTGTTTTACAGATACCAGTTTAACTTTAGAAATTCTCAGCCTCTCAAATAGTTTCCTTTTACTGAGAAAACAGTGTCATGACAATATTTAAGTCTACTGAACAAAATTTTGTTTCGCTAAATATACCCAACTGGCCAACACTGATGTACTCACTTCATTACTTTCTAGTTCAGTTGTAAAAATAACCCAGCAAGCCTTCCTTCTTTGAAAGGATTATTCTAGGGAACATTTGCTTTACAAAGAATAAAACATTTGGTGTTACTACATTTGACAGAAGACATGCACAATTCTTACCCTGTATTTACTATGAAGTGATGTTCTTTCTTTATTACTAGAATTCAGAGATTATTTTCTTAGAATGATATAAAAAACCATTCCTTAAGGAATTTCATGGTACATTTTAAAAATACTTTCTTTTTATAGTGTTCTTCATACTAAAATAAATAATACAATCTCTAAGGCATAATGGAAGGTGTATGGGAAGAATGAAGAACTGCTACTTCGAGTGAAGTTTGAGGGGATTATACAGTAAAACAAGGCTAATCTAAGAAAGCAGCTATAATATTGCTGAATGTTTTTACTTTCATGCATTTTAAAGAATGTTGATGTAGACAATAAAAGGGCACATTCATCAAAATATATAATTTAATTTAAACGCCCCCCTCCCCCCTCTCTGCAGCTCAGTTTAAGCATACTCGGATTAAGTACTCAGATTTCACATGATGGTGAAGAAAAAAACCCTGAGGACATTTAAAATTTATGAGGAGTCTTGAGATTTCATTCATTATGTTGACAATATGCACAACTTCTTTTCAAAATGGATTGGACCAAAAAAGGTGAGCAGGCATGGTTGAAAGACTTCTTCCCGCAGTGTGCGCTGAATTATGTGAGTTACTTCTGCTTATACGTTACCCCAGAGGACTGCTTAATGTGCTTGGTTATATAGAGCTGCAAATTTTTAGCTGTGGGCTGGTATCCATATTGAGCCATAAATTTATAGTTGATCTATTGCTTTCTGGGCAGCCCAGTCATACTCAGAGGGAATTAAGGGCAGTTATTGATTTCCTGCTAAATAAGAGTCTTATCAGTCTAAAATATAAAAAATGTAAACTAGAGTCTCTATATGAAGCAAATATATATTCTAAATATTGCTTGCAGATGAAAACATTTTTATAATTATGAATTTGCATATAGATCTGTAAAGATGCCTTCTGAATGGAAAGAACTATCTATAATTTTTTTTACCCTTTGAATTGTGATTGACAAAAACATTTCTGCCAACAAATCTTTGGCTGCTGTGGCTACATCTTTATTCTGACAATGTACTGTTCTAACAGGGTGTAATTTTAGCTTGTTTTTAGCTTCTATTAAATACACCAAGGTGAATATTGCTTGAGTTAGGGGTCTCATCTGTTCATACGTACCATAGCAAAAACTGCTTTATAGAATAAAAAAAATTAAGCAGTGATTGCTTATCAACTGTGTATCAGCTTGTGTCTTTTTGAAATTTAGAACAGGCTGATTCACTGAGATGCAGAGCAAAATCTTTTATTAACTGACGCTTTCTTTTTCTGATCAGCAATTAAGCTTCCAAGTAAGTCTGCTTAATTTCACTTCCATCCTGTGAAAATCAGCTGCTGTTTTCATGATACTGATATAACAAGTAAAGGAGGAAAGAAATTACCTCCACTGACAGAATAAGGAAAACTTTGTTGTGTTGTTTCAACTTAATTTACATTTGGAATTGCATTCTGCTTCAAAATCTAAAAAACCATCAGTCTCCCTTTCCCCCCTCTGTCCCCGTGTACTATTTTTTCTTCTTTTTTCCCCTCTTCTTTCTCTGCCTTGTTTTTGCAGTGAAGAATGTTGAGTGAACATGGATTATTTCTCATCAGAAAGACATTTATCCTGGTGGATTTCAGCCCACATTTTCCCTTTACTATAAACTTTTTCAGTTGACATGAAGTAATCTGTATCCTTCCTGAGGATAAAGGAAAAGTTTTTCTGTAAATATTATTTCGCAGTTGGAGTCTAATTTTGTGTCAAAGTTGTGTTGCTGTCTAGAAAAAAACCCCATACATCAAGTTTTTATTTTCCAGGTGAGTTTGTTATTTAATTGGTTTGTTGTTGTATACACATATGGCTGAAATTATGTATTAAATCTTAAGCAAAAGAAGCAGTGGCCATGTTACAGTATTTTGGCTACTTGGTTAAAGATAAATGGCCATTGTTTTTCTAGCAAATGCTAGAAAACGTGTTCTATAATTTGGGTTTTCTGAGGAAGAATTTCCTTCATTATAGCTTTTAAAATTATTCCACTTCTCCCCGTTTTCCTAGCCGGTGTTTTGTTTCTATGGGCAGATAAATAGTTTTGTCTCTGGAACCTGAAGTTCAGGAGGAAGAACCTTCCTTCTGTCTCTGTTTCTTTTCTAAAGCCTTGGTGCTTGTACCATGACTGCCCCTTGTGCTCCCCCGAGAGCCTGGTCTGCAGAAGGAGGGGCTGTGTGTGTGCAGCTCTTGTGGCTCCTTGCTCGGGCCTTTCTCAGCTCTCAGATTTCCCAGAGCAAGAGCGGCGTGCGTCGGGACAGCCCGGCCAGGGTTAAATGGGATGGACAGCAGAAGAAGAGGTTGCACTTTCTACTTGGACTTGCATTCTGTACATTGATTAAAATACTTACAACAGTACTCTTCTGGAAAGAGAAGACAGAATTTTTCTGAAGCTCTTCTCAATAGCGTTAAACTCATCTTGATGCGTTTCATTCCAATTTACCCTTCTTTTCCTGAGCCAGAGGTAGTAGAAGGTATAATACTTTTTTTAAAGAAAACATATTTTAGAAATAAAGGGTCACTAGACTCTTGATATCTCAATAGTTTTCTACTTCTATATTTTTCTATATTTTTATTGAACAAGATTTAAAACTTTCAAATTTCAAAAAGATTTTATTACAACTTTTGATTATGACAGTTAAGAAAAGGCTTGTTTAGTTCTGGTTTTGCCACCTTAGTTTGGAGTAATCTAAGACTTAAAATTACTTGTTTACTCCAAGGTCTCAATTTTAGTTGTCTTCTATATCAAGCTTTGAGTCTAGTAATTTTTAAAATCATTTTCCAGGAATGACATTTATCTAAGATACAAAGCTTTCTTGTTTTGAAGAAGTACAAATTTCCAGGTTGGATCTTGTAAGTGTGACCTCTAAGCAGGCTTGCAGTGCTATGTCTGCTGCTTTTTGAACGCACTGTACATCCATCTGCTTGCTACATGTGACTTTTTTTCATTTTACTCGGAATTGGCAGGTATTGGCTGCATTGCCTGCAGTTATTTGTTGTTTAGCAAATACTGTTCATGGCCCTATATCCTATATGCTCATCTTACTCTGTTTCTACCAGTATTTCATTTGTGAGGGTTTTCCTAAACTTTTGCTTTATATTCTTTAATTTTGTCTTTTATTCTGTCCACAAAGTAATTCTATTTAGGTTTTAGTTTGTTTCCCCCCCTTTTTTTGGGGGCTTTTTTCTTTTGTCCTGAAGGATTTCTGCAGCCTTCCATATCACATGCCACTCTTTTCCAAGTGTAAAGTCATATCTTTTGTTAGTTACTTGTGTCTTGCCCTCTGCCCTGCAGCTTTGGATAACTGAATTAAGCTAGTGTCTATCTGCTATAATGAAATCTGCCAACTGCCTTAATTATAGGTCTGACTCATTAGTTTAAAATTAATGAAAGATTTTTCAAGGAATTATTTTACTTTTTTTGAGTATCATTTGCAATCTTTCAAAAGTGTCTATTTTTTTTTTCAGCATTATTGCAATTTCAGTTCAGAGCTTGCACTTCAGTCTTACTCTCTGAACTGGTTTTCATCAGTAGGTGCAAGTTCAGCAAAAATAAGAACAATAAAATAAAAAACAAATATAAAAATTATTTTTTACTTAATGTGGATTCCAGCTTCTCTCCTACAGATGTCAAGTACTTGGCTTTCTTCTTTCATCCATCAGTGTAAGACTCGTTTTAGCTTGTTAGTGACCTTTAGTTCCTGCCTGTCTTCCTAATTTCTCTGATAATCATAAGGTAGTTTAGTTCCTAACACTGAATTTATAGACTTACAACTTTGGAGTCCAAACACATGCCTAAAGTAGAGCTAATGTTAGAGCAGGTTGTGAAGGCACTTAAACAGGCATTTGGAGAATCTCCAGTGATGAAGCCTTGTGTGAGTTCCAGTTTTGTATTATGTAGCACTGAAGAGATCAAAAAAGTATTAAAAGAGCAAGTGTGATTGAAGTTCAAGCCCTGTATTTGAGAGTCTGTGATGGAGATCCTGATTTTCTTGCTCATTTGCACAAGAAATTTTAGCACTTATTTCTGAAGATGCTTATGTTGATGTCACTGCAGAGAATGTGACAGTAATTCTGCTGGAAGTGTGACTGTGGCTGATAGAGCGCAACTCTCCATGAGTGAACCAAACTCTACACCCATTATATGACCATTAAGTAAAGAACCTATTTAAAAACCACCAGAAAACGAAACCCAAAAGCAAACCAAATCAAAACAAACCACCAAACTTCCCACAAGCTAATCCTTTGTGGGAAATTAATCTGTTTGTATTATTTTTGTCTTACTCTGTTATTAGATTTCTCTTTAAATTCATTTTCTGTGATAGTGGCTGTTGTGCTGTGCAACTTTTCATTGGTTTAATCAAGTGTTAATATTACAAAATTGTCCAATCAGGTCAAACTAGGACATTTTGATTATGTATTAAAATATTTTCATGTTACTGAGAATGCTAATTTTCAGATTATCAGTTAGATTTCTTGTATTAGACTAAATGAATATTGGTATGCAGAGATATGTTGTCCAGTGGCAAAGGCTTCCAGTTTTAAAAATTTATTGTAGTCTGGAAAAACATGGAGAATAGTATTTGTAGTTACCTGCTTGAGGAAGAAAATGTATACAGTGATAAGTATGGAGATTTAATAAATACACTGTGAAAATAATTCCTGTTCTCTATTTCAAATACTTTTAGTACTATTTGGAAATGGAAACTCTTCTTGAAGGACAGATGGCAATTGATTGCATGAAAAGCACTTTCTGAACTGTTAGCTGTCTCAGATTCCATGAAAAAATAGGAAATCTGACAATATATACTGTACTATCTTTTCATGGAATAATAATCACTTCTTGCAATTTTCTTCTATAGATACTTCATTTTAAATAGATAGTTCAGATGTAAACTATTCTGCTTTCATAACAAAACACACTGGTTCTTGTCTGAGTCATTTAAGTATTTGAGAGCAGCTTCATAAGCAAGTTTTTGAAGTTAAAAGTTGAAACTTTTCCCTTAGGTTTTGAGTAGTGACTATTCAGTTTCTGTAAGATTTTGCTTTCTTTCTAAATGTTTAATATATTGAATATTCTATTATTTGAGTGTATTATAATAGTATGGATATCTCATCTTTGCTTAGAACATGCTCTGTTTTCATTTACAGTAATACTTAAACACTAGTTTTGATAACTGTATCCCAATTTAACTCTTCTGTTATTGATAAACCAAACTCATGTGCACAGTAGAACATGATTCATGAAACAGTAAGTTGAAAAAAGCTGTTTCTAAAGACGACCTGTGCTTACTACAGCAAACTGTGGAAAATGATATGCAGCTCTATGTGGGGTTCATGTGCACAAACCACTCAGTGAACTGCTGCTCTGACATTTCACTGACATCTAAGATCAGAAGAGGGAGTGCTGATATAATTAGATATTAAACCTTTTTAGATGGGGCCTTCTGCCCCAAAATCCTGCTTATGGTTACAAAGTTTCTTTATTGTGACTAAAAATGATCCATGCAAGCACATATAAGACCTACCATGAAGGTTTTCAGAAGTTTTGCAAAATTTCCACAAGTTCTGAATGTCTCACCAGGTCAATAATGTAGCTGGCTGGGCGTATACTGCCAAAAATTTTTATTAATTTTTCTTTTCTGTTTTAAATATTAACCACACTGCATGCAGATTCCTTTCACATATTCTGTTTTTCCTTGTTCTTATATTACAAACATTCAACAGAAGACACCAAGTTAGAAGAAGCAGTTCAAGAATATTTTTATTTGCCTTTATAAAGCTTTGGCTCTCTAAATGGATTCAGAACTTCCCACATTGCCTACTGACAAATATTATGCATAAGAAACTCATATTATTGTAGGTCACTGAATTAATTTTTAAAATGCCAATCGACATGATTCCCTTAGGGACTTGTAAGTTGCTGCTATATATTATGTTCCCACACAAATGTGGAAATACAGAGTTTTAGAAGGGAAAGCATTTATAGTACAGAAACAGCTTAACATGAATCAGATAATGCTTTTCTAACATTTAAATTCTAATAAATGAAAATAGGCAGACTTTCTAGAGATTTTTCCTTGTCATTGCCTGTTTAGCTCTCGGGAAAGTATTGAGATTGGTGTCCTTTCTACTGGCACCAAACTTCACAACCTCACTGTATTTTGCATAACCAAAAATGAGAGTTACAAGTACAAATAATAGATAAAGCTGAGTTCAGTCCGCAGTGGTACCAAATGCTGGAATTGAAAAAGCCAAAGAAAGATAAGCTAGCCAGAGCTATTTGATTGAGTGATTTTTGATTGAAAAAGGTCTTAGAGATGCTACTAGTATTTGTTATATCTTGCTGATGTATAACGTGTTCTGCTTTTGTCAAATAATAAAAAATAGAATGCTGTAGCTGAGAGATGGTACTGAACTAATAAAAACAGCCTTTTCACTTAAATATAACATTGCCCAGTAGCAGTGCTACACTAAATGGGTTGTCGGCAAGTTCGATGTTTCCCTAGCGCACTGAAATTTATAAACATGGTAATTTTTATATTGTAGAGTTCTGAAATGTGATATTCAGTATATGCCTGTGAAAGCATGGTTGCTGCTTTTGGCCCATCCTCCATTACATAAACTCTCTAACACAATCTTGTCAATGTGAAAATTAAAAATTGTTTGGGACTAGTACAAGTTGACGGGAATTTCCAAATCACTTACTATAAAAATCCTGTTAGTTTCTACAAGCACAGTTGTATGCCAGCATATAATTGTCATCTTTTTAATATCACTAATTTTTTTTCCTTTAAGTTTGCTTTTCTTTTTGCAGTCGGACTTTTTTTCCCACTTAAGATACCAGAGTGGTTGTGAACTTCTGAAATTTGTCAGTGATGGGGATTGATGATGAGGATTCCCAATTCAAGAACCATGACTCTTGAATTGGGAATCCTCACCTTAGTCATAGGAAAAACACAAAAAAAACATTTAACCTGCTTTGAACTGGCTAGAATAAAATGCTGGGTATATTTTTGGCTATGGGAAGAAAGACTTGATGGTGTATTGGGTAATTTTCCAGTTCTTGTCTCTTGTATGATTGTGTCCTTGAATAAGTAGAATTCTTTCTGGTATTGTCCACCAAGCATGAACAGATATATTAATAGATATATTAACGGATATATTAATGCATCTTTGATTTTAATTTTACATTTTGTAACTGAGATTATTCAATTTTTTTTAGTAATGGTTTGGTTTCATAGCTTTCATTTTCATGTAAAGCTTTTAATGGCACCACAGCATGCCAAGAAATCATAAACTACTTTATGCTGATCTTTAGCAAATGGTTTAGATTCTTTTTTTGGGTTACATGGCTAATGAAGGGTTAAAAGCTAACACAAGCTGAAGGAAGAAGAGGCAGGAGGGAAATGCTTTTTTTTTTGTATTGTTAAGAGAGAACAGTGAATTTACATGAGAATTTTATCAGCATTCCTGGTGATATGCCTACTCTGAATGAATTCCCCACAGATGCAATTTTTTTGGACTGGCTTCTTTATTCTATCTTTCTTCTTTTGAGATACTAGCTTAAAAGGATGTATCTGCCTTTTATGTCCAGAGAATAAAGCCTTGAGACTTACTTGCCATATATTTCAGACAGCCTGTCTAGTTGTTGGAAGTAAAGAGCAATTTTGCAAATAGGTTTGACTTGTACCAGGGGTGAGGTCAAAGCAAAGAATTAGGGAGGGCAGCCACTTCTTTGGCCATCATTTTTACTATAGTTAGTGGAAATTACTCAAAATCTTCTGAGCTTGTCTATGTGTGTATAAGAAATGTACATTATTTCTGGACAAGTGTACATGTCTTTATAATTTCACCAAACAGGGAGACAAAGATTATAGGATCACATCCCTAATTGTAGGGTAATTGAGGTTGTGACCTCAGGGGGTTCAGTCTCTTACTCTCAAGCAGAGTCAGCTGTGATGTCAGACGAGATTCTGCTAGGCTTTATCCAGTTGAGCCTTGAAGACTTTCAAACTCAGAGCCTGTAAAACCTCTCTGAGCAGCTCTATGCAGTACTGCATTTATTGCTGGCTCCCAGGCAGAGAACTGTCCATGAACTATTACTCTTTGAGCCTGATAATACAGCCTTTTTATTTTTCACGTTTGATATTCCATCCATGTCCTGCAATGTGCTGACACAGATACAAGAATATTGTGAGAAACAGTATTCCTTGTGAGAATTAAGAAAAATTGCTCGACCATCATCAACTTTCATTTTCTTTTTCAGAGTTAGAAAAAATTCAGTTAATATTATTGTAGTAAGACTTGCAGGTATAATACAATAGCTGAACGTATTTTGTAGTGCAAATAATTTAGCTCTCCTGTGTAGATTACTAAATTCCAAGTCCTTAATGTAAACTCAGTAAAGTCAAATAGAGAAAAACTGTTGCTTTGACTCAGATACTTGTGATTGTTCATTTTTTTTTCTTTATAGTTATTTGTTTAAATTTTCAACTCTTAGCATAAGATTTTTTTAAAGGATTTTTTTACAAAATTGATGCTTGCAGATTATCTGGAAAAAAGCCAAGCTGAAAATCATGTTTATTTAAAATGAGATTTAGATCAAGAAAGAACACTTGAAAGACTGGTAATAGGTATGTAGTGCAATAGTGTGGTGTCATTTGTTTTTCTACACTGAGATCAGTTGTCTATTCTACTTAAAAGCCATTAATCAGTATCTATGTGGATCTTTGCTGTTTTTGATGTGAGTAGAATATGGGACTCTCTGCATAATTTGACTAATTAGTGGCATGGGTTTTTTTCCAGCATGTCAGAAAGAAAGAATCAAATGATTGCATTAGGATAAATTTGAATGATTCTTAGAAGATTTTTTTTGGTGATTGTGGGGTTTTTTTTTTGTTTTTTTTTTTTAATGTTTGAGTCTTGTGGTTTTCTTCTTTTCTTTCCCCGTTTAGATGGAACTACTGTAGGAGGTAGCATGATTTCATGGCTTGATTCATTTTGTTCCTTTTGGAGAAAATGCTGAGGACTACATTAGGAGGTGTAGAAGTCATCTTGTATAATGTTATGAAATCAGAAACCTGACATTTTAAGCTATGAGGTTGATCAGCAAAACCTAGAAAAGAGTAATTCTGCTGGATGTAGCCTGGAATTTTATGCATTACCTAGTGCTTCACAAAAAAAAAATATTTTACCAATCTAAATGAAAAATTACTCTTGCTGGAAGTCAGTGGTGTGTCAGGTAGTTTTTGCACTCTCACATGGCACATGGAGTGCTCAGGCTAGGGCGTGGTAGTGACAAGTATTGGGAAATTATATCTTCAATATGGAAAAGAGGCTGGTGTTTTTTTCTTGAGGTTTCAGCATTATGAGGATGATCTAGGGCTTCTCTCTATTTTGGTAAATTATAGAAGTTGCAACTTGGTACATTTTGTCTTTTTTTGTAATAGGATTGACACCAGAAGGGAGTCAGGATGACATGAGAATGACTGTTCTGGTCAAGAACATCAAAATAAAAATGCTAAATAATAAATTATTTTAAAGTGTAGTTAGCATGTATTATTGTGGACCTAGAAGATAACCTAAGGATTTGGGTCTTGAAGTAACTTTTGATTGTGTATGTCATATACAAAGAGAACTATCTCCCATGAGAGGGTTCCTACTCTGGACCAGGGGAGAAGTGGGAGAAGTCCACTCGCAGTGGACACATGATGAACTGACCACAACCCCTTCCCTGTCCCCTTTTGCCACTGGAGGTGAGGAGGTAGAGAAAATCCGGAGTGAAGTTGAACACAGGAAGAAGGGAGGGGTGGAGGAAAAATGTGTTTTTAAGTTTTGGGTTAATTTCTTATTATCCTGCTTTGATATTATTTGTAATAAATTGAATTTATTTTTCCCCAAGTTCGGTTTGTTTTGCTTGCGACAGTAAGTGGTGAGTGATCTCTCCCTGGCCTTATCCCAGCTCACAAACCTTTCTTTCTATTTTCTCTCCCTTGTCCAGCCAAGGAGAGGGGAATGATAGAGTGGCTTTGGTGGGCAGCTGGTATTCAGCCAGGGTCAACACACCACAGGTGTTTTATAAGGAGTCTCATCAGTAAAAAGTTTCATCCTTTTTGAAGAATGTCATACCTGACAGATTGGGTTCAAGGCTGTTGTCTGAGTCTTG
The DNA here is from genome assembly GCA_013397245.1 of Thryothorus ludovicianus. Taxonomy (NCBI): domain Eukaryota; kingdom Metazoa; phylum Chordata; class Aves; order Passeriformes; family Certhiidae; genus Thryothorus; species Thryothorus ludovicianus. Next base: position 301,003 of record VZTB01006150.1, on the reverse strand, counting down.
AAAATTTGTCAGTGGTTGTGTTTACTTTCTTTCCTCCTGTACTTCCTGTGCTTCTTTACTTCTAGAAATTGTTGAAATAATGGTTTATCACAGGCTAAAGGGAGATCTGATTTCTAGATTTATTACCATTAAAACCATAATCCTTCTCTCTTATATGTTTTAACAAAGATGTATATATTGTTAAAATATTCAGTAGTTATTGAAGATAAATTGTTTCAGAATATCACCTAATGATGCAATTAATTTGTTTTTTTCCATTTTTGCTTCATCACTGTAACAAACAAGAAATGTAGTATTTTGACATACTTTTGTGAAACACCTGCTTTTGTTTATGGAAATTAATATAAAAATAATGTCTTTGCTTGGCTTTGCATTTCTGCCTTTATTCTTTGAATTCTGTCCTCTGACTGAGGCATCTTAAAAGTAGTCATGATTCTGTTCATTATAACAAGCTTAATTGCTTTTATTGTCTTTCCATACTTGTGTATAAAAAAGGCAGGTAAACATCTGTTTGCAATGGTAATGATGGCAACTCTTCTGTCAATATGTAGCTAAAGAATGGTTAAAGAAATTTTATTTCAATAAACTCAAATTTAGAAAAAGGGGAAAAATCTAGTTTGAAAAATGGTTCACTCTTATTTTTTTGTTACAGAATTCTTTAATCCTGTCATAGAATCATATAATGCTTTGGGTTGAATAGACCTTTAAGATCATTTACTCCAACCCCCCTGTCATGGGCAGAGAACCTTCCATTAGACCAGGTTGCTCAGACCTCCATCCAACCTGACCTCAAACAGGGATGGAGTATCCACGTCTCTAAGCATCCTGTTCAAGTGCTTCACCACCCTCACAGTAAAAAATTTCTTCCTAATATCCAATCTAAACATCCCCTCTTTCAGTGTAAAAACACTTTATCTTGTCCATCATATGCTCCTCTAAAAAGTACTTTCCCCACTTTTTTGCAGGCCCCCTTTAGTTATTGGAAGGCTGCTCAAAGGTCTCCCCAGAGCCTTCTCTTCAGGTAGAACAACTACAACTCTTTCAGCCTGTCTTTATCAGAGAGGTGCTTCAGCCTTCTGATCATTTTCCCAACCCTCTTGAGCAGGTCCATGTTTTTCTTGTGCTGGAAGCCCCAGAGCTGGATGCAATGCTTCTGGTGGAGTCTCACCAGACTGGAATAGAAGGGTAAAATCACCTCCCCAGACCTGCTGGCTGTTGATGCTTTTGATGCAGCCCAGGATGCAGTTGGCTTTCTGCACCACCACCTTCAAGTCCTTCTCTGCCTGGTTTTTTTCCCTCCAGTCATTGCCCAGCCTCTAGCTGTGTCTGGGGTTTCCCCAACCCAGGTGCAGGACCTTACACTTGGCTTTGTTGAATTTAACAAGCTTTGTACATCATTCAGTGGGAGCTCATAAAAAGACCTTGGTTGCAGCCTGATGCACAGTTACTCCTTAGCTGCAAACATACATCAAAAAACAAGGGACTAACTTTCCTAATAGTTAACATCATTCTTATATTGTTACCCTCCTTATTATGTATTTAAAGCATTGTATTAATTGCATGAACAACAAACCCTTTTACAGTTTAAAGTAATTTTAGTTAGCATTCTGTATGATGAGGCAATTTAGCTGACTTTTCAGAAGTTTTTAATATTTTCTCTGATTTGTCCAATTCTTTGCTGTTTATACTTTTTATCCTGAAATTACTGTTTGGGATGTGTTATGTAATTTTGTCAGTGGGGAGCACATTTAAAGTCTGCATTTTATGTCAATATGCATCCTTAAATCACTTGTATCCCTTGAGTTCTGCTTGAAAGATGAAGTGTTGGGCTTGCTGAACTGCGTTGGTACCTGCTTTCATTCAGACTTCTAAGTAAATAGGGCTTGGCAGCGTGACTGTTTCAGCTTTTCTATGTGAAACAGTTCTTCTGGGTGTTGAACAGTTGGAGTGGAATCCTTGGCAGCACATCCAAAATTTGCTCCCATTTTACTTAAAAAGAAACAGAAGAGTGGCCACAGATGAATACCTTAGATAAGGAAAAAGCAATTTTCTGGAACTCTCACTGTCTCCCCTTTCCCTCTCCCTCTGTATTCAGCCATGATTAAGGAGCTGTAGCTCATTCCTGATATGGTGTAACCATGGCCTAGGTTTTTGAGGAGACTTCTGTTAAAAGAACTGAGATAATGTCTACAGAGTAGAATAATGCAAGCTAAGGGGGGCAAAACGAGAGATGTGGATTATGTTGTTGGGATGGAAATGAGAAATAAAACCAGTTAGAAAACAGCAGCATGAAAATGCATGCAAACCTAAAGACAAAAATGGATCGTTTCCACATATCAGTGAAAGATGGCCCTTTCCAATGTGAATGATAACACTTAAAGGGAAAAGGCTGTCTGTTTCTTGTCTAGATAGTGATGATACTAATACTTACTTAACTAAAAATTGAAGGTATATTTTGTGGGCATTAGCCAAAAAATAGCTTTACATATCATATTTATTGCTGAATAAATGTTATCTGTTAATGGTACTCTAGGGTTTATTCTGTTTTTGGTGACTTTTTGTATATAGCTAATGATACTTGAAAAAAGTGACGCAAAGAAGGAGAGCCGCATACCTTGTAAAAGAGTTAAAATTAGCTTCTTAAAAATCTGAAACTCTTTTTTGCAGCCAGTATTGTATATCATTTGAGCTGACTGAGGAGTTAGTGTTCATACCAGCTTTCTATAAATCATTCTGCCAGAATTTTAAAATTTTATAAATTAGATTTGTATCATTTGCTGTGCTTTTTTTCTCTCCTGGTGGTAATTTTCTATCTATTATTGTGTAATGTATATTGTTCTAGTTCAGTCTCCATCTTGAAAACTGCTTTATTAGCCATTTTGTAAGCAATAGTGTACGTTAAAGTGAAATTGAGTCATAATATTACTGCACTATCACAGTAATGTGATCATATTCTTTCTACAGTAGGAGGGATACATAAATCTGTCAATAGCAAAACCTGCAAAATAAAAATAAAAATCCACACCGTTGTATTGATGTGTTTTTTAAGATCTCAGGTCTATCAACCATCTAGCCTGCATATATTGAACTTTTCTTTGCTGCAGCAATGAAGAAATCAATTCTGTAGTTTTACACATAAATGTCATAAAAATCAGAGCTAGGATGTCATTATGCTCATTTAGAAAGGACAGATTTATTATTTAAATTGAAGTTGAAAAAATATATGAATGTAAAAACCAGTTGAAATCATGAAGAAGATAATTCTGAATTCTACAAAGCCACGTGGACATGGTCCAGGACAACTGGTTGTAGGTCGCCCTGTTTGATTAGGGGTGTTGGAACAGGTGCTCTCCAGCCTTCTCTTCCAAATGTTCTGTGAAAATAAAATGTAGAAGAAACTCCTATTTTTACAAATGGAGAATTGATTTACTTTTCTATCATCCTTGCACATGTTTTAGTAAGGATGTGGGAAACTCAGACTGAAGAGATTCTGGAGGAACAAAAGAAAAATGTTTGTTTTTTAAGGAAAGCCTTATGAAGCAAGACAGAAACCCTGAGTTTAAGTGTCAAGGAAACAAAGAAGATGAGGAAGAAACATAGAATTCTTTATGTAAAGAGTAAATTAGAGTAAATTCTGCCAGGAATAAATCAAATATTATTGATTACACCTCAGTGCAAAAAGACTCAACTGTATCATCTCCCTCTTTTTCAGACTTGATTTTAACTCCTTGCCTTGCTCTTCCATACAAAAGAATTGCTTTGTTGTCAAAGGTCAAAACTGATTTTTGACAATAGAGCCTTAAGTCTTGTTCTTGTTAATGATAATAATAATTCCCCTAAGTTAACCTGGAGATTAGAAACTGGGCACAAGTGGATGTTGGTCACTGCATTATAGGTTTCTGTCACTGCTGATATGTAGTATCAGTACATCTGTACTATATTTCTGTCCTACTGATATGATGTGTACTCTCTTACCACTGTCACTACTAATATGGAGCAGGGTGTTTTGTAAAGTCATTGTGGCTGTATTTTCTTCCTTAATTCTCCGCTCAATCTTTATTTTCCAGACAGAAAAATATATTGCTTTAAAAAAGCAATTTAATGAAAATGGTGATGCTGACTACACAGCAACAGTTTTCTTTTCTTACAGTTTTCTTACAGTTTTCTTTTGCATTTCATCTTTAGTCTTAAATGTATTATTGCCAAAATTGTTCTATCTTTTGATCACAGACTTTAGAGGAGGAAAGAAAAAGCAGTGTCTGTGAGTTCAGTAGGCATAGCAGAACATCAGTTTATTACTGTCTCTTCTTGCTATGTTTGCCTGATAAATATCAGGTTTAAATAAAGCTTTTGTATTTGCTATTTTGGTTTGAACAGATTAGTTTCCTTTTAAAAGGCCTGAATATACTTATCATTATTTTATATCTAAGTACATTTGATAAGGACAAAACTTCTAATGTATGAAAACACAAACAGGTGGTTAAACTAACATTGAAATCTGTTTTCCTTGCATTTACTTCAGAATCAAAGTCTTGACTTTACAACAGGAGTTGTTTCAGTTCCCAAGAAAATTTACTGTGCTCGTACTGACCCACCACACAATCCAAACCCAAGAAATGGTGTTTGTGTACAGGTCTAGAAATGTGGTTTATTCCAGCACATGCTGCTCTGTATTTCAGTATATTTCTTAGAATACCCTTAATGTTTGCTGTGAACTGCACTTTTGATTCTCATTTAAAGAAGAGTATAAATCATGAATGCATAGAATAAGCACTAATATCTAGCAGGATTCTTTTGCATCTCAGCAACCATATTTAGCTATGAAGTTTTTAAATAATATTCAACTAATATGTTTTTTAAATAATTGGCTCAGCTTTCTCATATTTGCATTCTAGGCCAACCTTATAATAGTGGAACTTCTCCAGTTTTGCAATGCTGGGTCATAGTAGAAGAACACCAAACCAGCTAAAGGTGCTGTGCAGACACTTTTAGTCTGAATTCTGCTCTGCTGACATCAAGCACCCTTTTTCTGCTTAGTCTGTGTCATTCTGCAGAGGTGGTGGAACTATAGTATCAGAAATAATCCTGTTGCCATGTCACGGCTGGATTATGTCTTATTTAAATGTATCTGTCTAAAAATGAGATTTTTAACAGAGCATAGTCACTTAGACTTCCTTTATAATTAACTGGGCAAGCTGGCTCCCCAAGAGAGCAGTATATCCCATTTTAAAGGACATCTGATATAGATGGAATGAATTGTCTTCTTTTCATGCTTGTCTGTTCGGATGAATTGGATAGAGGATCTGGGTGATTAGACTAGACAAACCTATGTTTCAGATTGGTGAAGTTAAGCATGATGAATTTGATGTGTAGACTACCATACAAGCAGACAAACTTGCAGTGAATAACTGCAAGTCATTCTGATGGATAATAATTGCACCATGAATAATTTTTTTAAAACAAAATAATGAATTCTGTTATTAGTTAGAAAATAGGAGTGAGCTGTATGAAGGCAGTTGTATGCAAATTCCACAAAGACAGTTATACATAAAATAGATTAGGCATCTCAGTAAAAAATCATGAAAATGTAAGAATGACATATTAACTTGAAGGGAATTGTTGATTTATTTCACTGGATGGTACACAAGGAAGGCACATTTGAATTGCTGGTGTGTAGTAAAGAAAAAAAAGCTTATCTTCTTGATCATAGCTTCTAGTCATTTTTAGAACAGTAACTTTAAGTAGGCTTGACTTGTAGGAATAATGTAACTATGTAAAATTTAAGTAATTAAATCTAATGAGGGATTATTAGTGGGGAGTAGAATCAGAAACGTTTTAAGTGCTCATTTAATTTTAAAGAGAAGGGATGAAAATTTTAAAGATGACCTCATCTGGCAGTATTAGTACAACATGACCTTTTAGTCTGTTGTGATCAATTTTATTATGCATTATATATATTTGCACAGATTTGAGCTACGTACGAGTTTACAAACAACTGTAATAGTGTACAGATCACCTGGTTTTGTGTTACCTTTTAATGATTAAGTATTTAGTCTGCTTAGTACTAGCTGACTGGGTTAGCAGGTTGGCAACGATTTCCATTTCATAAGAATATTCAATTTGCTTTGTTGATACATAGGTTTGAGTTTCGTGCAATGGGTCAGGTCTGTTCAATCTGTGGAACATATATGGGACAGACAAGTGACCAGTGTGAGGTGATTTTTTTCTTGCTTTATTTCATGGTTATATTATCATCCTAGAGTCATAGAAAGTTTTGAACTGAAGGGGACTTGAAAGATTACCTAGTTCTAATCCCATTGCAATAGGCAGGGCCACCTTGCACTAGAACAGGTTGCTCAACACCCCATTCTACCACCCATGACCTTGAACACTCCCAGGGATGTTTTTTTTATGTTGTCCCCTTTTCCCCATCCCCCCATTTTCCTTTTCCAGATATTGATATTTTACTTCCTTATGTAACAGCTGAGATCAAGGAATGATAGGGTGCATGCATTTCTGTAAAAGTTGATCCATTAATAATTTTTCAGCATTAATAGTCATTTCATTGCTATCTGTGGACTTTATAAACCAAATAAATCCAAATAATATGATAGTAAAAATGGGAAAAATGAAACAAGGCTGCAGAGGTTCACTATTTAGCTGACTCCTAATTTCTGTCAATATTTCCATGTTCATTCATATTTGTATTTTGAGCATTCTACTTCTACTGCAGTATTGATTTCTTTTGCCTGCCAGAATGGCTTAATATCTTTGTAGAGGCCTATAAGAAGATCAGTTTCTGCCTTGTGTTAGTGCAATTGAGTAAGATGGGAACTTATGAAAGGGAAAGGAGAAGCAGATGGACAATAAAAGTGGAAGGTGAGAAAGCATAGTAAAAAGAGGGGGAAAAAAAGTAATGGAGCTGTATGAGAATAGAACCTGCATTGGTGGTACCAAGCAGTGTCTAAACCCTTCCCATTACACTTACTGTTTCTTAGTGGTAAATTGTGAGTAAGCCAAACGCAGAGTTTCTATTAAGGTTTTCATTGCTTACTGCTGAGGTGTATGTAGAGAAGACTTGGTAATTAGTTTATAAGGCTATACCTTGGCTTTGTACAAAGGAGTATTAAACAGATGGGAGGAAATTATACATGACTCTCTAGATTTGTTATACACATATAGTTTTCAAAAACCTTACTTGAATGAGAAATGCAAAAATAGGCTAATAAAAGTTTATGCCCTGGAAATTCTTAGCTTACCCTTTACTCATCAGATGTAGGACACCTGAAATTATTTCACAGACTACTAAGTAATTTTTGTCTGTACAGTGTCCCACACTTAGGAAATTTTTCAGTAGCACATCTAGTGTGGGCTTTGAATTCGAGCAGATGAGACCTGTCATACTTTTCAGTGTGTTTTACTTAACATTCTGTCTTCTTTTGTGTTTCACTACTATTTTCTTATGTTGGTCCCACTGTGTATATTTAGGGTCAGACATCCTGCATGTTTTCACTGTTTCCAGCTTCATTTTTTCAGACAGTTTCAGAAAAAAAACCTAGTATACAGAACAAAATACTCTGCAGATGACATCCATTTTCAGTCTTTGACTCTATTTAGCATGTTAAAACATGAAACTTGTCTACAGCTATTTTTGTGGGTTTTTTTCATGATTTGTAATCTTGTTTCTTGAGTTTAAATTTATAAAGCCTTTTCACTCACCTCTTATTTCACGTGCTTTGTTGTCTAAGATCTGTATTTCTCTAGCTCATTTATTCATATAGTGTCAGGGGAGGTTTAGTTTAGTTATCAGGAAAAGGTTCTTCACCCAGAGGGCGGTTGGGCACTGGCACAGGCTCCTCAGGGAAGTGGTTACAGCACTAGCCTGGCAGAGTTCAAGAAGCATTTGGAGAATACCCTCAGGTACATGGTGTAATTGTTCTGACTGTCCTGTGCAGAGCCAGGAGTTGAACTTTGATGATCCTTGTGGGTCCCTTCTAACTCAGGTCTATTCTATGATTATCAGACTGTAGCTTCCAAATGTTTTGATATTTTCAAGGGTGATACTTACCTTTGTGAGTTTCCTCCTCACTGTTTTGCAGAAGTGTATAAATATCTGTATCTTATGCCTCATTTAAGAGACAGTTGGGGATGAGGTCTTGGTCTTGCTCAGACTTTTTAGCCTCAAAACCTTCATTGGAAGATATATACTTTGGGGGACCTCACACACATAATTACACATAGAGGAAGAGAATTAGCGATCTCAATTTTTATAAAACATTAGCAGTTTATAGAAAAAGGCTTTAATTAATTTCTATCAACTTTGATTTTTTTAGTAATGTATGGAAGATGTAAATTTCTTGCTTATATACTTTAGCTTCTCTCTTTATGCCCTTATTGGATTTTTCCATATTGAGCTATTACAGCAAACTCCTGGGTCAGCTGCTATGTGTTCTGTCTGCCATCTTTCTTTTCAAGAACCCTTTCACAGGAATCTGCTAAGGAATATGTTTTCAGTTGTCTCTTCCTCTGAGGCCTGCAGAGTTAGTTTTTTTATTAGGAAAAAGGCTTAGTGGGAACTCGGTGCTTAGTCCAAAAATGGAGCAGAAACCCCATTATGTATCTGCCATCATTTGCAGGTTGAAAGCTTGACAATGATGAAACAATCTCCAACTCTGAACTGTTCTAGTGTGGGGGAGAGTGCTCAATATTATTTCTCTTAATATAATAACTATTATTATTATTATTATTATTAGTAGTAGTAGTAATAGTAGTAGTAGTATTTAGTGCTAGATCCTACATTTTGGATATTACAATAACCCCTGCAGTATTATAGGCTGGGGTCAGTGTGGCTGGGCAGTGCCCAGGCAGAAAGGGACCTGGGGGTGCTGGTCAGCAGCCGGCTGGACATGAGCCAGCTCTGTGCCCTGGGGGCCAAGAAGGCCAATGGCCCCTGGCCTGGATCAGGAATGGTGTGGCCAGCAGGAGCAGGGAGCTCATTCTTCCCCTGCACTGGGCACTGGTGAGACCAGACCCTGAGTGCTGTGTCCAGTTCTGACCCCTCAGTTTGGGAAGAATATTGAGATGCTGGAGAGTATCCAGAGAAAGGCAATGAGGCTGGAGAGGGGCTTGGAACACAAGCCCTGTGAGGAATGACTGAGGGAGCTGGGGGTGTTTAGCCTGGAGAAAAGGAGACTCAGGGCTGGCCTTATCACTCTCTACAACTTCCTGAAAGGTGGCTGTACCCAGGTGGGGGCTGGGCTCTTCTCACAGGCAACCAGTGATAAGACAAGAGGACAGAGTCTTAAGCTGTGCTAGAGAATGTTTAGTTGGACATTAGGAAGAAGTTCTTCACAGGAAGGGTGACTGGGCATTGGAATGGGCTGCCCAGGGCGGTGGTGTAGTCACCATTACTGGAGGTATTTAAGGAAAGATTGGACATAGCACTCAGTGCCACATGGTGGTGTTAGGTCATAGGTTGGACTTGATGGTCTCAAAGTTCTTTTCCAACCTAGTGGATTCAGTGATATTACCATGACCTTTGTTTCCTAAAAAATTATATTTCTGCGGAATTAAAATCAATTACTTTTTCTAGCTGTCAATTATATTCAAGATATTCTTCAGAGTGCATCTACCTTCCTTTTTTTGTCCAGGCCTCATGTGGTATATTGTTGCTCCTGTTACTGAGAATCACGAAGGGTGAAATGAATCAGTGTGGGAGACACTGGTGCTGGAATATATGCAGACTAGTGCCTGAAAGTTTATATGAACTGAACACTTTAAAGATAATTTTTTCACTCCCTTATTAGTTAAATAATTTGGCTGTTGGCTTGTCTGTGTCAGAATGCTATAAACATTGATATCTGCATTTATTTTGACCCTAATTGTCAGCTGTTTAAACTTTTTATTGTATTCTATTAACATTAAGAGAAACTTCATACAGCCTTCTTGGGAGTTGACCCAGCACTTTGAGTATGGTCAGTATTAAACTTTCATATATTTGCAAGTAATATTATTGGGTGGAAAGCCTAAAAATAGTTTTCTTAGTCTGAAATAAGACAGAGTTAGCAGAAATAAGGTTAGGAGTTAGCAAAACAGTTTGCTTATTGTCTTTTAAGTAGTAAATGTATTAAAGGAGCAAGATATCATGGAAAGTATTTTTAGAACATAATTTCTTCTTGAGAAAGCAAAAAGTGGGCATCAGTGAAATGATGCAGGAGCTTTCCGAGCTGAATATATGACAAAGATACTGCAAGACACATTGCAACCATTTCATACTTTCACATGGGCAGCATCATTTTTATGTGACACAAGTTTAAGGTAATAATTGAATTAATGGTGCAAGAATGTAGGGAAGAAATGCAGGTAGTTTTTTGAAGAGTAATTACAAAAAAGCCTACTTAGGCAAAGTAGAGTACAACAAAAAGGTAAAAGTGGCCTACCTTCATATAAAGCCTTCCTCAGATGTGAGTTGTTTTTTTTTAACATAGTCATCTACTTCGCTATGTGACAAATGTCGGCCTCTATAATTGCATGGGTTTGTTTCTTTATATTCTGAATACTTGTTCCTGAAATATTGTTAATTGTATCTGCTGCTAAAATAAAATTGTTGTGGATGTTGCTTCCGGAACTGGTCTCTAGACTTCTCTAATTTCCGTGGTGTGTTGATTTAATCACTCAGATGAATTCACTGAAGTGGCTGTTATACTGTGACAGTTACAATGAGAGTCAAGAGAACTAATTAAAGTTAGAAAAATCAGACTTTTCTGGTAGTAGTTCATCTTTTACATCATAGAAAATTCTTAAACTAACATCAAAGAAACCATCAAGTATCTTTCTTTTAAGAATTTTATCTTAGAGTTACTATTGGTGCTGGAATATATTAAAAAAAGGTAGCTGCAATTTTTTTATTTTTTTAAAAAGTCTGTTCTCTCTTGGCAATCATTTGTAGTTTAGGCAAAACCTGGTTTTGTTCTGTAATTTAAGATTAGAATTCTATTGAGAGGTTGATGGTTACATTTGAGTCTCCACTTGGGGGTATCTAGGATGTTAGTTGTTTAAAGTTCTGTGATGTACAGCAGAGGTCCAATTAAAACCATGAGTAGAAGCTAGAAAGCAAATGGATACTTACATGTTAACAGCTGAAAATGGCTTTCTGAACTCAGCTGAAGTGTCCTTGTCCTTGTCTCAAAAAATTCCTGTGCCAAACATCATTATTCTTTTGTTGAAAAGTCATGTAGTATGTAATTGAATTTGTCTTTGAGAGAAGATGTTGAACCTTCTGCTTGTATTAGAGTACTGCCAAAGTAGGTAACTTAAATGTATTCTGACAGCTTTGTTTCAAGGGGGATTCTTTGAGATTTCTGTAACACTTCCTGTTTATGCAGCTGTAATCCAAAATGACCAGACAAGTTGAAGAGAGAACATCTGTGGTTGGTTACTTAACCAAATAATTTCAATGAGAGAGCTCATAGTAAATTCTTCTTTTTTTTTGTATTGAGGGTAGAGAAAACTATGTAGCCTTCTAGTTTTCTCACTTTATCTGCAAGGGATCTATACCATTTTTGAAAGTTATATATTTGCAACATCAATAAAACTGTCTTCCTTACTTTGCATTGTTCCTAGTATTTTCATGATTAAATATGAGTATAATGCTTTTGATTTTTTTAAAAAACTATCTGCAACCTTTTTTTTTTCAGTTAAAATCCCATAGAATTCATCTACTTACCTTCAAATAATTTTTATTCAGAATAATTTTTTTTCTGTTTCAAGAACTTTATATATTTATGTAGAAAGTAGTGAGTGAAGCAAGAGCTGCTAGCACATGATGCCATGCCATACCTTTGCAGTAGATCAGTACTTTCCAGAAGAGTCAGCTCTGGAAAGTGGCTTGTTGCACATAATGCTGCAGTTTCCCAAAAATTCAACATTGCAAGAGGCATCCATCCTCCTATACTCACTCCACATAAAACCCACCCAGTAAATCGTACTGAACTGGTTAACTGGCAGCCATTTGGAATGTTCTGTTCTTTTTATTTTGTTTTTATTTATTTTATTTGTTTTCTGAGAACACTGTAAACCAGATCAATTCAGGTTTTGGGGAGCTCTACAAATGTTGTGTCACAGTTGGAACGTTCAAGATAAAAGTTGAAGGCAGAGGGTTGCAGGATGAGGAGAGTACTGTGTTCCTTTGATGCAGCGCTGTGTGATGTTAGGCTAATCTGTTCTTGAAATCACGGTACGAGTCAATGGGTTTTGGCACTAAGCCTTCATGTACACAAATGTGTGTGTGTTTGAAGGAGGATTGGTGCTTGCAGAGAATATGGAGTTTCCTGCACATACACGTTTCTCTTCAGGCTTTTCCAACACAGTAGGAAATGATTTTAATTTTGTGATGAAATATTCATCTTGATATATTCTTTTAAGTTTAAATTTTACTCCATAGCTCTGCTAGACATTGGTACATATAAATCTACTGGCAAAATGTTTTGGTATAGTTGATACTGGATTTTTTGCTGGAGATTTTTTGATATTAATTACAAGAAAGGCAATAGATTATCTTCCAGAATATGTTGCTCATTCTCTCTCTGTGATTAACTTGGATTAATACTTAATCTGTCTTCTAGACAATACATCCTTGTTGTTTAGACATGATTCACATGACTCAGTAGCTAAAAATTTCCACATCGATTTATGTTGCCAGTAAAGTTTTTATTTTTTTTCTTTTAAAAACTTCAGCTTACTGTATTTCCCAATTAGAAACCCTTTCCTGTTGATTTTTTATGATTTACAGGGTATTAAATAACAAATGATAAGCTGTAAAAATTCATTTTCCTGTACTATTATTAGAGAAATGAAAAGTGCAGTTACAATTAATACAGAATTGTTAATGTTTTCAGTTAAGTATTTATTTCAGGAAGGTTGTAAATTCTATCTCTGATATTTTGAACCTTACTATCTTAAAGATTTTTTCCAGCTGTTGTATTTATTTTACTGTTTTATCATCAATTTATAAGAAAAAATTGATCTTTTGTAATGTATTTCTTGCAATTTAATGTCAAAGTTTCTGCTCTCACTGTACTTTTTACTTTAGACTTAGAATTTGATTTCTGCTTTTGTATCATGTTGTATTTTGTTTTTGAAGCATCTCTTGTCAGGAAACCTGCTTTTATTTTTTTTTTGCAATAAATTTTTTTGCCTTGTTTTTTTGTCTTTCATGGAGATAAATTTCTCCCTCTTTTTTTTTTTATTCCCCCTACATTCATGAGCTGAAGAGCTGATGCACTTATCTCTCTTCCTCTTGGTTCATGACTAATCGCTCTGTCTCATAGCCAGTAACAATAAGCATAATTTTTTGTGGTGGTTCCTTGGAAAAGAGATGACATTTTACCTGCTTTTTACTGTAGTGGGTAGTATTCATTTTCATTAGGAATATTTCTGCTCTCTGTGTCAACGTTACAGGAAAGTAGAAAGTAAAGTGATTATCTTGCTTAAAGATATCTGAAAAAATAAGAATTGAAGAATGAAGTTATCTGGTAGAAGGAAAAGGAGACAGGGTAGGTTATTTGTATAATCTGTGTGTGCAAGAAGGGGCCAAAAATTTCATGAGATTCATCTCAAAAAATGTTTGGCTAGAATAGCTTAACATGAAACTGTTGGTGATGAACATAACAGTGCTGACTTAAGCTTTCATTTCTTTTATTTATCACCAAAATTTAGGATAGACTATATAACTTTATCAGCATACATGTTTTTGGGAGACATATATCAAAACATTTGAACAATCAGTACTGAAATAAAACTAAGAATTTATTAAGGTTCAAAATAGGACAAAGTGATGAAAGTATCTACAGTAATAATCGAATGGGATTCCTCTGAGAGTTCTCACTTTTTTCCTGGAATTCCTTGTAGTAATCACACTGGGAGAAGGGATTAAGGCTAGGCATGGTACCGCTTAAATGCTGACTACAGGACAGTCTTTGCATGAAAAATGCAAATGTTTGTACATTTAGGGTACATATTTACACTAAATAAATTTTAACAAAACCATTGCTATGCAGAAATGGGACTTTGTAAGCTGTATTTATGGTTGTTTCTAATTCATTGGGATAGTCAGAGCTCTAAATTTTATCTAGCACTACTGTGTTTATTTTACTCCTCACAATAGCTCAAGGGTAAACTAAAAGAAAAGACATAATTCATCTTGGTGGCAAACACTTGGTAGGACTTGAATATGCAAATTGAATAAAATTTTGTAGTGCAAGTATACAAATGAGCCTCTGGTAACAAACTGTTTAACTCTCTTGCAGATAAAATGTATTTTAAAAGCATGTTTTGAAAAAATGGGCTTAAATAGATAAGTTGGATTTTTTGTGTTGTTCAATCCAAAGGAATGCATTTTACTGTTCTAATGTTTCAATTAAACATGGTTAGAAGCTACACAAATTACCAAGGTTTTAATGGCACTTATGGTCATCATAATTCATTATGGATGATTGAATTTTATTGTCAATTACGGATAGATAGTTCTGTATTGTTTACTAGGAAATGATGCTTCATGCTGTGTCAGTTTTTGCTGAAATAAATGAAGAATTACTATAAACAAATGGCAGAGTTTTTTCAAAGGAAATTCCCCAAGTAGTCTCTGTGCAGGACAGAGTTAAAAATTAGTCTGTTTTGGCAGAAGTCAGTTTTTCAGAGCTTTTAAACTCTTTTTAGAGATTTTCAGTGATATATCAAGGTAATATATGCTAAGTCTCAGAATATATTCATTTTCCAATGACTCTTTGCATTATTTAAATAAATGCAGGATGTGGTCTACTTTGTATGTTTTCCATTTCTGTTATTTGGTAGGGGGACATCTTGCTCTTGAAGGACTATTATTTGACCCCTCACTAATGCAGAAAATTTTAAAATAGGTGTCTCAAATGTGTATCATATTATCTCTAGGTTCTATGTCAGGATTCAGTAAATTTAGTCCTCTTCTTCAAAAAGCATCTCTTCACATTAGTTTGCTTGACCATAAATGTTAGCTGAGTTTGCAGTAGCAATTCAAAACTGAACTTTACAGAATACAGTATGTTTCTAGTCCTCTGCATTTAAACTTGTCATAGCTCAATTATAGAAAGTCATCCAAATTTATAGAATTATGGATTCCTCTCTAAATGTATCTAAGAACAAAACTTTTTTTGCAGTGGTCACAATTACCATTGTGACAGTTTTGTGTTTTGGGTGGTTGGTTGGTTGGTTGGCTGTTTAGTCGGCAGGTTGGTGTTTTTTTTTGGTGGGTTTTTGTTTGTTGGTTTGTTTTGTTTTTTATTGCTGCAGAGTTGTTAATTGTTTATCAAAAAGCTATATGAGGTGTTTGAAATATAAATCAATAGCAAATGCAGAGGACTAGTAGGAGCTTTAGGTAAACTCAAGTGCTGTATTACCTCAGGGTAATGGGGGGCAGAACAAAGTCCTTAGTTAAAGGCTCTCCCAGGATAATCAGCTGCAGCAAATTTGGGAGATTAATTTATACACGACTGAGGGATAGCTCCAGGAATGGAATATTTATTAAGGGTATGTGAGATTCGTTAGAATTAAGAGAAGCTTTTCTCAGAAGTGATATGGGATATGCTGACCTGAAAATACAGAAACAAGAAACAGGACAGATGAGTATTGGAGCCAGTCATTCCATTATAGAGATTCCATAGAAGTTATATTCCATTCTGATGTGTGCAATTAATTTTTTTATATAAATTTTTATTTCAGTGGTTCTGCTTAATATCCTGAGGTATTAGCAGCTTTTTGAATATTCTGGAGAATTTATTAACAAGTTAGAAACTACCCATGACTGGGATTTCTGTTAAAGAAGAAAGTTAAAGATCCCATTCGATATGACAATTCTAGTTAAACCAAAATCTCATAAAAGCCTTAAAGGGTTAGCTAAAAGCAGTTCAGAAGGGTAGATTTAACCGTCAGCTTGAAGCAATAGTTTACCCTTAGACAGAAAATCAGTTAACAGCATTTTGATGTGTGTTCTTTAGTCTGTAAACAAGCTGCAAATTCTTTGTGGCTCTAAAATACAGACAGCCTTGGGGTGGCATAGAGAGTGGGTGGGTGAAATGGTCCATATCCATATTCAGTTGCTTTGTTCCATGGAAATAGTTAAAACAATTTTTTACTGAATACTTAGGAGAGAACCAGGAGATGGCTTTTATACAAACAGATATCTACATAGGCATGAGGAGTAACAAGGAACAAGCACATATCTCTCAGAACTGCCATTTTATCTAACAAAAGATTTTGTTATCTTCAAAATTAGTTGATATGCCTACAAAAAGAATTTTTCCTTCCTCAACTATTATGAGTGATCCTTCATCTGTTTGCTATAGTCATGGTGATGTATTTGTATATATTTTCAAAAGTTTTCAGTCTGCCCCATTTGAATGAAGTTATCTTGTCTTGAACAAGGCAGGACTCTGCTGTCTCTTGCCAGTGACTCAGGTAGGCTGTGAACCTTACTCCAAGATCAAAGATTCACTTACTTTCTTACAAAACACAGTCTTAGCAGGACCTTGTTCTCATCTATTCCTGCTGAAAGACTTAATTTTCTTATTTATGATCCTCGTACCTGTATTTAATTGTAACTTTATGGCCATAAAGTGAATTCCATGCTTAATTTACTTTTGTTTTTTTCTCTCAAGAAAATAACAATTTTTGAATAGCCAACATATATTTTTTCCCTTTATACATAGCTAGTGGTCTACAATGCATAACAGTTAGACAGTGTAATGCTTGCTTCTTGGTATAGTTTTAGTCTGTAGCAAATATTAAGTATAGTTAAAGATGCATGGATAAAAATAGACTTTTGCATTATTTTCTGTATTTTATCTCACACATTCTATGAGAGAATTTGCCACTGTATTAAATTTGCTTATTGAGAACCAATGTCCTGTAAATCCCAGGAGGCAAATTTAATGTTATCCATAGCATAGGGTGTGTTCAAACATCTGTTTGTTGCAGAGCAGTGGACCACGGAATATGCTTCTGATGTCCAAATATGAAATGATCCTGGCTAGGCTGAAACATGCTTCAGTCTGAACTTGACTTTTAATGAAGTGCAACCAAAATGCTTTTATAGTCAGTCTCATCAGTGCTTTCTTTATATGCATGTGTATACAAATTATTTATGTTATGGTTACAATTACTGTCAGCTGTGCCAAGGAGGTGATTAAATCCTGAGTATTCCTTAATTTTGATATTTATTTTGATCAACTATTGAAAAATATAACTGCTTCAGATTTTATTTTCAAATGGAAACTGCTAATTTTATGTCAAGTTAATGCTAAATAAAGCTGTTAATTCTTGCAATTAAAATCCTCTCTCATTACATGAAAATTGCTGTTGAGAATATACAGAAACAGCGCCAGTAAATGACTTTTTTCATTTGGCTGGTTGTTAGATTCAAGACAGAGAAAGTATTCCATCCTCTGAGATTGAGGATGAAGTCAAGTATGACAAAACATGAGTGTGATGAAACACTAGACTTGGTTTATATTTTACACTAAATGGAATTCTAGGAAAACAACACCAGGCTGCAAAAATTCATTGACTTAAAAAATAGTTGGAGGCT
>VZTB01006150.1:262506-283300 GCA_013397245.1 Thryothorus ludovicianus | reverse complement strand
CAGCTAGGGTTTTGGTATGTCGAAGGCCACCTTCATTTCAATTCCATTCACAGTTTCCACATTTTTAAAATCTTCCGTGAGGCAACCACATTCACAGGGCTTTCCTGTTCCATCCTTCCCTACAGAGGCTGGGGAAATATGGGGTCAAGGGAGAAGAAAGCATGATATAGGCTTTTCCTATCTTAAACACTTTTGGAGGCAGCTCTTTTTCTAACTGTTGTCAGAGATGAAATGCAAAGAGATGAGATCTTTGATCAAGTTCAGCATGGCTGTTCTTATGTTTTAAAATATTTAGGAGAAGAAAATGATTGCTTGAAGGATTATGCCTTCCTTGTTTTGCTTATTTGCAAAAAAAAAAAAAAAAAGTTTTTATTTTGTGTACCTTAAAGATGCTGGACAACAGATGTACTAAAACAGTTATGTTCCAGATAGGAAAGTCTCATATCTAATCTTCTGTTTAGGCAGTGTGTCCTTACACAACTTGTATGTAGAATGGAGTTTTTACTTCTAATCAGGTATTGGGGGGAAGAAAAAAGTGTCATTGCAGCGATTCAGTTCATCGGAGCATGGCAAGACAATGGGTTCAATGGAGTGCCCTTGTTCCAGTGGGTAATTCCTGTCAGAGGAAATGCAAATGAAAAGGGTCAGAAAATGGCTTGTATTCACTTCCTGATTTGAAATGTAAATGTACTGCTGAAAATCTACCACTGGAGACAGGAATCAAACAGCTTTATGAAGTGCAGGCTAACAGCACAAAGTATCTTTTGAGAGACTGATTTGTACACTGGAAATGCTGTTTGAGAGCTACAGGCAAGTGCAGTCTGTCTTCTCTGGAACTCTATGGCATGGTGAGCCAGCTGAAAAGGAATCTACAAACTTGTAAAGAAGTGCAAAAGTTAAGGTTAAATATCATCTGTTATCTTAATCCTTTTTTCTCTTTTCTTTTTGCTGTGGTAGAAACACAAAAGTGGTGTTTTAAATCCACGCCTGTTCTCTGTTGCAGCCATTTGAAAGCACTGATATGCCCTGGAATGGAGTTGGAGAAGTTGGAAATTAGTTAATTCAGTGAATAGAGATGTTACCACCTGGGAGTTCAGACTCTCTGCAAAGAGGGATAGAGCAAAATAGTTCCCATGGAAAGCCTGAAAGGAGAATGGTTGGTGTGGGCTGCTTTGGAGCTGTAACAACTGCCAACCCATAAGCAAACCCCAGGACTGACTGTGCTTTATGTTCCTTTCTTTTTTCTTCCAACCACCCGTCTACCAAGTTTCAAACTTAAATTTAAAATAAATTATAATATAAAAACTTTGATCTTTTGTTGTAAACATACCTTAACATTATAGGTTTGAAAATTAATAGGGAAGTTGTCCAGAGATATTCTAATAGTGCTTTAAAATGTAATCTTATTAATGGAGTAAACTTATACAATGCAGTAATATAGAAGATATTCAGGACAACAAAATTCAACCAGAAGGTTTTTTATCAAGTTATATATGATTTATATGTAATCTGTTCACCAGCATACAATATCTGTGTACTTCTTTGAGAGTATACACTACCATGCTGTTTTAAAAGGTCAGTCATAAAGAGACAAGAAAATAAAGATGAATATCATGAATGCGGATACATGAGCCATTAGTCATTCTGACTGATAGAAACAGTCAAAAGATATTGTAACCTATAAATATAATTTGATTTTTTTAATTTCTTTGAATTTTGTTATGGTACACTTGTATTCTAGTCATATTTATAGTAACACTGACTATAATTTCTGACTGTAAATTCTCATCATCCTTGCTCCTTCTTCTTAGGTTGAAGTCCATGTATTGATTTGGGATTTGCCTTTCAAGGAACTGAGAGGGACTATGATCTTTTGTCATGGCCCTTCTCTGAGTCCTTAGGAGGTACTCACTCTCTTGTCTCCTTACCTGGGTCTTTACACCCTGTTGTTTATCTTTCTGTAGATCTTTGGTTTATCTGCAATACACTGTCCCTTCTTTTAGTTTGCTCTTTTAGCTTGTTTTTCTAATTGGCATGTACTATAAAGTTGTGTGTGGAGGGCATTTAAAGCTGATTAATGTAATTTTCATTAATGTGTCCATTTATATAGGCCTTTTGTAATTCCTTTTTTGTTATTTCCTTCCCCTCCCCTGTATTACCATTTATTATGCAGTCATATCAGTATTAAAATTTCTATTAGAAATACCTGCAGCTCTGTGTTTTCCTAGGTGTGTGTTTGCTTTAACTCTTTTTATACCACTGTACCCGTAGAACTACCAGGATACTAAAATTTAGAAAATGACATCGCAGTCAGTGGAAAATAGCTCAGCTGTTAATATAAGTTAAATGCTGCCATAGTAGGTCAATCAATGTGATATTTTCTCTGAGGCAAATATTTTGTGTCATTGGTATCTGTAGAATCAATGAAATTATGATGAAAAAACAATAAAAGTATTCACATCTCCCAAAAAAAGGTGTTTAATATAACGACGCATGAGTTTTAGAATGATACTAAAACTGTCCTATTTTTCTATCTGTAACAAACTTCCTGTTGATCCCTGATGACTCTTTGAGTCCTGATTAGGATGGAAAGATACACTGAATCTCTGAATGTTTTTCCTTTTATAATTTTTCCCCCCACTTCTGCCAGTGTATGAAACTAGTCCTCCATGATTGGTAAGACTGTTGAAAAGACAAAATTTAGTTTGGCTGTGAATTGCCCCAGGAGCTGATAGGCTCATCCAGGGATTTTTGAAGGCATGGGTGGATCTCAAAACCATCTCCCTCTCTCTGGGTGGGTGTTGAGCGTGTCCTTTCAGGAATAGCTGTGCTTTGAAGCATTGTTTCATCAGAATCTCATGCAGCTGGCTGTGTTGCTGGCAATGCAGAAACAACTGGTTAGGATAGAGGGCAAGGCAGCTGTTCTGTCCTTGAAGGTCTTTGGCTTTTCTGCGTGAAGGTGCAAACACAGACATGTGCTTAATCAGCCTAAAGCCTTTTTATCCTGACAGATACGTACATGGAAAGTAGGAGCATGCCTTTTCAGTTACATTTTCATCTTTTAGACAAAAGTAAGGTGGTTTCAATTTGGAACAGCAATTGCTGCTAATTTTTTTCTTAGATAATACTCTGATTCATTTATTTTTCTCTTTTATGAAAGATACCATAGACTGTTATAAGTATCAAACTTCTCTGCATTTATCAGATCTATTTTAAATAGTAAGCATATTACATACTTCTCATTATGTTTCTTAATTTTAAATAGAGGAAAGAAATAGAAGAAAATTACATTGGTTTTTCAACTAGATTGAGCAGACTGCCTGAGGAAAAGTCTGGATGAAAAAGTGCAGATTTCTATGGCTTAACTTTAGCAGACGGATGACATTTTCCCCCAATTTCCACTCTACTAGCTGAATTATATCCACAAAGAACAAAGTTTTTATGTTTGTTTTAAATGTTTGTAGTTGAGCTTTTAATCTTCAGTTGCCTATCATCAGATCCTGGATTCTGTTTGCTGATCTACCTGAAACCACTTGACACACTGTAAACTGATCACCTTGAAAACACTTGCATAGTTACAGGGGACATGAGCAATTTCATGTTATTGAACTGCAGCAAAGTAGGTCTATTTAAGGGGAATTCTTGAATTGGTGATTCTGATTGCAGGAAGTTTATAATTTGGGGACTGATGACTGCATCAACTACTACCACTTTTTAACTTCAAAGTATATCAAAGAAAAAATTAGTTACTCAATATCATCCCTGTAAAACATAGAATTGAGAGGCCATGGTAGAACCTCTGAATCAGTTTTTTGAAGCAGGAGTGGTATTTTCCTTCATAATTGACCTGTGTGTAGCATTATTTAAAGCTCAATATGCAATAAAAGGTATTTATATATATAGCACATAGTTATTCATTTTCCAGGAAAGAAACATTTTTATATTTATAACAGTTTCTTATCTGTTTTATCATCATTGTCATTGCCTGCTAAGGATGGTTAAGGTGGCAAATCTTTGTAACTTTCAAAGCTTTTATTTGACCAATCTCAGAATATCTTTCAGTTTGGAAATGGTAAGATACCTTGTATTAATCTCACAGATTTATACCATAGGGTTTTTGTATATTTTACTGCTAATACATCTCAAAATTTCACTGTTGTGTTTTAGGAAATATTGAATAGATTAATATAACGTTTCTGGACTTAGGTATTTGCTTTATATAATCAATTGGTTCACAATTAAGGATATGCATCAGTGAAGACAATCACATAATGAAGATAAAGAATGGCTGTGAAGGTTTTCCAGTCCTAATATGAAATAATTAATTAAATTAACCCAAATATAGGAAGCTCTGGCAGTTATTAAAAGGCTTGTAAATCTAAGCAGACTTTTGTATACTGATGGCCTGAAGGGGCCTGCAATTTTGTGTGACATATTACAGATGCTTTCAGATTTTTTACAGAAGGTTTGGATATAAAATTCAGTAGATCAACTGCTATCAGTCAAATATATTGATGCATAATTGAATGAAATATTTTTCCTTCAACTTCCAGCCACAAGGAGGCTTTGTGATGAAAGGCCACCCTGTTGGTGGAATTGTATTCATAGATTTTTAGCAAAATATAACTGGAGGGACCATGAGAGAACATGTAATTAAGCTGTACTGAAACTCTGAGTCCAAAAGACTCCTTATATATTGAGCTCTGTACACTGATGAGACATAATGGCCACTGATTATTTTTGAAAGAGAGATAGAGGAAAAAATAAGAACCTATGGACAGAGATGGCTCTAGAAGCTGTGGTGCCAGACACAATATTTGGAGAAAGGATCTGGAATGAAACTGAGGAAGTAGAATTGGTAATTTCTCACTGGAGGGCGAAGGGAGCAGCAAATGATACAAGGTGATCTGACTTGGCCAGTGTTTATGCTGGCTTGTAAACTATTGTTTTAAATTACTTAGAAAAATTTACTGTTTTTATGATAGTTACCTAGGCATGCTTTTTCAAATCATACCTATTGCTACAAATATGGGTGATTTTTTCTCATTTTCTTGTCTAATTGTACACTGATGATTTCAGTCCATTGCCTTTAATCCTGTCTACAGTGGACACAAAGAACTGTTCATTACCTTCCTCTTTACAGTTTCTTTGTGTCTATTTGAAGACTTCAAGAATGTAAGTCTTTACTTCAATCATCTTGTTTTATTGTACACAATCAGCTAACTATGTTTTTCCTATAGACCTTTATATTTTTCCTGTCTTTATAGACTGCTGATTGTACTTGCTGTTTTTATCTGGTCTTCTGGATCCTCTGCAGTTTGCCAAATTTTTCCAGAATATCAGGGTCCTAAATAGGACAGAATATTTTACCTAAGAATAGTACTCACTAGTGCTGAATGCAGTAGAAAAATTGCTTAATAGAATTATTGAATGATTTGGCTGTTGAAAGGAACATTAGAGATAAACTACACTCCAGAGTTTAAATGAGAATGGCACCTTCATTCTAACAAGCATGACCCAATGTCTAACAAGAATGTTACAGTATAATACATTCTGGAGATATTTCTCGACTTCTTTCTTTGATTGTCACTATCTTCCTCGACATTTCACATGGTTTAGCCCTTTATTTAGAATATCTGTCACTTCTGTAGGCAATTAGATCCCAGGATCTTGTTTTTCCCCAGCGTGTCCCAAAATATACCTGTTAGGGATCAAATATATTTCTTTTTAAAAATAACATTACAGTGCTGACTCATGTTCAGTTCACAGGCCTCTTTGCCACAAATACTTTGTTCCCATTGCAGAGAAGAATAATATCTCTATCCAAAGGGAAGGTGGCAATTCTAATCTCTGACAGTAGGCACCCACTCCTTTATAAATGGAAGTTCACATTTGTGCACTAATGTAGAGAAGAAGAGATGCAGATATCAAAGAAAGTATGATAGTTTCAGAAAGTGTGGTCAAAAAGGAGACATAAACATATTTCTTACAATGTAAATTGTGTGTTTCCAGACATTATCAGGAGCACAAGTTAAATCATTCTGTTATTCTGTTTACCAAGTCTTTTTAGAGCAAGTCTTGCCAGTGGGAATCAATATTCAAATAATGAAATGTTTGTCTTAGCTGATGTATTAGAGGCAATGATATTCTGATCATAAAAGATGGGATCCATTGTGACTTGCTCTAGACAGGTAGATGTGTCTTCATGGCTCCTGTAACACTCAGCAGGGAGAAAATACTATCTTCAGGGCTTAGCTCACCACCCTGTAAGACTGCTAAGTGAAACTTCATGAATAATTTCAAAGATATTTCTCTTTTGCTTCACTGGCTGAAGAGGGGATTTAGATCTCTAGCATAAACTGTGTGTTGACTTCATAAGGTCAGTTGAGGTAAATCCCCATGTGGTTTAGAAATTGTTGTTTACAAAACATTCATGAAGCCAGAGTAACTATAGTATAAACATTTATATTGTGATGAATTTTATATTAATTTTTTTGTAAGAGGAATTATGCATTTATATGTATATAGTAATGTTAAATGCAAACAGATTCTCTAAATATTTTTGTTTACTGATGGCGTTAAAATGTAAATTTCCAAAGAAATATGCGTTTGTGTATGTGCCAGTTTGAGGAAATTTTCAGTATCATCTCTACATATTTGGGAAATATTCTGACCATGAATGTTTTGAATATTTGTTCACAAAATTCCCCACAACTAAAGAACATTATTATATCTAATTTTAGACTTGCATTAGCTGATACTATTTTTTCCAGAAATTTATTGTGGTCAGCAAGAAATGATTTGAAATAAACAGTTTTTGAAATATGCTTCTAACAATTAAAACAGCAATCAGGTCTGTAAAAGAAAATTTCAGATAGTCAGTCAGGCTAATTTTGCAGCCAGTACATGTTCATTCTAGAGAACTTCTTACACATAATGAAGAAGGAAAGAAATAGGAATTTGGACTCAAGAGAACTTATGAGGAGGTGATACTTGTTTACTATTTCTCCTTCCATGATATCTTTTATCTTCTTCAGCTTCTTTGCTTGCCAGTAAGGAGTGATAATGAAGGCTGTTTTATTTTAAATGCTTACTGCATACCTTGAAAGGTGTGAGGATAAAAGATTGCAGATAGAACCAGTATGCTAATCCTTCTGTAAAATGGAAGTCAGAGAAAAATTAAATAAGTCATAATTAAAATTTACTAGAGCCAAGATGTGAATCAGTATGTTTTAGAGTTCTGACCAACACACCAAATCTTTCCTGTGATTCTGTTTAAAATGTCACCTGGGTTATAATTTTGTCTGGTTTTGTGCTGCCTCATAAGCAGGACATGAAACAAATTGTGCGTGTCAAATTAGTAGAAAAAAATATGGGTCTCTGTTGTTTAAAAAAGAGGCTGAAAATAGAATGTGCCTTATTGCTGTAGGAAATTAAGGAATTTTATACCTGCTGGCTTCCTTTCATAATAATCTCTATTTCAATGTTTGTATCACATCTGACTCTGGATAATTTCTAAACTTTCTGCTATCTCATTGAGTTATAGCCTGCCCTACCACTTGAAACACCTCTGAATGTGTCAGGCAGAATCAGTGGCTACATTTTTGCTAACCATTTTATTTCATTGCGGAGATTTCATCTTGGATAAATATAGAAGTAAAACAAGTTGAAAGGCATGTTGAAGTTGCATATGAGACAGATGTGGGAATTTGTTGCAGTAATTTCTCCGCTGTTTAATGATAAACATCACTTCCCAAGCTATATATCTTGTTCTGGCCATTCACTATTGTATACAAGTCACCCCTCCAGACATTAATTCTGTGCAAAATCGAACCATTACCTGATCCAAGAAGCAATGTACTTCTAATTTATCTGTATCGATTCAAGTCACAGGTCATGGATACATGCAATACTGCTTGTAGTTTTACTTGGGTTTTTTGTTTGCTTGGCATTTTAGGGATGGGCTGGGGGGTTGGGAAGATTTTGCCTTGTCCTCAAGGCCTTGAGTATTGAATTACTTTTGAGACATGTAAATGCTTCAGCAATTTTTCTTCTTGAGATAGGAAGCTCAATCTGGGACTCCAACATGTCAGAAAAATCATGAGGTATTGCTTTCTGATTAATATTTTAGGTTAATTATCTAGTCAGCAATGTAAGGCATATAAGTGTAAGGCATATAAATGTGCATTGTGATTAAACTCTATTTCAATAAATATTTCAGATGTATTTTTTCTAAAAGGCCAGGGGAGCATGTCAACAAAATAAAAAAATAAGGGAATAGAATATATTCCATCATGTTCAAATCTGTATTGAGAACTTTGCTTGACTTTGCATGACTTAGATTCAGAAAATGACAGAAGCATTATAATGTGCATCTAAATTACAATCTTTAGATACCTTTTGCCAAGTGAAATTAACTTTGCCTGTTTCATATACAGTGCATGTGAAGAAGGGCCAGGATTGAGATATGAAGTTCTGGCTTCATAGGTAGGGCAGGAATTTAAATAGGTAAATCAGTACAGGCATAAGCCTTTAATTCCCAGGAATTCAGGTATCTAGTCTAAAATGGCGAGGCAGCATCTGTGTCTTCTCAAGATCCTAAAATTCAGCCTCAGATTTTTTTAAAGTCCACCTTTCAAAAATGGAAGAAGGATGGATAAAGAGGGAGTGAAGTAGTCCAGCTTTTATTTTTCAGTAGTGGCCCCTGCCCTGGGGGGGCTTCAGCTCACCTTTCCCCTGCCAGAGGAAATTTGTCACTCAGGACCACACCATGACTGTGCTGACATAGGGTGTCCTGAGATGAAGGTTTCCTTTCTTCAGCAAACTTTAGCAATGGAATTTTAGGCACTGAGTCAACTGAGATGCCTGCTGGGTTTTGAGAACCTCTGAAATGTTTAAATATTGTATTTAAAATTATTGAGGTGCCCGGTCTCCTGTGTTGTTACTTGAATTTTTTCCCTCTCTATGTACAAAAGGAAACATTAAATTGCATACATACAAACTGTGATAGTTTTAAAAACAATTGCTTTTTATTTTATATTGTTCCATTTTGATGTTCTTAAAAGTAATTAGTGTATTACCTTTGATCTGTAGATTTTAAAACCTTAGTGCTTGAACTAATTTTTCAGATCTGTCTACTTATAATGAACATCTACCATTACAAATGCTATGTTGAAGTCAACTCCCATGTCATCTCTTCTGAGAGCTGGTTATATGTCAAAAACTAAAGCTTATAAAACTTTAAACAGATTTGTATCAGGTTATGCAAATGAGCCTATTATCACAGAAATTAATGGAGCTGTACTGGTTCATACAAGCTGTAGATTTGGTTTATTGCTTCCAGGTATATCAAGGATATTATGAATTGTGTCCACATATGCTCACTTCCTCTTGTCCAAATTGCTGATGCAGTATGTAGTGCTCTTTGAACTATATTCCTGAATATGAATTTCCTTTTTAATTTGCTGAAGGTTTCCTTTAAATTACATTTAGAGTCAGAAAGTCACAGATGAAACATTGTAAGTTATGCACACTGTTGAGGTCCCCACTAGCTAGAAAAGGTTAGTGCTGCCACTGATTTGAGCAAAAGAGATCCTTTTGTCCTCTTGGTTCAAGAAAAAAAGTTCTGTCTCAAGAACCTTTCAAATGATAGTTTCTTCATTTGCTTTCTCTTGCTTTATCCTGAAAGAAGTGATCGTGCTAAATATTATGAAAAAAAAATCTATTACTAACAATTAAAGAAATTGTCATATAGTTTATTCAAAACTTGTTTTTTGTTTCACTATTAGAAATAAGAATATTTTCCTGATAAATATAACATAGTAGAGAAAAAAGAAATCTTAACATATTTTATAATATTTTGAATGCAATGTTTTTAACATAAGGGATTTTATTTTAGGTATGGCTTGGTTTAGATAAATTTGTGTTGAAATAGCTACAGGAAGTGACTGAGAAATAGGAAATTCCAAGAGTTTTTGTCTTTAGGGTATTGGAACGTAATTAAAAATATCTACTCTTTTCACTTGGTGTACTTTCAGAGAATGAAGAAAACGTACTTAAGACTGATACATTATCTTGATTTTATTCTTGTTGAAAATTGCATAGATTTTCTATTTAAATATTTCATTTCCTAAGAAAAAATACTTTTTAAAATTCACATATTTAGAAAAGCATTGCAGAGCTTTGTTTGAAACTACCTATTGTCTCATAATGTGGTAATGCCATCTATAATTAATCAAATTTATTATAATTATTATTTAATTTGTAGACCACCTGAAAAAAACCAAGCCACATTCAAATTGTATGGTCCCTGACAGAAATTAAAAAAAAAACCCCTGTACTCTAACTAGTACTCTTCAATAATTTATAAAACATGGTTAGAAAGTCTTGGGGAAATCAGCCTTTTTTTTTTAATGACAATTTTAAAATATTATTGCAGGAAAAATGTTTCTTTTGGGAAAGTAAATTGTTTTTTTTACTCAGTAAATATATTGTGACTGAGTACTAAATGTTGCTGGATTTCATCATTTAGCATCCCTCTAATGGTTAAAAGCAGAATTTCAGGTAAATATTTTTATATTCTGCGAAATTATTTGGAACATCAGTTACCACAGCCTTGGATAGCTCCTGGTATTGTAATCTCTGTCAAGAAACTCTTTTGACATATGCAAAACAGCTGCTGATTATTTACAGAGAAGGAAAGGGCTTTGTGAAGGCTGTGTGAGGTACTGTGCTGGAAATGCTGGATGTAATTTGAAGAGAACAAGTTGGGAATTGTTAGAGAAGGATGGAGCCTCAGATGCCCTTTTCAGCTGTGAGTCTCTGTTGCAGCTCAGGATGATGTGATGCTTCCAGAAGTGACAATATATAACATATGCCTCTTATGTCCTAACTTTGATGGACTCTGGGCTTAAACAGGTTTTATAATTAGAAATTACCTTGCATCAATTCTGTAAATTTGTAATAGAAAAACCCAAGCAACTTGAAAATTATGTGGTAGAGATCTCTTACATGAAAACCAGACAGTTTAGTAAGCTTGGTTTTAAATTGCTTTTGTCCTCGTAAGCAATCAAATGAAAATTATTAATGTATAAAAGACATTGCTTGCTTGCATAATAAAATAAATATGTGAGTCTAATATCCCTCTGCAAAACTACAAGCATTATTAACAAGCTAATCTCAGTGGTTTGTTACAATACTTCCTTAATAAGTGCTTGGCTTGCTGACTTAATGAAAGCAAGTACAGAAACCAGTAACTGATCACATTTCTAAATAGCAGTTCTCCTTCTAACTGAACCACTATGAGAATTGCTTATATACCTCTATACTGTGTAATTTACATGCATATGTAAATTATAGCTAATAATTGCATAACTCTTAGTATACTTCCTGTGCTTGTTAAAAGCTGGTTAACATAATTTTTAACTGCTGTACCCATAAAGTTTCAGCACGTTTAAAATTAAATTTGCAGATGCATAAAATGACATTGCTTGAATTTTTTATAGTGTAAACTGCTGTTAAAACATTATTATGCTTAGTTTGAAAACATTCCAAATCTAATATTTAACTTACCACAAAAGTAATTGCTTTTGTTACTGCAGTAAGAGGCACGCATGCTTTTCCTTAAATTAAACTAGTGGATAATTATCTTAATTTTATATGCAGCATAGAATAATTTTTCTGCTGTAGACAAAAGAACATTGTAATCAGGTTTCTTGAAGCTTTATATGGTTTGTTTTATTTCTCTCTGTTAACATGAGCACTTGAAAGTCTTTATGTTAACAACAAATACTTTAATACACTCATATCATTGTAATTGTGATTTTCTTAAGAATAAAAGCTGTACAGATTTTCTAAGGAGATTATAATGTCCTAGAATTATTGCAATAATTGGAAAAGATGCCTCCTTTTGACCATGTGAAACTCTTAAAATTTGTAATAGCAGGAGAGGTCTTGAAGAACAACTGTAAACTGTTATGAGTTTAACCTGTGTACTGACCTGCATCATTTGAAAGGATACCTGTGGAGTGGGGGTGGAGGAAAGAGAAGGGATGTTATCCAGAGAAGACACAGTAGAGTCATTAAGTCCTTTCAGGCAGAGAGACAGAGATGAATATGGAGCTTTTTGTTAGGGATGAGTGAGAATTATAAAGCATTAGAATCCTAATATTCTCTGTTGTGTTGATTAGCATTCTTTGAAGTTTATGTTTTAGCTCTCAGAATCATCTGGATTTTATGAGTTTCCCTCAGAGTCAGAACTGAGAGGTTTAGAGGACTCAGGGAAGACTTGATGGATTTCTCTGGAGTGGTGTGTTTATTTAGTTAAGGGTCTGATATTGCTGAGCAGGGCATTGTGAGAGAATGATGCACAACAGATGTTAGTGCTGTCTGAGGGCTTTCTGTATGGTGCAGCTTTCTTGGGGTGGTTCAAGAAGCACCTGCTTTTGTAATGATATATATGATAGCTTGCATGTTTTTCATGTATAGTAGTTTGTATGCTTTCTGTTTTATGTTCAGCAGAGTGGCTAATAATAGGATACTGCTGCAGGTGTATTTGAAATGCAATTTGATATAGAAGTAGTGATTATGAAATTTTATCCTCGTAATTTGAGGAAGTCCAGAAGATAAGACTGTTGTCTGTGTATTTTATGTGAAAAATAAAATTGTGCTGTGTTTAGTGTTTCATTTGTAACTTGCCATGCTCTAGATCAGTCAGTATTGGCAGATAAGGTAGCTGTGAGTGAGAATGGAATCAATTTGTGTTTAGGCAGAAAATCTGAGTATTAGACTTGTTCTTACTGAAAGCAGACAATGATTTGTGTTTTGAATTGGCCAAGGTGATGGAAAAGATCTATTGCTGTGGAAGAAATCTATCGCATTTCCCAGAAAAAAAAACTCTTGAACAATTGGAGGCTAGATGGTTTTCCTTAAATTCCACTGATTCTTCAGAGAGAGTATTCTCTAGCCTGTGATATACATGTGGTAGGATTTTCTTCCTTTTGTTTTCCTTAACTTGCTTGTCTGTGAGTGACAGAACAGATTGTACACTATTTCTAGGAGGTGGTGAGGATGGTATTTGCTGTCACTGACAATATTTTGAAGCAGGATGCAGAGTCTCTTTTAAGGCCTGGTACCAGCTGGAATTAATTGATCATTACTGCAGTTTGTGGTATAATGTCACATATTTCTTTTGACTTCAACAGAAGAATGAATGATGAAGTCATGAGCAAAACCAGCCATTACTACAAATTTTCTCCCACTGAAAAAAAAAATCTGTAAAGTCCTTAGCTGTGTTTCTTAAATCAGCAGAGAAAATATGAGCTTAGAAGAAGAGGGATCAAATAGGGAGTTGGACTTGTGTATCTGAAAGATTAGTTGTTCATCTCTTAACATTATAAGATTCCAGCTGAGAAGGAAAGAAAGTGTGAGACTGAGCAAAGTAAGTAATTCATGAGATTGATTTTATTTTCTTTCCTCATCCCTTTCCTTTCTGTGAAGAAGGATAACTTTTGAATTACATTTCAGAAAATTATAGTGGGAACTTTTACAAGCTGCAGTAATTTAAATGAGAAGTATATACAGATTACTGAGAGCAAAATTGTCTGGTGACTGCAGAATAAGGATTATAAGAGCTCTTGAGAAAGAGCTCACATTAAACATACCTCTACTTTTTAGTGAAATATCTCCACTTTGTGAAGCCTGTGCCTAGGTATCCCTGGTAGGTCAATCTTGGAGACATAAAACAGCTAGCCATGGCAGCAAATCTTAAGATGCCACTTTCCAGAGGTAAAGCATCTTAGAGTCACAGCACTCAATACCCATCGTGATTCTCCTCTATAATGACTTCCAATAGCTGCGCTCTTAATCTGTCTGGTATTGACTCTCAGTGGTTAGAGAGTGCAGAGCTAATGAACTGCTTGCCAGTGCTATGAAAAGAGTCAAAGGTTCAGACAATGCTTGGGGAAGGTTTAGCAGATTTTTATGTTTGAGATATCATTTTAGCTGTGTTTTGACTGAGACCAGGATGCACGTGTTTATTTCTTTTTCAGTAGAGAGCAATTTTTCAGCATATGCAGACTCATGCAATGCTTACAGAATTTCATAGGCAGTGATTTACAAGAACCACGATGAGTCGTTCTTTACACGATTTCTGCAGTGACAAATGGAATTTTTCTATGAGGAACAGCAGTAGCATCACTATTCCTCTAAGCATTTGAAGACTTGAATCATTCTCCTTTTCTGACCTATAAAATCTGTTGTTCCAGTTGTGGATATGAAGAAAGAAGTTTAACTTGACATAGTAAAAAGGAAATGTTTCTCTCTAACACCTGACTTTAGGAAGAGGTGTCCAAGATTTAGGTTAAGTGCTGTTGAAGAATGTGTCTCCTGACAATTGCTTACTATGTTTTGCAAAACTTAGGGTGAAAAAATTATAGTTACAGACATGAACAGAAGGTTTCAATCTCAGAACAACTGGAGGATATGGATCTAACATTACAGTTACTCAGGGGAAAAGAACAAAGTTATGTATTACTTTCCTTTAATGCCAAGGTTAAGGCAAAACAGAGCCTCCTGCAGTAGTTCTTACTCACCTTTATAATTTGCACCTTAATGCACATCTATAGCCATGTAATTGTTGCTTAATTTATATGTTTATGTAATATTAGGAAAAACAGCAATTTTTAAAATCTCTGCATGAAACAGATAGCTTCCTAAATAGCAAATAGTTGGAAATGTTTTGGAGGCAAAAAACAGACATGTTTTAACTATGAAACTTATATCTTGAAATAGAATAAAAAGAAAAAAGGTTTCTTTAGTAGACGATCAATGCAAAGAAACCTATGGAAATGCTGTCTCCATAGAAGTGCTATAAATAAATGAACTGTAGCCATTCCATCTAAGAGACACTTCTGTCTGTACATCCTTGTTTGGATCATATCTTTACTTGCTTCTTTGCTAGTCTGTTAAACTGATTTCAAGGTTCTGATTTAGAAAATCATACCAAATCACAAAGTATAATTACCCAATAGTGAGTTATAAGTAAAGGAACGGGGACAGCAAAATCTCTTGCAAGATGATACTGAAATCCTAATTGTGTATGAGCATGTGCACTGCAAGGTGACATTGAATCAGTGACCTTGGAGCAGACAGGTGTTATAGTCACCAGAGCTGCAGGGGATGCTGACAGGAGGGTCTGACAGGTGTGAAAGATTCGTTGCTGGTTGGGAATATATTCCTCATTGTGTCATGTTTAAACAAATCTGATACCAAGTGGTCACTTTCCTTGCCCCCAAATCCCCTTTTTTAAAGCAGTTTTTTTCTTTCAAAGGCTTGATGATACATGAAAACTTACTTTGTTTAAGGATGCATGTCTGTATGTGAAAAAGACTGAAATGTGTAGGGGTAAAACTGCACCATAGGCATTCCTAGATAAGTACTTCATATTAATGCCATAGTAAGAAACATTTAATCTGTAGTAATGAAACAATCCTGTTGCTTAACAAAATTGCATTTTGCAAAATAATAAACTTAGTGGTGCATTTCATCAGCAAATAGGTCATATCAAAACATTTAGAATCACACTGGGGGAAAACCCCACTTTACAATGCTGTCAATAATTGAAAATAAAACCTTTTGATCATATAAATATTTTTTAACCTTCACATTTTTTGTCCCTCTATAATTAGGTCTTCATAACTGAGTAAATGTTTTGTTCTATGTTTTCTGTTGTATTTCCTCTTTTCTTCAGCAGGCATGTTAACGTTTTTTTGAGTATTTTCTTGAGAAACATTTTGATAGGATTGTGTTATTTGGATACCTGTTTTACATCTAGAAAACAAGAGGATATTAAAGCCAAGATTATGCAAAGCATTTGCAATCTTTGTATCCAGATATTAGTTAAAGTATTGAATGGTAAGGAATTTTATGATTTTTTCTTGCTCCTATTTTCCAAAACTTGGTATTGGAGCTTTAACATTCAACCTGGCCTATGTATTGATAAGCCTTCCTGTTCAGATTTGTATGTGATTTATTCTCTGCCTTTTTTGTTCACCTTGAGTTGTATGCATCATAAAGCCCTTATATGAAGAAGATGATAATTTGCATTTGTTTCAACGAAATAATTATGAGCAATATTTATTTCATTGGGAACTTAAAAAACTTTCTTTGTTTCCTCTTCCAGTAATTTGTTTTTGTTGCTGTACATAAAAGTTTTAGAAGAAAATATCTAAATGCTTTCTCTTTATTTTTGGCCCTGTAGGTTACATGTCTTCGAACAGGCAAAATGCCTGGTATGTGTTGTATAAATTAAATTCCAAGCCATTCATGTACATTAATGCCCTGCAAGTATTATTTAATGCACAAAATACTTCTAAAGCAAAATTCAATAAGTGTAGAATTCTCCATGGAGTGGCAGTTGAAAACCTCATAAATTTAGATTACACAGTCATGTCAGTGAATTCAAATTAATGAAATGGATTCCCACACAAGCACTACAGTAATTTGCATATTAATTTCTACTAATTTTTTATGGCTGTAACAGACTTGTACTAGTCATATTCTATAAAATACAACAGATTGTGAAACAACAAACAGTGAGCAGTTGGGCATGATTTATCTGTTGTTCCATTGGATCTTCATTTTCCCCGGAAAATGCTCTGTCTACATTATTAATGTCTGACAATTTTCTTGTATTCATGCCCTGAAGCAGAATATGTCTGTTAATTTTGTGTAACGGCTGCTTTCCTAACAAATAGTATTTGTTTCTCATATTATGGCAATAATGATAAATAGAAAATAAAGCTAGCTTTGTGGAGTTGGGCACTAAATGTGAAACACAGTTCTGTGTGTTCATGTGTTTATTTTAGGTTGCAGAGATGTTAATATGTTTTTCACTGAATTTTGTATGTTCTCATTCTATATCATCATCCCTACTTTTTTTTTTTTTGGATTGTGTTCTACAAACATGGGCAAAATACATGCTGTTTCAGAAAGTCCTAGCAAGGTGCTTCTCTCCAGAAAACAGTCGGTGCCAGGGCAGTTGGAGTAACTGTCTCCAGAACTCAGGTTTCTTATCAAAAAGTTTTCTTGTATTCCTTGTCTTAGCCTGCCCTCTGACTGAGTGGCAGTGTAGAGCAGAATACAGTGTGGGTGAAGGGACTATTGGTTTTTTTAGTTCTAGTACTACACTAGCTGTCTGGTGGGTAAAGTCACACACAAGGTCTCTAGAAAATCTCAAAAATTTCTACTAGATTGAAGAATTAACACATTTTGGTAATTTAAATAATATCTAAATATCGAGTATCTTTGAAATGAATCTAATTCCTTAGATTATTAACATAGCTAGTCAAAACTATAAAGACATATTCCTAGTTTCTATAAAATAAATGTCCTGCTTGTTTGGAGTTGTGAGCTTTTGTGGGAGAAACATTCCATGAAATGTCTGAAGTTAACAGGGTGAGTTGGGATAGTGAGAATGTGTTTTGGATTGATATTTTCAAGGAAGAGCCTACAATGCCTCTATACTTGAATACAAAATATCATACTCTTTTTCTTTCTTTCCTTTCCTTTAATTTTTGCAATAAATGTCTCCTTGGGGAATCTCAGAAGACTTAATTTTTCTTTCTAGTACATATCATTTGCATTATTCTGTGTCTTATTTTATCATTGACTTTGACTTTAGAACTTCAAAGAAGAAATATCAGATAATTTTCATATCTATATCAAAATAAAATTAAATGAAAAGCTAAACTTTTTGCAAGGTTTTAGGCAAGGGAAGGGTGTAAGACAAACTTAAGTGTGACT
This sequence comes from Thryothorus ludovicianus, assembly GCA_013397245.1. Lineage (NCBI taxonomy): Eukaryota > Metazoa > Chordata > Aves > Passeriformes > Certhiidae > Thryothorus > Thryothorus ludovicianus. Next base: position 265,498 of record VZTB01006150.1, on the reverse strand, counting down.
ATATAATAATGCTGTAATACTGATACAAACCCAAGTGGTGTCCTGAAGTTACAAAACATAATGCTTCAGGACATGTTTTCTGGAAAAAGAATATCTAGCTATGGTCTACTCCAGCCACTAGCTTTGATAATTATTTATAGGTGTTACTAGTCCTGGCTGTGCAGGCTCATGGTCTCAGCTTCAGACAGGTGTTTTGCAGTGCCAGCGCATACTTAGTTGAGTGACATAGTTGTTAGCTGATTGTTGTGCCTTTCACTAGCTCCAATTGCTTGCATGTCGAAGCATTTTTAGCAGTTTCCAAGCTAAATAAAATCCTGATGCAGTGCCACCTGTACATTAAGATGTAAATTAGACAAATTTTAGGTGATAAAACATTTCCAAGTTAGATTTTTTTTTCTTTCGGCACAGATAAAATGAAACAAGATGGTTTTCCTCACATTTTTCAGGCTACTGATAATTAATTTAATGATAATAAATTTCTGTCCTAGTTTCATATCTCAGTTTATGACCAGCCGTGTGTTTTTCGCTTGGACCTGTCCCATGGCAGGTAATATACATCTCTAAATGCTGCTGCATCATCTTCAGTACCACTGATGTGAATTGTGTGATTTAGACAAGCCCTGCCCTAGGCTCAAATTTTTGGCAGCAGCTCTCCTCAGGTGACCTGCACCTAAATCACTCTGGCTCGCAGGTTCTCGACAACGGCAGATCCGGTCTATTGTAAAATGAGTCTATTGAAGAAACAGGAACTTAACAGACAGACCTTAAACAGAGCTACTTACTACAGGATAAAACAAAAGAACTGCTAGGAAAACAGAGCTACACAGGATAAAACAAAAGAACTGCTAGGAGATTACATAAAACAACGCATGACATAAAGGCACCTGTATTATAACTAGCAAAGAAATAGTATAGATTAGGAGTCCACGTAACTTGCCACCAAATTGATGATGGGGTTCACAGTGTTCTTTCACTCAACCCTCGAAGGAGTAACCATGAAAGTTGGCATCCCAGCTTTGGGGAAAAGACCCCACACATTTCCAGGGAATGTGCAGTAGACTTCTGCTTTGTGAAAGTTTGGTGTAGCTTTTATAGTTTTTAAAGTAAAGTGTCTATCAGTCAGAAATTCCAGCTTATCTTTCTACAATCTCTCTTTTGAGGCAAGATGTTTATTGTCAGCTAGGAACATCGCCATCACTGTGGTGCCAAAATAACTCACTACCCGGCAAGCTGTGCTGATGGAGTTAATTCACCAACTAGCAAATTCCTGCGAGGAGGAAGATACTCTGAGCTATTGCACCAGCTATTAGGCAGAACAGATAAGTCCTTGTGTGATAGGTGGAACGTCCTGCTTCATTAACATGTGGTTGTACAACTCTGATCCTCATGTCTCAGTAATGGCTGCATTTTCTTGGTTTTGGAAATGAAGAAGCGGACACTCTTTATATATTCCTGTGTATTTTTACCAGAGTGGAAAGTTTCTGGAGTATCTTCTGAATGCTTAGAATGATTCATTGCTAGGAACAGTGGCAAAGGGAACAGGAAGTGAAATCCTGTGACAATACACCTACGAATGTCTTTCCTTCAGCTTGCTTGTTTTCAGGGTGTGCTAGATTTGCAGTGTGGTGATGACTGTAGCACCCTAATACAGCTGTCATCCTATAATGGTATTTGAATTATTGCAGCCTTTGTAAAAAGAGATTATTTAAGAAATTTTATGTATAGAACTATTTGAAATGGTTTTTGAAATGGCCATAATGACTAGGGAAAATAAGATAAAATTCAGAGTTTGTGTTTCTGTATTTTCCTTTGTACTGCACATAGCATGCATTTTAAAATATTTTTCTTTCCAAGTATGTTTTTTCTTACTTTATAATTTCAATATTTTCTTCATTTACATATGGAACTGACCTTTTTCCACAGCAACATTAACTAAGAGTACCGGAATGACTATTCTGGCTCAGCAAGGTCTGCTTAGCTCAGCAACCCCTTCTTAACTAGTCTTTGTGTTGTGCCCTTTCCATTATTACAGACAGATAATATCTTCTTGTGTGAAGTTACATTATAGAGTGAGATACAAACTATGCCAAAATATGTATTTACAGCTGTAAAATGATTTATCTGTACTGGTTGATTCTGTATCAGCCACTTGGAAACTTCCCTTCCTTTATCCACATGATATCAGTATACAAGAAGTTGTGCAAGTAGATAAATAAATTGAGCAAGATTACTTGTCCACTGAAGTCTATCTGAATTAATCAAACTTGATAGAACCCTGTGCATATAGAAGTTTCAAGTGTTTGGGAAAAAATTTGAGGGCAAGTAAAACAGACTAGATAGGAAAAAATAAGTCACAAATGCTTTTGCTAATAAACAGAACAAGTTTTGAAGGACATTTTTTCTTACTGCATTAAAAGTGGATTCTGAGGAAATGATTTCAATAATGAGAGTTCACTTCCAACCCAAATAATCTTGATTCTGGGAATTGTTGTGCATTTCTCCATGCAAATATATGTTTTGCATCTCTTATGAGATTTAACATTACTCTTGCAGCAAAGAGAAATTCCCTCAGGAGGTATGGATTATACATGTTAGCGATATCATAGTAGTAAATCAAATAATTGAAAACATTTTACAGACTTCTGGCTAAGTGGTGGAGAGAATTGCTAAGTGACCTGTTGTTTCCAAAACATTTCTTAGGAATATAATTTGAATTATGAAATGATAAAATTGCTTGTTTACCTTGTCAGTAGTTAAATAACAAATCTGTATTTAGTGATAGATTTTCTTAAAAATCAGGTTTTCAATTTGTACATGGAGTAAAACAATAAACAACCTCATTTATGAGATAATATTAAAAAAATATTATGAAAGAATTGTTTTAGTTACTTCAAAGAACGATTTTAATAATGTCCATTCTTATGTTGTTACAACCCATACTGTTGAATACCAAAAGTGGGCACGAAATTGAACCTTAGGAATCTGTAATGTT
>VZTB01006150.1:209198-257466 GCA_013397245.1 Thryothorus ludovicianus | reverse complement strand
TAACTTGAAAGTTTACTTTGTTGAAAAGTGCTTTTAGTATTTTCATTTTTTAAAATTCAAAATATGAGATACTTTTCTTTACTTGAAATTTAGAATGCAGGGAGTTGTCTCTTAGCGTTCTGCTGGAAAATATGCAGTTAGTGAAACCACTTCAGCCAATACCTTTCCATTATTACAAGCTGTCACACCATATAATTTTTTTTATAGCTTCGTGTACCCAGTGCTTTAATTGGAAGATTATTTCAGCTTATCTTATTGCAAGATCAGATACTAACATTTTCACCAGTTTATTGATGAACAGTTGAATATTATACCTACATAGATATGTATGTATAATATGTATGGTGTATTTATATTTTTATGTTTATTTGTTCTGCTGTTACTCCTGTTTTTCACCTGAAGTAGTTCTTCATTCTTTCTAAATACATTTTAACATGCAGTGGTTCATTTGATAAGAACCAAAGGTCTTACAATTAACATATAAGACTAAAAATGTGATGGATTGTTGCACTTTAGTTTTCCTAAATACCGTAGAAGTTGTAGGACAATGAACAATAGTTAGCAGTGTAGAAACATCATTCCAGCTTTTTGGGATTAGTGCCAATCTGAAATTTGACTGAAGTCTGTAAAAATAAAAGATGTCTTTATATTCTCACAAAGAAGAAGCTGACTTTATGTTCTTTTAAAAAATAGTGGGGAGAAAATTAATGATATAGATCTATATACAACCCAGGAATTTCTGGTTTTTACTTCTTAAAAGGAAATAGTTGCAATGAAAAACTTTGTTGAAGACTTTCCACTTCTTGTCTTGAGCTCAGTCATACACGGATTTCTGCCTGACAACTAAATCTGCATTTAGCCAGCTGCTTTGTCACATGAACTGTGGGGTTTTTCATTTATTGGAAAACTGAAGAAGGCACAGAAAGGTTCTGTGTTAATCTGGTCCCACTGGATTCAGTAACTTGTTAGGCTTTTTCTGCAGTATGGTATTTAGTTTTAATCTACATTTCCAAAATAATAATAATAATACAAAATTTAGTACCTGTTACTTAAAGCATATTCATAAAATAATTCAGACTGAAATATCAGAGCCTGTTGTCAAATATTTCAAATGACTTTTTATATGCAGCATGTGTTTTGCAGAGATATTGAAATACAGAAATGGTCATGCTAATCATGTAGATATCAAAGTAAGAAATGCCCTTGTAAGAGGGGAAATACCTTAAGCTGCCTTTGTGGTAGTTTGGATAAGAAGGATACAATTTACAGTAACTACTGCCCAAATTCATTGAAGTCTGTAGAAAAAAAACAGTGCACTATAAAAATGCCTCCAGGATGGTAGGCAGCCTTTTCCTTTGCTCCTTTTTGCTATCTGAAATAAAACTTTGTTATTTCAAGAATGATAATGAGCAGCAAACTGGAATAGCCTCCCTATATTTACATCCCTCATGTCCATGTAGGTAGATAAAAACATGGCACTTTATCTTGTCAGTTTCAAAATACCAAACCCTTTACACAGATTTAACTTCATGCTTTTCTATTAGGTCAATATTTGAAGATTATACAAAACCAAGGCTAGATGATTCCTGTTCATTGCTTTTATCGATGCTTTTGTAATTGGTATAGTGGTTTGTAATAGGGAAGCATTTTGAAATGGAAAAATAACCTGTACATTAATTCAGATCTTTCTTTTTAATTTAAAATACAATTCTATGAAGTAGCTGTGATCATTCCTAGTGGTATTCTGTATTCTATAGCCTAATAGAAAAAGGCTCTATTTCTTCTGCAGTTGCTTTCTCTTCATTTGTGAAATGAAGTATTGTCTCTTAAAGTCAGAAGCCAATAGGGAATGTTCTAGGATGACCTGCAGAAGTTCTGGTTTTGAAACTGTATGTCTTTTTCTGGGAGAATTGATTGCCATAATAGAATTTTTCTTGAGAGATTATAATTTTTGAGCAATTTGTCGTAATAAGCAATTACACAGCATATTAGATATACAGTCAAGAACTAAGTTCCTTTACTTGTAATTAAAATGAAAAAGTCCACTCATTTTCTCCCTGGTGAGTAGAACTCCTTATGCAATAAGTGCTACTTAAGAAAGAACTCCTTTTGCTTATGTAATATTTTTTTTTCTTGCAAAGGATATCTACTAAATGGATGCTGATTTAACAGCTGATGTTACCATTTTCTCTCTACAAAGGTATTTTTTAATGGTGAAATTCCATAATAATTTAAAATATTATCAATATAACTATGAAAATGGCAATGTACTCCTAAGAGGTAACACAAAATATGTTGTCTTTATAAAACTGCTTTCATCACCTTAACTTTTCTCATGTACGATCTTAAATGAGGTCTATGATCTGAATCAACAAGTTATTTTTAGAAATGCCTGATCATCACATGTCCCTCCATTCACTAGGGAATAGATTCTGCTTTTGCTTCTTGAGGTGTTTCCATTGCATATTTATCTTGCTATGCGTATTTTCACTTTTATTTAAAATGTCACACTGTTACATAACAAAGATGTTACTTGCTATGTGAGTGCTATATTTGCTCTATATTCATAGACAGGAGATGAGAACATTTCCCAGAATTAGGAAAGATCATAAGACAAGTAGCAAAAAAACATATTTCTAAGTTCTTAGGGATTTTCTTTATTTTGATTCTGATTTGATTTTGATAAAAGCAAAACAAAAAAACAACAACCACAACAAAATTAAAAACATGTTACCACTTTGCTTCTTGTCCTTTTAGAGCACATGAATAAAAGTTTAAATTTATTGATTTCCTGAAGTCTTAAATGCAACATTGAATATGGTTCACCACTGCTGCATTTAATCATTCTTGAAAACAGGAGATGAAACAAAGAAGTTAAGAACTACACACATATGACCAAAACAAATATTTAGCTGCAAAAAGAAGATACACAAAAAACCACTGGAGTCAAACACATTATTTTCAAGAACATGTTTATTTTCAAAATTATTAAAGTACACTGATCTAGAATCACATTATTTTAAAACAAGTTAAAATAATTTTATAGTTATGAAGAAGTAGTTTTAGGTTTTGACAGCAATATGAAAGAAGATGTGTCAGCAATATTATGGAGACAGTAGAAAAATAGTGATAATTGACAAGTAGTAATTAGGTTTTTCTTACTCTTCTACAACAACAGGAAAAAATGCAATATCCTGGCTTGCTCAGTGTGGGACTAAATTCTCAAAAGTAGGATGCTTTTGGCAATATATGACAAAAGGTTTAAAAAGTGAAATTTCTTAATAATCTTATATTTCATTTACTCTCACTCATAAACCTGGATCCTGCTATGTGCTTGGCAAACCTTCTAGTTTGTTAATTTAATTATTATACTTCTGCAGTGCTTCTCAGTAGTAAAAGATATGCACATATTTCACAAGCTACAACAATTCTCTTCATCTCAGAGGAGCTATTGTATTGTATAATTAATAGTGGCATAATCAAAGTAAGAGTTTCTTTTGTTTGTCACTAGAGCCCATTTCCATTCTGCATGCTATAAAGGGACATGGCTGCTTACAGAAACCAGGTCTGCAAAATAGTTTTGTTAGATTTTACTCATCTATTTGCTTAGTGCTAGAGCCAAGCACCTATCATGTTTTTTATAGTTAAATACACACATGCATGTTATCAATGAGAAAAACTGCAGGATTCAAAATTTATGAAATAACAAAATCATTGTATCACAAATGAAACTTCTGAAACAGGAAATTATACTGAGTGATAAAGTGCCATGACTATATTGTATCTGAAAAACATATTGCCACAGAAAAACTTTAACTGATTTTCTTTTTTTTCTCCCCTACCTGCAAAATACTTCTTCTTACCAGTTTCATTATTTCAGTTTCCATTTTGTTTTGTAACTTTTTTTCAGAAAAAACAATCAGCCCTCAGTATTTGCTCTTCTGAATGCTGTAATTTTCCAGGCATTCATTCTCAAGGTTAGAATTTATTTATTAGTCCTAATGTTCCGTATCTTTCCTCCTACTCAATTGCACATACCTTTCTCAGTCTATCTGCAAAGCATTTTTGTCCTGTACTTTCAAATCCTTTCTGTAAATTTTCTGATGCACATAAAGAATTTACTAAATTTTTATGTGAGGATAAATTTTAGGTGCATTTGAGTTGACATGCCTTTGTATTCTTTCCTTCACTATGAACACTGTCTTGTATTAGGCTTGTAGTTTCTAGGTGTTTTTCAGCCTATTTCGTAAGTCTTTGTGATGAAGTGGTGAAAGATTTTCTATGCCCACCATGTTTGTTAAAAAAAGCAACAAAGGGGCCACTTTTTCCTATCTTCAGTCTTTGTTTAACAAGGAAGTACTTTTCATTTCTCCTAAGCAACAGCCAAGAAAACACAGTCAGATGTGTGCCACTAGTTTGTCAAAATTTCCAAAACTAAGCTCTTCTTCAGAATTATGCTCTCTTGTTTTGATCTTTTTTCCCTATCAGTAAGGCAAGACTTACAGAGAGTGGTAGTAATTTTTATCAGTTCAGAAATAAACCTCTACATGTTTTTGGGAATATAGGTCCAATACAAGATCTCAATTGCAGGCAGTCCATCTGTATGATTTAAATTCAATAAAATATAGTACTACTGCTTCCAAATCTTATCTCCTTAAATCCTCATAGCTATAGAACACTATGGCTTTTGACCTTACTCGCATTGATCTGGCCTACAGAGCAACCCCATATAGGCAGCAGTACATGTGATGATGTTTTCAGCCATGAAAAATTAAAATTCTATTAGGGAGTGCTAATAAAAAATGTTAATAATGAATAATATTGCTTATATAAATCCTTGTCCTGGGGATAGTTACATTTCAACAGTTTACAAAACATTCTTAAAAATATTCGCTCTCTCCTTAAATTCTGGAACTGTAGGCAGATTCCAAAACTTCAGGTCTTCTCTTGATCTTTTTTCTCTGTTTTAAGCATATCTGCTTCATCTTAGCATTGTAAGAATCAGTCTAAGCAGGAGAATTTTTTGCTGTATGCAGGCTCAAGTGATGAGAAAGGCTTATTTTAACACCTATTCCAAGAAAAATCAAGTTGTTCTGTAATAATTAAGCTGTCAATAATATTCCTTATATTTACTGCTACAGTAGGTGGAAAAATAACAGAAAGAAAACATTAAATCTTTTCTAAAATGAACTGGAAAGGAGATGAGAAAATTTACCCAAAGGATATATGTTACTTTCCTTTAGTGTTTTTCCAGCTTTTCTGTAGAAAAGCCTAGGAGAAACAAAAGATGTTAAAGGAGGAGCAAGGTTTCTCAAATGGACAGTGTCTGACAGAAAGAAAGTAGTCAGTAAGTATGTATGTTCAAGCTTGATATTAATAGCACAGTGTACTTCAGTTCTTTGTTAGGACTCATGTTAGCACTTAGTGCACTATTATTAGCCAGAAAATGGAAGATGAACAGAAAAGTAGCAAAGTTTGCAGAAGACACAACACTCTTTCAGCAATCAGCAGCTTAAATGGGGAAGGCTGTGAAGTGCTCTAGCAGGCTGACTTAGTGAGTTGAGTGGCTTGGCATGATTGCAGTAGAATTTTATCTGGATAGCTGCAGGGCAAGACATCATTGGCAATTATTAGAAATGTCTCTAAGTCCTAAAGTTACAACCACTCAAAGTGTTTGAATCAGACCAGACTCAGGAATGAGTACTAATACATGAAACTGGCTAGCTATAATTACACTATGTTGTATAGCTGAATTCATGTTGCAGCTTTTTCCCTTCTGTGAGCCAATCTCCAGTTATAGAAACATAACAAACAGGAAACCTAAAGAAAATCTAAGATATAACACTCACTGATATTGAACAATGAGAAACACTTGAGGAAATCAAAATTGGAACCACCACACTGACATTAAATTAAAAAGTTAACTTATCATAAGAAACGCAGGGAATTTGAAAAGAGAGTGGCAGGAAATTACAGAAAGCTCATAAATTATTGGAAACGTTGAGCAAGTTTACTTCATGTGGAGATCATTATCACTGGATGATATAACTCTGTTTTGCAAAGATCATTAAATCTGTGGTAATATGTAGCTGGAGGATTAGATAATTTCTACTTCAGCATAGCAGAGTATTAATTTGTACAGTTGCCCTGGAGGCAAACTACTTTAACCAAAGTGGCTTTGTGTAATTCAACCCAGTGATCTAAGCACCATTTTGAATCAAAGAATCCTTTTTCTGAGCAATGAAACTGTCCAGTGGGTGCTCAGTGAAAGACTGCTGCCTGCAGAAGGAAGGACAAGCAATCTGCAGCTTTGTGTCCAGTGTGATGAGCAGAGGAATCAAAATTCCTTGTTTACTGGATGTTTCTGAACTTCTGTTAGTCATACACACATGTGCACACATGCACATTAATGCTGTGTGCTGGATTTTGACTTCCTGTCTACACTGATAGCCTCTTGCCCACATGTCCCTTGGATGTTTCTACAAGTACAATTAAAACACTGTCAGAAATGGTTTAACCTATCCTTAAAAACTTTCAGTGATGAAGACTCTGTAGACTGCAGGAACAGTGTGTTTTCTTTTTGATGACTGTAATATTGTATAGTATTTTTAAAAGTAGATACATGTATTGGCCAATGTAAATTAATTTTCATCTCAAATTTCTGGGACACCACCAAATGAAGTGCCTCTGATATGAGCAGTGGTTCCTATTCTGAGATCTGATTACTGTTTTCCTTGTAACAGGAAACAACCTCCTGTCAATCAAAGCTGAAAGGTAGAAAGTGTGATGGTGTGATCTTTTCAAGATAGTAAAATCCTTTACAGGTTATGTGTGTACTTAGTATTAAGGCTCTGGATTAATCATGACATGCCATCATCCTATACAGATACATCCTGAGAATGTAGGTCCTAAAATAGCCTAGGAATGAATATAAAGGGAAATGGTTAGAGATGTGGAAAAACTTAAACAAAATGAAACTTCTGGGGCAGTGCTTTTTTCAGTAAACAAGGACTTCTTAATCAATGAAGCTATATAAGATAGTATGAAAAGACATAAGCTTCAGGATTTTCTGGGAAAGAATGGAAGGAAGAGAAAGAGAAAGAGAGAGAGAGAGAAAGAAAGAAAGAAAGAAAGCTGAAGCCTGATCCAGAAACTTTCAGCAAAATTGGGTGGTGTCTAAGTTTAAAATGAACTGAATATGGTTAAGAAAGAGACTAAAAAATAACAATACTTTCATTATTTAAGACACACATGAACAATACATTTTTCTAAAAGAATTATGTTATTATGATAGTTGTCTAAACAAACAGGCCAATCAAATTGATATTAGTGTTTGAAATAAGAAAGGTACTGTGATGTCTTTGTTTCTTTACAGACCACAGCTAAGAGCAAAATAACTGTTGAAATTAAACAAGCTGACTTTTCTCCCAAAAAAAGTTGTTTATGAGAGAAATACAGAAAAACAGGAGGTACTTGCAAATACAAGCCTGTGTTTCATTGCTGTCTATTATTGTGTTGAAAGAATATCAAGCTATTTAGTAATTGCAAGCTAGTGTTGGGCTATATAAGTGACAGCCTGGAAGGATGAGGCATTAACTTTACTAGTGGCTTTTGCTAGTAATTGGTACCATAGGACTAGTTTTTATACTTGGCAAACCCAAGTTGTGTTCTGAAAAGGAGTATGTAGACTTGTGAAGACAATTTTCTGTGTGTCTTTTCATCCTGTTTTTCTGTTGTCTCCCCACCTTTGCCCCAGGTTATTATCTGGTCTACTTCTGCTTCCAGCTCCCAGCAAGACAAGCTACTGTTTCTTTCTCTGACTTCCCTAGGTGCCTTTGGTAGAGGTATTGAAAGTACAGGAGAGATGTTCTGCTTGATTTTGATTCTCATGCTGAACTTCTGCATCATCAAATACCAGGCATGGGGAGCAATTGCACAAAGGAGATTGAATGCTTGATAGCCCTGAAGTGGATCGTGATACTAATAACCTAGTATGGTACACATAGTCTTCAGTGTATTATTTACAGAAAATATTGAATCAAGGACTCTTTTCTGGCATGATTAGGTCTATTTGGAGAGTCAATAAAGCTGGTAAACATGCCCAGTTTTCCTTTGGGAGTAGATCAACCCTGCTGGCACTATGTGGGGATTGAATGTGTTCAATATAAACAAGGTTGTCTTAGGGTAAAGTAGGTGACCTCAACAGAGTATAAGCAAAAAGAAGTCTGTAAAGTTTGTTACTTTGCAGGATATAAATAGGGTCTTGTGAGCTCAAAAGACATTATAAATTTATAGGAATTTAATCTCTGGACAAATTTGAAGATATGGTTCAAAAGAAAAGGTCATTTAAATTTCTCAGTGAAATCACTGTAAGAACATCATGGTATTGGCAGAGTAATATATTCTACCTGTACCTGGTTTCCAATAATAGTTGAGAAATTTTAATTGGAAAGTTAAAGAAAAAAAACCCCAGCTTTTAATAGATGTTCAGCAGGGAAAATTCTAGTCTGAATAGCAGACACTGTAAAAGCTGACTCTTACAACTAAGGTGTCAGTGTACATGCTGTCTGTAATGATCCCAAGGAAAAAGTAATTTAGGTATCAAAACAGGGAAGAAATATTTCAGATGACCTGTTTTTTGTAGAGGCTAATCAAACAAATTAAAACAATTTACAGGCTAATTATAGTCCCTTCACAGCAGCAAATGACACTGTGGTAGTCCTTCAGATAATTCCTCTCATTAGTTTGGAACAGGACATTTAAAAGAGACAGTGACAATTCTAAATTGATAACTGTGGTAAATCACTTGTCTGCTGCCTGGTGGGCTCAAAGAAAATGACTGTCAACTGAACATACACTTGGACGTAGTTTGGGACACAGTTCAAACAAATATTTGATTCATTGTAGTCTGTTTTATAGAATCAGAGTTGAAATACCTTCACTGACAAGTGCTACATTGCATTAATTTGAGTTTAGCATTTCAGGAAACTAGAGCAAGATATTTAAAATACCTCTAACTGAGAGTGCTTCTTATCAATCTAAATACTCCTGCTTGTTTGTTTGTTTTCATTTTTTTCTGTATTTCATTTGCAAAGAACAGTATCATTTGCATTGTTAGCTTTCTGGGCAGAGGCAGATCTGCCATTGTTTAGAGTTTTGCACAGTAACCATTTAGGGCCTGGTCCTGCTCATTATCATTATCCTTCTATTCAGAAGAGAAAAGCTATTCCAAATACATCGTCTATTTTACTCCCTTTTCTTGAAATGTAACATTATAAATCACATATAATACTAATCAGTACTTGACCTTTATTTTGTCAAATAGATTACTTTCTGAAATGGTTTGGAGTGAGTACTATTTCTAAATGAAATATTTTAAGTCATCATCCTTCTGCATTGCATTTGAATTTACTGGCCAAATGGATAAGGATAGATGATGTGGAAGATGATTTTTTAATGTGGCCTTGTCTATTGACCTATTTGACCTATTTGATGTCTCTAAAATAAGTATAGGCCCAGTTTAGAAATATGTTATGCATCATTCATTTCATGAGTGTGCGTTAAAGAGCTTTGTTCAGGACAGTATGGCACCTTTAAAACCTGCTTCAAATATGTCACGCAGTGAGACCATAATTTTTGACATGACTATATGGCTATGGAATGAAATCTAAAACTTTGTTTTATAAAAAAATAAATTTTTTTAACCTGTTGATTGTAGTATAAACTGGTATTGCTATTTGAGAAGGAGAAATAGATGAATGTAAATGTGGTGTTCGTGGTTGCCTAATTAACGATTAGGACTCATGTTCTTGTAATTATAAAATTAATACAAAGTTTTAGAATTCATCAGGATCAAATATCATAGCAAGTATCAGAAATTTTAGTAAACACAGAAACCCATTTTTTGAAGTAAAGTCAGAGCTACTGATGCATACTTGTATTTGTATGATCTCTAAATGTGACTTTGGTATTATATTGTCCTGCTTTCTAATCTGCACCTGCTTGTCTTTGTCCACCTGGCTAGGTGCAAGGTGCTGAAATTTATGGCTGTACCAAATATAGCTGTTTAACACGTGTTTGTGCCCTTATATAGGTCTCTGGTTGGTCATATTTTTCTACCACATGTCTTAGTCTTCAATGAAAAAGCACTTTACCAGCTTGCTGAGGTTTTTTTAAAACAGATAATAGACTAAATTTTTGATTACTGTTACCTGAAGAATGAACCTTCTTTCACGGAGCTTTTTGGTTCCTGCTTGTCTTCCAACTTCTCTATGCTAAATTTTCTATTTCTCCTAATTTTATTACATGTAGCCGCAATTTTTATAACCTCTGAATTTATATAATTAGAAGTGACTCAAGACTTTTGAGAGAAAGAAATTTCAGTTTCCTAATCATTGCGGAGTGCATTTTGGACAGGAGAGAGAGCTAGGATGGATAATTTGAGGGGGTTCAGGGTGCAAGAGAGGCTGTAGATTCTAAAGCACTGGGAGTAGCCCTATTTTTTTCTGGCTTCCCGTCTTTCCTACTGCCCAAAGTCATTTGTCTAGCTCAGGCTTCATCCCTGGTTTGCATCAGAATCACGACCAGCAGGAGGGAGATGATTTTGTCCCTCTGTGCTGCTCGGGTGAGTCCTCACCTTAAGAGCCACGTCCATCTCTGGCGCACCCAGTCTAAGATGGACATGTAATTGTTGGAGTGAGTTCTGAGAAGGGCCACAAAGATGATCAGATGGCTGAGCACTCCCCTGTGAGGGCAGTCTGAAAAGGTTGGGGTCACTGAGCTCAGAGAGTGATTCTCCAAGGAGGCCCTATTGCAACCTTTCAATACCTAAAAGGAATCTTTGAAGATGAGAACAAACTTTTTAGCAGGGTGTGTTACAATAGTTAATAGTTAGTAAAAAAAAAAAATAATAGTTAGTAAGTTGTAACAGTTTTTAATTTAAGGAGGGTTGATTTAGATTAGCTATAAGAAGGAAGTTTTTTTTTTTTTTTACAATGAGGCTGATGAAACCCTTTCACAGGTTTCCCAGGGGGGGGGTAAATGCTTCATTCCTGGAAACATTCAAGGTCAGTCTGAGTGGGGCTCTGAGCAACCTGATCTGGCTGAAGATGTCCCTACTCACTGCAGGGCAATGGGACTGGAAGACCTTTCAGTCCCTTCCAAATCAAACTATTCTATGATTCTATGATATTTTTGTTGTCGAGAATCTATGACACTATGTGTTGTTTTCAGCAGTATTCATTAAGTAATAGCATTTTAATGCTTTTTCCAAAGACGTAGGTTGTTGTGCTAGTCTGCTGTAGTGGTGATAAAAAAGAGAAAGAAATGGGGAGGCCAAGTCATTTTTTCTGTAGAGTCACTTGGTCATACAAGCTACAGAGCTAATATAGTGGCCTGATTATCTTGTCCACTTTGTCAAGTGGATATTTTCAAAAGAAGAAAAACTGTCAATTATGGTAATGCAAGCTTAAAGGTGACTGACTAAGAGAACTTCACTACTTCTAGTGATCAAGTGCTCCTTTCTGCCTTTGATTACAAACATTTTTTACCATAAATCTGATTATATTTGGCATGCTTTTGAGCAGATTCATTCAAGAGATTAATGTGAACAGATGGTAAGGTGAACATCACAGCAAGTACCTAAAATATGGACCATAGCTTCAAGGTCTCTTTTGTGCCAGTAAAGGACAATACTGATGCTGTAAAACTGTGATGCAAAGCACAGTAATATGCAGATTTCTTTAGAAAAGGCAAAATCCTGATTTGTGCAGCTGTTTGAAGTTGAATGGTTGTGGTGAAAATTAGTTTAATTTACATACTGATTTCATAGGCTAAAATATTAGCAATCTTATAAATGACTTAAATGTCTGTTCATTAATGCAGGCCATTTATGCAGTTGTTACAAATGTCTAACATAATCTTTAGACAGAAATACAGACAGAGGAAATTGTGTGTGAAAATGAAGCATTTTTTGATATAACTGTGATGTTTCTGTTATTCTAAGGAAAACATTTAATCGCCTCCATCATTTTGTGTAATTGATCATTGCAAAACAAAAACTCTTTCTACTAGCATCTAAATGCATTTGAAGTCATGATTTTTCCTTTACATTAGTGATTATTGAGGTAATGGAATTAATGAATGGATAAATATCATATGCTTTTGGACAAGCAAACATGGCTGTTGTAAAAGGAAATTTTTCATTTTGGATATGTGGTGTTACTTTGAGAGAATTGGTTGTTATATGAATTCTGTTAATTAATACATTTAGCCAGAATTTATAATAGGTGTTGACGCTGGTACTTTACCAGACATTATAAAGGAAAATAAATAAAAAAATAAATAATTATTATGGTTAGGTTAGCAAGGATAAATACTTGATTAAATATAAGATGCTTCGATCAGTGAAGCATGGTTTCCCATGAAGTTTGCAAGATCTTTATTGAACATAGGCTTTTCAATATATTCATAAATAATATGGAAAAAAGGCCCAGTAAGCAGTGATACATTTCAATTTCATGTTGACTTACTAACTTACTCTGAGTAGGTCAACTAGCACCAACAGTGAAATTTTGCCAGGGGACTTTATTGAATTTAGTATAGCAAATGGAATGAAAATCCATTTAGTTAAATTTAAGGTGGTACACATGGCAGAAAAAAGGAATCCTGGCTCTCTGTCTAAAATTATAGGTTTCAGTTGAACAGTTATCACATGGTAATGAAAGTATGAGATTATGATATGCAATTCTTTGAAAACTAGATGTTAGCTAGCAAAGAAAAAGCAAGCAACGTGTATGAATTCACAAGAAAATTACAAAGTATAAATCAAAGTATATAATATTGTATGTATATATATATATATTTTCATATTCCTGCATCTTGATAAATATCTGTGGCTTTAGGTACTATATTCAAAAGGATGTGGTAAAACATCTCAAATGCTCATATTGGGTTTATGTTTCCCTTTTTCTTACAGTTTTGTGTATGCACCTAGGGAAACTAGATGCTCCAGATATCTTTTTGGTGCTAGTCAAGCAGTGTGAAGGGAGTGAGACCTGTCAGAATACTTTAGGCTTAGGTTGTTAGCAAATTGTACCAATCAGGCTGTCTAAAGGAAATGGAAGTTTATTGTGAATGCCTGTCACAGAATTTAGTAGAAATCTGTTGAAAATTAAGTGAAAATTTTGGGAGTAAGACAATCTTTTTTGAACACAAAAACTACAGAGACTGCATGTTTTACAAGCACTTTTATCTCTCTGGTGCTTATACAGTTGTATGAAAGATCCAAATGTATATAGCATAGAATGGTCGGGATTTCAAGGGACCTTAAAGAACCTCTAGTTCCAACCCCCCTGCCATGGGCAGGAACACTTTTCACTAGACCAGGCTGCTCAAAACCCCATCTAGCATGGCCTTGAAACTTCCAGGCATTCACAATTTCCCACTGGCAACTTGTTCCAGTGTCTCACCATCCTCACAGTCAAAGACTTCTTTATCATATCTGCTCTGATCTTTCAGTTTAACAGCAATAGTTCTGTCGCTGCAGGCTGTCACAAAAAGCTTCTCTCCAGCTTTTCTATAGGCCCCTCCAGGTGCTGAAAGGCACAAGATCTCCCCAGGGTTTTCTCTTCTCCAGGCTTAACAACCTCTCAGCCTGTCTTTGTAGGAGAGATACTCCAGCCCTCTGGTCATCTTTGTAGCCCTTCTCTGGAATTGCTCCAGCAGTGACAATGGTACTCTGTGAGACTGGACAGTACTGGCAACACTATTGTAAGTGCAGTAGTATGAATTGCATATCATAGCAAAGAATTTCTTGGCCACCTTTTATTGTAAATTAGTTTCTGTCATATACCAAAGTTTGTCCGAACTTCAAGGTCTTGGACTGTAAATCATATTGCTTCAAAACAAAGTTTACTAATAGACAACTATTTTATTCATTAGGATTGCATCTTTTAAGGAAATGATACTATGTGCGAATGTTTCTGTAAGAGGTTCTGAAAAAAATAAACACTTGGAAAATGAAACATTTAAAATTTTGTACCCAAACAATCTAGCTAAAATTACTTTAAGTGTAAAAACAAGTCCAAATTAAACCTGTCCGCCAATCTTCACTTTCCTGCACTCTACAAATTACTCAGCTCTGCTAGATGCCAGACATAAACATTCATGCTAATTTCTTCATTACTCTATTTGCTCTCCAAAGAAAAGAAATAATGGGTAGAAATCCTATTTCTAATTGTGAATAGTCTGAGCTCAACATTGCTGTAGATTTTTATCTGTTGATCTTGATGGGAGGCAATAAAAAGATTAATTTTAACCTTTTCCATCTCGCCAAACAATTTCAAATGAGACCAGACTCACTTGGTCTCTGATGGCTGTATTCCTGGAATATTCAATTTGTCAAAAGTACGTAGTAAACAACACATACTTAAAATATTTTGCTGTGTCATATTTGATTCTGAAGGATAGGGGATGTGTTCTGTCATTGTGAGTAATGACTAATTAGACACTCTTATAAGAGAACAGAGTACAATTATAGTTAAAGACTAACAAGGACTTTTAGTACTATGTATGTTGAGTTTTGAGAAAATTAAATTTAAGCTTCTCATTAGGCACTTTGCACTGTACCCTGGAAATATTCATAATGGTTTTTCCATCCTGTTGAATTTTCCATAGCATATGAAGCAACTAAATTATGAAAGAATTTCTTTACATTAGAAATGTAAAGAAATTCTTTAGAAAAATAGAGAGTAGAACGTGATATATTAACTCGTGAAGTCTAAATTAAGTATTGAATATGAAAAAATGCATGACCAAATCATAACCAGCCATCATAACAGTTTATGAGCTATTTTTGAGATCAAGTAGTATCAGTTAATGTAGCACTGCAGAGTCTTCAGGTTCTTCATGTCTTTCAGTGTTAAATTAGAAGAGAGACTGTTCTCCAGCAAAGGTCTTTTACATTTTTTGCTCACAAGACAGTGGCATTACATAGACAAGTGTGAGCTTTACTGCTTTTTGAATGTACTGCCTTCTTAGCAGTGGCGGGACCAGAAGTTTACTTTTTAGAAGGTACTTAGCAGGACTATATAGCCACATGCAAGTGTCTGTTCTTGGAAAATATAGAGACAGTGTGATGCTCCTTGATACTTTTGTATATACTGTGAGTTTTTGAAAGACCTGACAGTTTTAGAAGCAAAATCACCTTCATTAGTTTCTCAGGGAGGAACTGCAGAATGGAGAGTACTGCATAGACACTTTTTTCATGACTGACAGTGGATAAGTGGGCAGTTACAGCTTCCAATGCCAGATTTATTTTGATGCCTATAATTTACCAAAGGTGTGGCTAATGGATGTAGGGCTCACATCCTCTTTTTATGTCTCATCATTCCCATAGTCATCTGTCTGAAAAAATGGTAGATTTTGGATATGCCTCTTTCACCTTGCCATTTTAATGCAAATATAGCCCATATCATTAAAGTAAAATGTGTTTAAGTTCACTAAAATTTGTGGATGTTTTCCAAACAACTTTTTCAGGCAAGAAAGCACTGTGATATTGAACAAGTGGTACTGAGATATGGAGGTGGAAAAACTTCCTGGGTTACAAAAGAGACAAGTTTGAGGCAGCTCTCAAAGTCCACCTGGAATCCCAGCATACCTAGCACCCTTACTTACAGGCTTTAATTACCTATTTTCAAAATTGTGTATGACAGATGAACTATCATTGTATAAATAACCAAATTCTATCTAACCCCAGCTTGCAATAAGCTTGAAAAGTTATATGTGTATCAAAATATTAGAGGTTGATAATGATGGTAGTTAAAGCTATATAAGGTCACATATACTGATGTGAGGAGGTTATCACAGTCATTCTATCAGGCTTACTTCTGCATGCAAGGATTATGCACCTTCTGGACCTGGACTGTTGAGTGTCTCTACAGGGAAGCTGAGCTTTCTTTCCCAGAAATCTGAAGGTTGTCTCTAATAAACCTCGTGATAGGAACTTATTGAGGAAGAAAATAATATTGTCGCTTCCTTCCACTTGTTGTCACTTTGTAGTCAAGAAAGGTAGCACCAGAATCAATGTAGATAAATCAGGCTTGAAATACAATGCACTAAGTATGGAAAAAAGCTATCAGATGATTTGCTCCATACAACATGGCAGAAATCAATGCAGTTTGCTTATTATATCTGTACAGGTAATGTAATTGTAAACGCTAAGTGTCTGATCTTCTGAAAGGGATTTATCAAAGTATATAAATGAAAAATATCAAGGTCACCGTCTTTGTTCATGAGCTTCCTTAAAAAATTTTCATATGCGGTCAGCAACAATTTTTGACCTTGGATAGTGAATTTTGTTGCTAACAATCCATTTAGAGAGATAGCTTTTATTCTTGTGAGAATTATTGGTAGGCTAAAACCTAAGCATATTTTCCCTAGTGTGACCAGATTGAAATAAACTGGAAGAATGCCAGGTTTATGTCTAATGTACCTCAAATTTAGAATATCAACACGCAAGAAGAACAATTTTGTCCCTTGGTTTTTGTGTATGAAACTAAATGTCAAGCAAAACTACAAATGATAGAGTTCAAGAGGTTTACATGTTGTTGGAATCTTTAGTGTGTCTCTGAAGAATTAATACTTTACACAATAAGTGACTGTAGTGTCTCTCTTGGGAATCAAGCAAGAAAAACCTTTCTGTTTCGTTCCTGAGCCTTGAATTAAATATTTGTTTTAAAACTGTTTTTGACTCCAGTGTTGTTGAAGAGTTGTTAAGAAAATGAGAGCTGTGGTGTACTTGGACAACCTCATCTTGGGTTACCGAGATTTAGCTATATCAGTGACTTATTTCTGTTTGTTAATTGCAACATAAAAGCAATTTTAATTTAAATTTCTTGTTAGTAACAGTCTGTCAGTCCTTTGAGGGATAGTAGATAATCTGTGTCCTGCAAAGGGATAAGCAAATGCTAGTCTGGGAGTTAAATAATTATTTTAGTGTAAATGAGTCCAAAAGGAACCTGTCCAAAATCCAAAATAGGTTATAAATATGGCAATAAATCCAAAGCTATTACTTTTGTCTATTAGCTGTGCTCATCAACCCAATGTTTAAAACTCAGAAGCTCATATGTAAAGGTTTTTGACATTTTGTGGAAGAAACATTATGTGAAGGACTTTTCCAAGTAATAGGCACCTATATAAAAGAGAACAACCTCACTTAAAACCAAAGTGCTGACACTTAGCATCAAGAAGATTGCAAGAAAATTTTCAAATTGAGGAGCTGTAAGAAAGCTGTGAAGAATAGAAGAGAATGTGGTTTAGGATGGCATCCTTACAGTCATTCTAAGTGCAGTATAGCTCAACGAGTGAAACTAATGAAAAAGGAAATAAAACCTAATGGGCTGCCCTTTAAAAAGGGCAGAAACCCACCCCCCCAAACCAAGGCAAGGAATCAATAGTACACCAACTTCCATACAAATTTAGGAAACTGAAAAAATGAGGGAAAACTTCTACCTCTAGATCTGCCCAAATTTTAGTGGAAGATAGGCTATGTGATGCTGTAATAGCAGAATCAAAAACATACAGACAAGAGAAAGCAAACCGTGGCACTGTTGGAATAATGCTATCTTTTCCAGAGTTCACACACAAATTACTGGTGACTGGCTCAGGGCATAGCACAGTGGAACTTTGTCAGGAAACAAGGTTCTGTTATACAGGATTTAAAAGCAAAAGGCCCATTGGGCATGTGAAATAGAGATTGGATCTGGAAGGACTACAAGCCTGGGTTTCGTCTGGCCAAATGAAGGTGTCTAAATTTAAGTTCATTGTTTAGACTTCTCTCCCTTGCAGTCAGTGGAGATAAATGTGCATTCCCAGGTGAGTAAACCATCTAATTTTGAAACAGACATCTAAAATAAGTTACATAAATTGGGTACTAAAAGTGACCAGTTGCTCTCTATTCCCTATAGAACATAAGGGAACTAGCTGAGATACAAACACCTCCAAAGTAGATGACATAAATCCTTCCTGAAACGGCAGTGAAAGTAGGCCATGCAGATCTCAAAGTCTTTTAAGTGCTGGGACAAAAACTAAGGAAAACAAATTATGCAGACAGGAAACACAAATGAGTTTATTTTGCTTTTCAGGTCTTATTTTGTTTTGTGTTGTTGTTTTTGTTTGGTTTTTTTTTTGTTAATAAAAAGCTTTATAAGCAAATGAAGAATTTTTAAGAAATTGAAAACTGGGGAGTAGTTTGTGTTCCAGATTTTTAAAGGAATATTCTGTTCAGTCTTTTTTGGATTTGATGCATATTACAGCTGAAGCAATCTGTTTATTCATGGATTTATTCACATTATTTTAAAAATTTGAAGATTTTTAATTTGTTAGAAAAATTGAGGTAAAATGCAATTTCAATAACAGGAAGATGATCTTAAAATACAGGTATTAATGCATTTTTTTCTCACTGTATTAATTCCATGTTTAATGGAAATATATAATACAGACTGGCATAAAGAGACATAAAGAGGTTTTAATTTAGAAAGAAGTTAATCACTGGGCTGAAAAAGAGATACGAAACTTGAAAGAATTTGCCTCATAGAAAAACTTGAGGATTGCTTCAGTAAAATCCCCAAATGAACAAGCTTTTCTTGGACAAAAGATTGTGATTGTATTGAAATTGAATATTTCTTCACCCTTTGAAATCTGTGCTGCTTGAACTATTGTTCAATAAGGCACTGGCTTATTTAAATTGGCATTATTACACGTAGTGAGACACTGTAAAGAGGAATGTATAATTTATACATAAATCAGTCTATTTTGCAAAATGACAAGTCTTTTAATTTCTTTTTTTTTTTTACATGATATGAATACTGCTTTTTATAGTGAGCAAATTCCTTTCACTTTATTTTTGTTCAGTGAAAAACTGCACATCTCAGTGGATATTAGTTTGATTTGTTAGGTCATGCTTGTGTAATCATGAGAAGAGTTTTTAAACCCTTATGGAGTCTCTGGAAACTTTTCTGATAACTTCATAGAAATAGAACTGCTTTAGTACTCACATCAGCCTGAGCTTTCCTTACTCATTGATGCCTTCTTTTTGTGTGGGGCTACAGTTTTGGCCATAATGAGGCTGTTTAATTACAGTAAAACTGCTTTTGTCAGTTCTTGTAAATAGGATGAGCTGTCTAGAGAAGAACTCTTTAGGTAGGTGGTGGTAGTAGGAAAGACATACATATTGACTAATTTTGAACTTTCATGTATAATTGAAGCACACTTCTTTTACAAAACTGTTGAAAAATAGTGCCACTTATATTATTTTTGCTTTTCTTTGAACGAAAGATGTATCTTCTTATTTGAAGGATCCACAACAAATTTAGAAAACACCAGCTGAGATGAGAGCTCCTCATTGATACAGAACTAGCCAATTTCTAGATAAGCTTAGTGAGTGATTTGCGTGGTTGCAACGAAGTGTCAATATGTGAGACTCAGCCGCTATTTAGTCAGTAAGTTACTGTGTATTCTGACAGTCCTCCATGAAGACAGATTTGTTTTACTTTACATACAATAAGTTGTTTCCATAACTGTTACTTCAGATAATTTTGTCATGTAGTCATTTTTTCATGTAATTTTTGCTGTATATTTCCCGACTCAAACTGCATAGAAGAGATAATTAATAAGACTATTAAAAACTGAATATATATATGAAGAAGAAAATGAAAGTCTTTTATGTTGTGCTTTCCAAAAAGAATATTTTTTTTTATCCTGTAGTTCTGAGCCCTTTAAATGTTGTAACCTTAAAAGATGCTAAAAGAAGCATGTCAGAAAGTTCAGTGAAACACTGATTTGACAATTTCCTGTTCAATGCTGTTCTGCAGTACATTTCATCTATACGTGCATTTGGTCTGCAGTAATGAATGCAAATATGAACTAAAGAGAAAATATTTAGGCTAAGTTTTATATCCCCCTTCTTCCTGCTTTGTTCAATATTATTTCAGGTTAAAATATTTGTTGTTGATTTGAAATAGCAGTCCTGCAAGAAAAGATAACTTTAGGTTTAAAGGTAGAGGCTGTAGATAAAAACCTGGGAAGCAACTGTATTTAGTCATATCTGTGTAAATTATTCTAGATCTATTAATTACTGATAATTGTGGGATTTCTGTTAAAGCTATGTTTTTAATATTCATGTTTTTTTTACGTTAGGGGTCCTGATAGATGTTACCTGCTGCAAATTTTTATTTGTG
Source organism: Thryothorus ludovicianus (assembly GCA_013397245.1). Lineage (NCBI taxonomy): Eukaryota > Metazoa > Chordata > Aves > Passeriformes > Certhiidae > Thryothorus > Thryothorus ludovicianus. The sequence continues at coordinate 237,229 of VZTB01006150.1, read as the reverse complement.
CTATAATTTATATTCTTCTGTTGTATTATGTCATTTCTATGAGTGCTACCAAAGCTAAAATAAATCCTGAGATTAGCAGCCCAGAGGCTGATTCGAATCTGCACAGATTATAGCTGGAAATGAACTTTTTTGGGAAATAGCTCAGAACTGAAACATTTGATGCACCAAGAAAAAAAAAAAAAGTGCTAAGGACAACGAATTAGATGTGTCATAAATGCAACCTGAGAGCAGAGAACCCTGGTGAAAAGTAAATGATGAGAGGAGTAAAAGGCTTTTCTGGTTCAGATGAACATGGCTCAGAAACAGAATAGCTTCATGCTATTTCCTTGTGTCCTGTCAGTGATCAGGCGAAATGACCAGTGAAAGAGAGTAAAAGATTGTACCTGCCTCCCCCTGCTTTCCTTTGAGGAAGTTACAGCCTGCAATGAGGTCTCCCCTCAGTCTCCTCTTCTTCAGGCTGAACAGACCAAGTGACCTCACCCACTCCTCACATGGCTTCCTCTCAAGGCCCTTCACCTTCCTTGTGCCATCCTCTGGATGCTCTCTAATAGCTTTATATATTTCTCACATTGTGGCACCCGAAACTGCCCCCAGCACTCGAGGTGAGGCTGCCCCAGCTCAGAGCAGAGCAGGACAATCCCTTCCCTTGCCTGGCTGGTGATGCTGTGCCTGATGCCCCCCAGGACAGGGTTGGCCCTCCTGGCTGCCAGGGCACTGCTGGCTCATGTTCAACTGGCCATTGACCAGGACCCCCAAATCCCTTTCCATGGCACTGCTTTCCAGTATCTCATTCCTCAGTCTGTCTGTACATTCAGGGTTGCCCCATTCTAGAAGCAGAATCTGGCACTTTCCAATGTTGAATTTTGTATGGTTAGTGATTGCCCTCTCATTTGTTGAGGTCTCTCTGCAGGGCCTCCCTGTCCTCAAAAGAGTCAGCAGCTCCTCCTGGTTTTGTGTCATCTGTAATCTTGTTCAGTATCCCTTTCTGTTCTGTGTACAAATCTTTTATGAAGGTGTTGAAGAGCACAGGGCCAAGGATGGAGCCCTGTGGAACCCCACTAGTGACAGGTCACCAGTCTCATGTCACCCCATTCACTGCAACCCCTTGTGTCTGACCTGAGAGCCATTGTGTAACACGGTTATTCAGCTGAGTACTGGACATTTTCTCCAGAAGGAAGCAAATTCTTCCAGGTATTAAAATCAATATGTATAGTAAGAAGATTCAAAACAATATACACTAGGTTTCTACACATTTTACAACAGAGCTTTTTTTTTTTAAAAAGTGTCCTGTTATAGCTAAATTTAAACCTTAAACAGGGTTTCATTTCTTCAGTATTTGTGTAAATTGTATACGGTGTATGTATGACAACTTTAAGTTTCATCCTTTGACTGAAATCCTCCAGTGAATATCACATTATTAGTTAGAGATATATATTTAAGCCAAAGGCAATTGTACACATTTTTGGCTAATATATTCCTCAATTTAAACTGTCCTGACATATCTATTGACATTTTCACTACAACTAATATATATATTGCTTATCAGTCTATGGTGTGTCTAGGAAATCCCATTTCATACATAATTTCTTACATTAATCACAGAGTCAAAAGATTTTGCATTACTGGTGAAACAAGAAACTATTAAGTTAATTAAAGTTTTGTAGTGTTACTAAAATTGGTGGTCAGGTTCTTTGCTCCTTTACCTTTTCTGACTTTAGCTGCTCTATTTTACAAACTTTTGCACTTAGTTAAACTTAGGGATATTAGTAATTCTGATCATAGGATGTAATGCAGATATTTTTCAAATCATAAAAATAAGATATTGGGTAGCTACTTGCAAACAAATATATGTTTCTCATTTGCAACTTATGTCAGTCTTAGGAGTTCCATCTCTACTTTGATTTCATTTAACTACATTCTTTTCGTACAATTTTCCACTTTCATTATTGTTTCATTAGCATGGAAAATTCCCTCCCTTTTGGAAAGTTCAGTTATCTTTCTATGTCTTTCAGAGTTTTGAAGTTCTCAATTAACAATACAATGCACCTCTTGTAATTCTGTTATAGAAATTTTTTTAATGCTTGATAGAGGCTCTTCTTTTTATCTTCAGCTTTTGGACAAGCAGTCCGGTTACTCCCTTTTTATGTTTTGTTTATGGTGGGTTTGTTTTGTAAAAGATTCTGCACTATTCTTCAGTAGGTGTTTATTTATCCTATTTCAAATACAGATTCTTTAAATTGTTTAGTTCTCTAGTTTTGGCCTTTTGCCTTTCTTCTGTTTGAATGTTTGCAATAGCTCGTGACTCTTCTGCTTGGAAATAGCTATTGAATTGTATTCTCAGTAATTTTTGATCTATTTTAGTTTTGATTTTTATTTTGTTTTATTTAAGAAGTATTTTTTCAGTACCCGAAAATCAAATGTCACTTTTCAAAAGCATTGTTGCTTTGCCATTTTTGTTAGTATTTAAGTACTGGAATTTACGCCTTTGCTTTTAATTGGTGAACAAAGGCTATTTTTTCTCATTTTCTGTAAACCTGTGGGGTTTTTCTGCAACCACTGGTTACTGTGTCTGAAAAATTCAAGTTTTTACTACTCTAATTTCAAGCCTGAAGCAATGCCCGTTTTGTAATCTTGTCCAGTCCGTCCCTGAATATTTTTGTTTTCTATTTGATATGTGCTCATTTTTGTTGATTGGGTTCATGCTCATATGATCTTTGCATGGAGAAATAGAAAGTCTTGCTTTTCCTTATAGATATGGACAAGACAACAAGAGAAGGAGCAGAAATTGACCCAAAATTGTAATTAGTGACCAAAATTCCTTTCCGGTTTTTAATTTACAGTGAATGTACTTGAAGTTAATTTTGAATAAAATCAAGCCAAGTGATAAAATGTTGATTGATATACGAGCCAATGTTACACGATGTTAATGTTTTCACAGTAAATCCAATTTAAAATGTAGGTACTTTCAAACAGACTGCTTTAAAATAACATATATAATAAAAGTTAAATATGAATAACTAGAAAAGCACCTTTCCAGGGAGGTGCCTTGATGCAAGGGCTGCCCCAGCTGCTCCCTGGATGCCCTGTTCCCTGGCCAGAGAGAGTGGGAAAAGCTTCTGGTATGCTTGCCCACAGGAAGCTGCCAGCCCACACTGTGCCCTGGCACTTTAAAAAATTTAATCTTAGAGTGTGTTTTACTTTTATATAAAACAAGAATCATGTTCTAGTTTTCTGAGTTCAACAAAATTTGCAATTTAAGCATGTGAAGTAAATTGGGAAACAGTAATATAATGAAAGTATGGATTTTAAGCCAACGAGTATACATTTATAAATCTGAAATAAAAAGTGCTCACTTTACAGATGTGATTCAAAGGCCTTCTCTTTCAGGGAGTTCTCTGCTTTAAAAAATTGCTTTATCAATCATTTCTGTAAGTTAGCCTGTAAATCGGTGTGTAAATGAAGTGTTGAATCTGTTTCTCTCTTTTGTTTTCTTTTATACCCTGAACAAATCCTCTGCAAGGCAGATTCATTTGTTGTTTAGTTGCAATGGAATGACTACAATTCCACAAACAAATTGGGCCTCAGTTAGGTGCACTTTGTCATAAATAATCTCTGAGGAGATTGGATTTCTCTCCTTGCTGATGTACTTTAGCTGTATGTTAAGCTCATAGCTTCTTAAAGGGGCTGAGTTATTGCTCAGTTGAACCCACCGAGGAGTCCACACTTGTCCTTGTTCTCCTGTGTTGTAGCTGTCTCTATTTCCCTAAAGCATACTCAGGAAAGTTTATGATAAAAAAACTGCTAGTCCATTTTGTTTGTTCTTTGTCCAATTTCTTTCTTATTCAACTCCATGATACAAAGCTCTTTCAGTGTATATTTCTTCATGATCTGGAAAGAAAAACCATTTCATAGATTAGTTAAGGGCATTTTCCATGCTCCGGTCACCTAACACTCATATTTCACATTCACCAGCAGCCCTTTAAAATTTAGTGTGATGTCTGTACCAGCTGCAGGAAATGTTCTTTACATTTTCATTTATACATTTTACAGTTATTTGTTTTGCTTTGTTTTAGAAATTCACTCTACATAGCAATGTAGGCTTTTCACTATGTTTTTTAAAAACAAACTGAAACTCCATGGTTCTGTGGTGGAGATTGCTGGGGTGCTGACAGCATGATAATGTAATTTCTGCCTTTTCCCAAGCTACCTTCTGCAGGTTGTGTGATGGATTGAGCAACATCTGCAAAAGTATGGTAGCTCTGTTCTAGAACCATCTACTTCTGATTTGTGTCATTTCTGTACACAGCCAACAGTGCAGAGCAGTCTGTGCAAGACTTTGTTTAGATGGGATTGTATAACTGTCCCAATGATAAAAATTGAACAGAATCATTCCCACAGTGTAGCAAGCTCTAAATCTTTCCGTATAAGTAGGGAATTGTGCATGTTTGATAGATGGCATGTTCATATTTTGAGTTTCTTTGTATTTGATCTATTTGATTTTCATCTGGAAAAAAACTCCAACCAATATATAGAAGAATAGTAAACAATAGTATACAGTCTAATTCTTATATAAAATCCTAGAGTAATGGAATAGCAGAACTCTTTATTGCTGAATGAACTAATGTTTGATGCATATAATGTGTATGGGGTTCACTTAGAAAACAAATGAGACGTAGTTCTTTTCTCAAATCTGATCAGATGAACAGATGCAATTGTAGGGACATTGTCAAGTGTCTCTACTGCAGAACAGCATTTAGGAAAAAAATAATCGAGAAAGCCATTGATATAAATCTGTTTGTTAAGCTGAGGATGAATATCAGATGTAGCAGGTAGAGTAGTATCTACTCAGATGAAATAGTCCTTTAACCACATTACCCAGTGATCATAGGCATTACTTATTAGCTGCACCTAGTTTATAATACAGTATTTCAGTATTTCAGTATTACAGTATTTCAGTAGTTCAGAAGCAATGAAATTCTGTCATGCATCATATATGAACATGTAGAACATGGGTACAAGAGTGGGCAAATGTCTTAATCACTACAAGCAGTATGAATGTCCTGTAAATGAGCTAAAAAGAACAGTATATATAGTACTTTCTTTTTCTTTCTTCTGCCATATTGCACTTCATATAGTTCAGGCTGCATTCCTGATATAATCCACCTCAGCACTATCTCAGATTGCACATGGGTGTGAGTAAGTAGAGCTGGATGTAAGTGCATATACTTGTCAGAATGAATCACCTGGCTGGTTTTATGTAGGCTGAAGGTAGGTGTTAAGGTAGGTGTTAACAAAAGAGGCCTTTGATGGAGGAGGTTAACAAAAGGGATTTGAAGAATATGTGGACAACCTCTGGTGGACTGGATGGAGAGGAATTTGGCTCAGCAAAGCAGACTAAACACAGTGTTTTCAAAAATTTTATGACAGTGTTCTTAATCTAAATTTTGAAACGGCAGCAGAGAAAGTCTCGCCAAAAAGAGTCAAAGCCATGTGGTTTGACAACAATGTCCTTGCATAAAAATTGCCACTGAGACAAAAAAGATTGGTGAGAGAATAGCTCAGGGCCAGAACAAGGCCCTATTAATAGAAGTGATGAGTTGGTGAATGTCAGTGCTATCTGAAATGTGTATGGAAATAATATGATAGGTACTAGAGAGATATTTTTGGATAACTAATGAGGGGAGAGAGAAGAAAAAATATAGTCTATAGTCTTGAAAGATTAAGATAATAATAGTCATAATAGTGATGGAGAAAAGGGCAGAAAATTTGAAAGCGAAGATGGGAGACTCATGTTTAATGTGACAGTGACATGCCTAAGGAGAGACATTGACCAGGTATAGGAGAAAAGCTGGTGCAGCAGGCATCATCAGTAGATAACTTTATAAGCTGTGTATGGAGAAAAGTAAGGCTTGTGTCTTCTGGTTTGAAGTATGAGAGGAAATAGATGGGGATTGCTTTTATCTAAGCCTACATACACTTCTATTTCTTCAGTGGTAGTATAAAAAACATTATAAATTAAGGGTTTTTTTCTTCTTAATTGAAGGAAGAATGCATTTTAAAGTTATTCTTATTACATGTTTGAATTGATCTAGAGCTCTAAAAAATACAAAATGATTGAATTATTCCTCCCTGAAAAGTGGACTTAGAGTAATGATGAGTTCCAGTCAGGATGCTTGCGAGAAATCAGCAAGCAGCCATAGTTTGGCTCACAGTGGGATGTAAAATTTAAATAGAAAAAATAAAATCCAGTGTAGAGGATTTCAGAGGAATTGTGTCATAGATTTTTCATAGACTCACAGAATGCTCCTTATTATTAATTAGGGAAATATATTACATAGAGAAAAATCTAAGGATGGTTTAAAAAATACATGGTATGAACTTTTTAAACAAAATTGCTCTGTTATTCATGTGGTATAAAAAGGAGTTTTTCCTATTTAAATTATATATTGCAGACATGATTTTAATTTTATTAGTGTTGCTACATTTCAAAATAGTGATTATGACTAATCATTACGTATATTAACAACTGAGTAATTCGTTCTGAGCATTATATACTCATATTTTATCCACTCAGCCTGTGTTTCACATGGTGCTCATTGAAGGTAACAACAATTATTTACTTTCTACTGAATACCATAGATACTAAATATCCATGATATTTAGTTATCAGACTTCTTGTGTGCATAATTTTAAAGTGTATTTTAATGTGCAGTAAAGGTCTTTGTCTCTTCTGTGGTAAGGTGAGATGAGCAGAATCCTCTGGTGGAGCAGGGCTTGAGATGAGCAAGTTCTGAATGTTGGTTTTCCTTTCTTCATTAATGTCATTATTAAACTCCATGCACAACTTATATTTTACTTCAGTTTCTTCACTGTGCAATATAGAGAGTGACAGCTGAGTAAGACCAACCAAATTTTAATAGGCCTTTGAATCTGTTGACGTGAATCTTTTCTCAGATGGGTTTGTATTATTATACTTTCTGCAAATTTCCTGATGTTAAAAAAAGGACCGGGATGTACTCATTTCTCTTGTTGTGGTATGGGACTTTGGTGTGATTATTGCTCTCGTTTATCATATATATCTCTTTTAGAAAGTACCTGGCAACAGAAAAAAAAAAAAATTACCTGGGATGACTTGTGTCAATTTCTCCTATTTAATTAGTGAGAAGATGGCAAAATTTAGTTTTGAAGTTTTTGACAATGAATTCTTTAGAATTGTATTTTCTTTGTACTATGGAATATAACTTATATGTGGTCTGCCTGCCATAGCTTTCTGCTCTATAGTTCTCTAACAATTATATATAAGATAAAACATATTTTCACAATTCTTAGTTCTTTTTCCATTATTTTGATTTTTCTGTTTTTTTCCTAAGCTTCTATAGGGAGTTAATAAAAATAATAACTTGACAGATGAAAAATTCACACTGTGTACATTTTTTTAAAAAAATGCATATTCAGTTTTCTAATAATTTTGTACGAATATGAACAGTGGAAACCCATTTTTATTTAAGCAATAATGTTATTTTAATGGTAGGATTTTTCTTCTCAGTACAGCTAAGTAAAGAAATATGGAAATAGCAATAATTCTTTGACTATCTACACAGAACTTGTGTTAGTGAATAGGTTTATGGTGACAGTAATAGCATATTTATTTATTTATTTATTCTCATATTTATTTATTTATTGTCATAGATACGTTCTTTGAACTGTACTGTAGTGTTACACATAATTCCATTATATTGTAGCCATGTTTATGTTCTTTACACGGGGATCTGTATTCTTTAATTTGATACAAATTTAAACTCGGATTTTTGCAATTGTTCAATAACCACAGTGGGGCCACATTTATGGGGCCACATCATCCATCTAATTTTCTAAGCCCAGTTACAACACCAGTCAGTGCAGGGAAGTTTCTACCGATAAATCCCCATTATTAATGGTGCCCCAGTGACCTCTCAACACACTGGCTGATGCTTATCAGCTAAACTCAACATCCACGCTGAAGGTCTTTCAGCCTTTTAGTCGTTTGGAGGCTTCCAAAGTGTTTAACACAGATTTGTCATGGTGGCACATCGAGCTTTGGGTATGTCTTAGGCTCTCACTTGGCCTTTTAAGGCTTTTCATGCCTATATCTGAATTAGGTACCTAACATGGTTACATTATGCAAATGTGCTGAATGTTTAAGAGCCTTTTCCTTAATTCCCTTAGTTATTGTGAAAATTTATTCAGGGTCATAATTATTAGACTTCTGTAATCACAGTAGAAATGGATCCATGAGACCTCTTAATAGTGTGTTGACTATTTCTTATCTCAGATGATTCCCATGATACCTTCTATTTCCTGGATAATATAAATAATCTCCTGGATCCTATATTTATAATATTTAAACATTGCACCAATAATACAGTAATATATGTTAGGAACCTCTCTATGCAGTTTTTTGTCTGAGCCTCCACGTGTAGTTCCTCCTTGTGTATAACTTCAATTATTGCTGATCTCTGTCCTCTGTGGGGTGCCATTTTGGCTTTTTTTTTTTCATTTCATCTAGAGCTCTTACAGTTGACCACATGTGGTTTCTGTTTATAATAAAAAGTATTATATCATATCAATGTCAGACATGCACAGTTAGTTGAATTAATCTCTTTTGACGATATTATTAAAGTCATTGTTAAACAGAAAACAACTTAATAAAAGAGAATATATTTTGTTTGTGCTTTTAGTTGCTTAGATTTCTGAATTTATTTTTGTGATTTTATTTTTTGTAAACTTTAGCATTTAAACTAAAATAAATAATAAGATCATATGCTGGAACAGCCATTGCAGAAATAATACATTCTCAGAAAGAAAGATAATGAAATGTCTACATCTTGAAGCATTTTTATCTATATTATATTGTTTTGGAAGAATAACACTTTTACATAGTAATACCTTTAAGAGTTTCATTTTCAAAGTCTTGACTTTTGATACACCTTTTTCCTTTTTAATAATTTAATTTCCTTTTTTGTATGTTAGGAAACTAACAGGAATATATTTCAAGATAGAAAAAATCCAAGAAACTTCTTTCTTTTCTGTGTCATTATCACTTTTAGTTTTTAAGAACAGGAGTGAACTACTTTCTAGGCTTTACAAGCAGGTTGAATCTTCTCTGGTGTGTGGGTGTTATTAGTATTTTTAACAGTCTCAACAGTTACTAGAGTTGTTTTAATGCCACAGAACAGGGCTTGTTAGACTCCCACAGTACTATGAAATAAGCTGTAAAAAAGTCTGGATTACTTAGAAAAATTACAAGTGCATATGCAAAGCTTAACATTTATTTGCCTGCAGTCTTTCTGGTTTTGATAGAATTAACAGTATGATTTTTAATGTCTAAATTATGCAGATTCAGACTCTGATAATGCTGTAGTACCAGGCAACATCTTATTGGGGAACATTCTCTAACATTTCAGTTTCTAAAAATTAATTTTTGCTGAGTACTTCTTTATCTTGCATGCTAATTGTCACTGTGTGAGGAGACGCTGCTGCAAGTTTGTCCCTTTCTGCTGTAACTTTAGTGTCTCCAAGGCAATACCATTTGGCCATCATGTTCTCTTTTAGAGTTCTTCCTGTTCTCCCACAACACCCATGTAATGGCCAAATGCATTTGGCTTGATGATAAATGTGACTGTATTACTTAAAACAGAAGGAACTGTGCTTCAGAGGCTGCTTCAAAGGAAGCCTGGGATACATATGCAAATGAAGCATGTGAAGTAGGTGGTGTGAATGATCCCTAACTTGAAATACTCAGTTTCCAAAGGTCAAACCCTTAATATGTTGTCACCTTCAATTAAAATACAAACTGATGTGTTGAAACAACTGGCAACACAGCATGTTCTTGTTTTCAAAGATAAAATATGGCAGTTCATGGTTCTTTAAAGTTTTGAGTGAAACTACCAGTCCTTCGTGAGTATTTTCTTTTATAGTGCACGGTAGGAGAATCTGTAGTTGTGCATCTGGAGAGACAAGTGAGATGTATGTCTCTGATTTCAAGATTCTGCTGGAAATCAATTGCTGCTGATTTTTATCTGGCAACTTGCCCTTGGCTCTCCCGAGGAGGTCCCAAATGATCCATCAAGGCAATCCCAGATGATCCATCGGGACAATCCATCAGGAGAGTGTTTGTGGTGGTTGTCTGTTTGCACGGGTGACACAAATAGCCCACAGCTTGTAGATAACCTCAGTGAGGTAGATAAGGACAATCTCCATGAGATAAAAACTTTACAGAAGCTCAAACAGCATGGAAAAAAGCTGTCAGTAAGTTGTGACTACTTTGACTAATAGGAGGGAGTGGGATAATTGGATATTTTGTGTGGATTTAATGAAAAAGGAACAAATCACTGAATAAAAATGGCAAGTTTTTTATGAAAGTCTTTATAATGAAAGTGATGAGGAGATGAATATTGATAAAAATATTAAATAACTCCAACCATTTGTTTTTTGGTTTAATGAGTTGTAGGTTATGCTGCAACCTCAAACATTACTTGAACTTGTCAGGGGATGCATATCCAGTGTAACTCTAAACTGATGCATCCCATTGAAAGCAAATACATTCTTTAAGTTAATGGTCAAAGTAGGTCCCCCTTAGCCATCTAAAGAATGCCCCATGGGACAAGTTGGTAGCCATGAAGGAGCTGCAGCCAGCACAAGGGCAGAGCAGGGGGAGCCCCCTCACTGCTGTAGGACCCCCGGTGACACAGACTCCATCAGAGCTGGCTGTGTCCATGGACGTGCTTCTGGAAGGCCAAACCCATATCGAGGAGACAGGAGTAGCAGATCTTGTGAGTCTGCGGGGGGGGGCTTGTTACTTGTTTGGGCATTTTAACAAAAATAGCTTGTTTTTATCAGTAGCCAATTAAATCTGTCATCTCTATTCCTTTTCCAGTTGAATACATACTTTGGTCACCAAAGTGTTCTAGGAAAATAGTCCAGGTCTCCTTTAAAAAGAGGAAGGACTCACTCAAAGGTCAATTTATCTCATCCTGTAATAGTTAACAGAGATAGATCGAAACCCCGTGTAATGTACTGCCTTTCCCAGTTCAATTAATCAAGAAGAAAACCACACATAGCTGTTTAAAGAGCTAGCTTTCTGTCACAAGATTCTCTTCAGTCCAGACAAACCCATGATTAACTGTGGGATTTGTATTCTCTCCAGATGTTTAACTTTAGAAACAAAGTAATCTCTTAAATATGCATTGCATAGACATCATGCAATGGGTTTTAGAAAAATAATATAGGAAATTATTTCTTTGTGTTCATATATCTTTTGAATACTTATTTAAAAGTATGAATTAAAAAAGATATTTTCTAATCTTCAATCTTCTGTCTGTCTCTATATGAAGACAACTTAGAAAATTAAATGAAAATAAACAAATTAATCTTGCATTTGCATCTCATACAGCTAAGACGCATGTTGGCCAGTGAAATTTAACAGTTTTCAGGCATTTATGCATAGAAGGTTTTAACTCCAAATGAAATTGTTTAATTTTTGGTTTATGTCCTCATTCAAGGGTTGGAACGTGTATTGGAAGTTTAGCTGAATTGCGATAAAGTGGTCTGTAAATTGTTACAAGATTTTGAAAAAAACCCTCCATTTTGTTTTCAAAAGTGAGTTACTTTTCAACTTCTGATAACTATTGATGTGTTGATGGAAGAATCACCTCTCATTGTTTCTCAGAATTTAGGAAATACAGTGGAGCATATAAACCTTACAGATGCAGCCTCAACAGATCTGCATCCCTCTCTCACGAGGAATACATTTATTTTCATGAAGTACATTGACAGGTAGATGGATTGAATGTAAATGGATGTGCATATAAACTTTTCTGTCTCAGCTGGGCAATTAAAACATAAGATGGAATATTGGATTCTTTAAAATTCTTTATTAAAATAGAGAAGTGACAGAACATTGACAAATGTTTGCTTTTGATTGCTTTTGATTTCATTAAGAGATGAAACTGTGGAGAACAAAACTTTCAGAATACTTGGTTTACTTCCAAATCTGGAGTAAATATCACTAAATAGAATTTGTTTTTTGTTAGCAATATTGCCTCCAACGAGGGCTCTTTAGAAAATGAAGTTTATTATTGATATTATTTTGTTATTCTGTTTGAAAATCCAGAGACAGAATATGTCAACAACTTGTTCCTGATACATCCAAACAACATCTTTTTGAAGATATTGTCAAATCAAGATAAAAACTTGTACATTCATGGAATAGCTTCAGATTAGTTTTTCAGATGTTATGGTAAATTGATGAGGAAATTTTTTTACTGATCAAAATTTTGAAATGCTCTGTGTGTTTGTCCAACTTTCTGTTTTAACTTAATATAAAAATTGCATAATTAGCATAAAAGAATCCTATTTCATAAGCATCTTTTGTCATTTTTATTTGCTTTACTTGGTTGTCAGTTGCAATTTACCAATATTACAAGAGCTTGGTATAAATAACAATGGCAGAAGTCTGGACCCTGTTAAGGTAAAAATACATATATTTCCATTAAAATAACAAACCAGAAAATCATATTACTTCATGGACTTCCTATGTGTTTTCAGATTTTTCTTTTAAGTATTTGTGTATCAGATGTTTAAATTAAGCCTTTTGAAGTTGAATTATCTTATTTTCTGAGTAACTTTTTTTCTAATAGGCCTTTATAAAATTTCAGATGTTCTTTGATTACAGTGAAGGGTTTGCCTTCCTTTATGTAGAATATATGTAATGAGTAAAATTGAATTAGGTAGAAAAGGCATTTGTAGTAAAGATGTATTTTAGTGGAATTTTAAAATCAGCTACATTATAAGCTGTCTGTTCACAAGTGACAATTCTGTCTCTTACTTCTAGTGCTGTTGCACACCAGCTAATAAAACTTGTACTATTCTATCCTCAGAGTTAAATTTCAGAAGTGTAACAGATAAGACATTATTAGGCATAAATTTTTGCTTATGGTCTTCCAAATCTGATGGTCCTGAGATTTTTAGGATGTGTCTTTTGGACCAGATGTTTCCTGGGGAGGGCCTTCTACCAGAATAGCCAGTAAGAAAAAGTACTAACCTTATTTCAATTACCAGCACGCTGGAATTGTGAGGTTTTTCTGGTACCCTCTATAGTTCTTAAAATATGCTGTTAGCATCAAGGCACAATAGTGGTGCAGATATGAAATATAAAATGCAGATGAGGCAGTTTTATTGCAAAATAGTGCAGATTTCAAAAGCAAGAATGAATTCTGTCAAAATTCTAGGAATAGGGAAGTAATGGTCATTAGTAGGTTTTGATGAAAACTAAAGAAATAAGAAAAAAAGACAAATATTTTGTCAGGAAAGTTCAAGTCATAGCAAGAGTTATCTGAGAACAAGAAAAAAGTCTGTCCTAAAATGTCTATTAGTTAGAAAAATTTGCCTAGTTTTATCTACCAGTTAGGAATAAAAGCTAATTCTCATTTGGATGACATTTTAATAAAAAATGGTTATAGTGAATCTAAATATTAAACTTAAATCATAATATTTAAATGATTCTAGCCTCTATTGGAATCTCAGTTCCAATAGTATTTAAAATTTATGAAAAAAGCCCCAAGAAATAGATTTATTATAGAAAAATAGTCATACTGTGTAAAATTATAGGATCATAAAAATATTATTTGATGTACTCTTTAAAAAGAGAAACTAAGTACTAAGCTACTTATTTGAGTATATTTGTTTGTGTTCTTAGTTTGAAAGAGATGCCAGCTGCATGTTAATCCACAGAAATCTATGTTATGTACCTAAAATGTTAAATCTCCATCAAGCCAAATGAGACTATGTAAAACTTGCCCTCTTAGGACAGGAGGTCCTATGAAGGTCTGATTGCTGCACCGATGAACAGATTTCTTCCAGCCTTTCCTGGATCTGCTGAAAGCAGCAATATTAATAAAAACATGCTGGCACATGTTTTGGTTTTGGCCAACATCCTTGCTGTGTACTGAGTCTGCGGCAGGCTTGCTGCTAATGTTCTGCATTTTCACTGCTGACACCCTTCGGTGGCTGTGCTGTCTCATACTGCAGCCCAGCATATTTTTGTCTGGGGAGATACACCACCAATTGTTAAAAGTTGCTAAAAGGCTTTTAAAGAAGTGCTTTTGTTGAAGGACTAATTTATTAAATAAAAGACAAATCTCAAAAGACAAATCCACTCATTAACAGTTTTATAGCTCAGTCATTTGTTTGAGAAGTGGTGGTATGCTAGGCTTTAAGACTCAGATATAGACAGTGTAAATTGCATAAACTGAAAAACAAAGTGATTTTTAAATACTTAATTTAAATGGACAAACTGGCTTATTTCTTTAAGTCTTATAAGTTTTGAAGGAAAAACATAGACTTAAAATTGTGGCATTCAGCATTCTGACGTTTTCTGTTCACACGTGTTCATCTGTGCATAACAGGAACTTTATTTTCTCATGGAGTATATAAACTGAGGCATAGCCCCCAGTAGTAAGGCGATGAATGTTTAAAACATTTATGAATAAAGCTACATCAAAGGGTAATTAGGTGATTATAATGGTAATTCCTTTGAGAAAGCTAATTTAAAAAACTCTATTGCTCCCAAGCTTAATTATTTTAGCAATGCTAACATATTTGGAACCTCAAATCTGTTACAGGCAGCTACAGTTAAAAAAAACAAAAAAAAAGTATGAAATTTGAGATTTCTATGTCACATCCAAAAGGAAGCTTTACTAAATTTTGATCTTAATAATTTTCTTTTTCATGTACTTTTTAGCTCATAACCAGATATTGAGAATTTTTGGTATGATTATCTGCTCTTACGCCATATGTGAAAGCCAGAGTATTTTGATGTGTTTTGCAGTAGCTGCACAAGCGTCTGCTCACTGTTCTTTCAGTGATGCATCAGCCTCCACTGACAACCTTTGTTATAACTTGTATGGGTGTGGAGCAGGTCTCGTTTATACCTTTATCTATCCAGACTATTACCACCTCAGTGCTGCAGAAATAGTGGGATGCATGTCATTGTTGCAAGTTGATGTTTCTTTGGGACATCACCCTTTTAGTTATAACTAAACGAATAAAAGAAGTTTTTGTTTTGTTTTTTTTTTACAGCTAAAGCTTAAGCTCTTTGTAAACATTTCTTCATCTTATTATAAACACATTCCTGATATCGTGTCACTCTGATAAACAGGAAAGTGCAAGAAAAAAAAAAGTCTTCGTGGTTTCTATACCAGGACAGCTTTGTCATCTTTACCTCATCTAAATTAATAAGAATAATTCCAGGTTGCCAATCTAGTTTGGTCAATTGTTTGTTGATGATGCCAGAATTTCATTACTTATTAAAGATTTCTCATGGTTCTGTAAACACTGTTATTTTCCTGTTTTCCCAGTCATAGATAAAATCAGAGAAGAGAAAACAGTTTTGTGATATCAGAGCATGCTTTTCCTCTCTGCTCTAAAACTGTAGGAAAAGAAAAATTAGACAGCATTTCAGGAGTAATATTTAAGCTTCTGATGCTTAACTATTTAAGCCATGGTAAAAAAAAAAAAAAAAAGCTTGGAACAAAAGATTAATTTTTTTCTTCCCCTTGAAATCAATATCAGCTTCTTAGATCACCTAATAGAAAAAAGTTGATGTCCTATCTTTCCATTTTGTGATCTGATGGTAACACTTTCACTGATGTCAGCTAGGGCCATGATATTAAAATGTAGAGAACACTCTCCGTATTGTAGAGGACATTGAATTCTTTTTCCATGAAAATTCAAGGAGTGAGAGAAGCACTGAAATCAATGTCTAACAGTGTGTATTACTTAACTCAATGTGATCACTGATGACCATTTCATAATACTTACATTCATCCATTCTCAAAAATGCTGTTAGTTGTATCAACCTAGAAAAGTGATTTTTTTTTATTTTCCTGTGATTTTCATAATCCTAGATTGTCTGTATCAGAAAAAAGGTCCTCATACCTTTATTATAACCTCAGTATCTGCATTTATATTTATAATGTTAGAAACATAACATTGAAACCTGCAAGTTGTGAAGGATAAAAAGTCATGTTTAAATAGAGAAACTAAATTACTCCTTCCAAGAGACAATAAAACTGAAAAGCATTCACTGTAAAAGTAATAAAAACTTATGAGTCCCATTTTATTAAAACTACTATCCTCTTTCCTGATGGAGCTGGATTACTTAAAGGATGGACTAGTGACATTTTATTTCTTGCAAGGGGTTTATGTCTAAGGTGAGGTCTCCTGAAATTAATATAGTCATTAATATCACTGGCTGAACTAATCCATTGAATATTTTTAACTCTTTGAGTGCCCATGTACCTTGACTGAGCTATAATGAAGATGTGTTGACAGACAAGGAAAGAAAGAAAACAGGATACTGATGGGTAGGCAGACACTGACTTAGATGGAACAGATAATAGAAAAGAGTCAACCATTGCACACAAAGTGTCCACTATTGGTCTGAAAGGAGGAAGAATGAAGTCCAGAGGACAAACTTTTCTCCTGGTTTCAAAGAGAGAAAAGCACAGGAAGTTAAGAATAGAAGTATTTGTCATCTGGCACTAGTAAAAGTTCTTCTTGATACCAGTGAATTGAGTTTGCATGACCAGGTTTTGGAAACAGGGGCTCTACAGGGATAGCTTCTGAGAAAAGGTGCAAGAAGCTTCCCCCATGGCCAACAGGGCAAATGCCAGCTGACTCCAAGATGAGTCTGCTGCTGTCCGAGGCTGAGCCCATCCATGCTGGTGACAGTGTCTCTGGGGTAACAGATTTAAGGAGGGAAAACTTCAGCTGGAGGAAGTAGCAAGACTGTGTGAAAGAAACAACTCTGCAGACATCCAGGTAAGTGAAGGAGGAGGAGGTGCTCATGGTGCCAGAGCAGAGGTTCTCCTGCAGCTCCTGGTGCAGACCCTGGTGAGTGAGGCTGTCCCTCTGCAGCCCATGGAGGTCCGTGGTGGAGCAGAATTCCACCTGCAGCTCATGGAGGACCCCCCACTGGAGCAAGTGAATGCCTGAAGGGGTCGTTGACCCTCTGGGAAGCCTGGAGCAGGCTCCTGGAGAGATAAATGCGTGCAGAGGATCCACGCTGGATCAAGTGTCCTAGGAGGCCTTGTGACCCAGTGGGGCACCCACAGTGGAGCAGTGTTTTCCCGAAGGACTGCACCCCATGGAAGGGACACACACTGGTGCAGGGCAAGAGTGTGAGCAGTCATCTCCTGGAGAGGAAGGAGTGGCAAAGACAATGTGTGATAAACTGGGTTCAGCCTCTATTTGTGGTCTCCCTGTGCCACTGGAGGGGAGTTGATGGAGAATTTGGGGGTGAAAGTAGGCCCAGGAAAATGGGAGGGGTAGGAAAAAGGTGTTCTAAGATTTGGTTTTACTTCTCATTATTCTGCTTTGATTTGATTGGTAACAAATTAAACTAATTTCCCCATATTGAGTCTGTTCTGCGTGTACCAGTATTTGGTCGGTGATCTCTCCCTGTCCTTATCTCAACCCCTGAACCTTTCATTGTATTTTGTCTCCCCTGTCCAAATGAGGAGGGGAGTGATAGGATGGCTTTTGTGACCACCTGGCATTCAGCCAGGCTCAGCCTAACAAAACTGCTTCAGTAGTCAGAAGTCTTCTAATTCAGGCATTCAAGTAATGTTGCTGAAAACTACACATCGTAAAATAGCCTGGTGTATAGAAATGACCAAAGGAAAACTGCAAAATTCTTTTTGATCTGCCTGTGTACCATGTAACATGAAAAGAAGGGATCCATTTTTCCAATGAATAGAACTGCATCACCAGTTTTTCTTCAATGGGATCTTATTCTTTGGCTTTGGTATTTATGCCTGTAAAATGTGCAAGTATATTCTTTTAAAAACTCTTATTATCTGTGAATAGCAGTATAGGAAGACAAACTCAAAGAAAACTGTGTTGTGAATGAACAGCAATTACCCACAAGTTTGGAAGTTTGGACTATTAGGTAGCCTATATTGAATTTCTTTGCTGTTCATTATGAAGTCTAGCAAGTAACTGTCTATGATATACATGTTGTTTTTGAATAAAATTTCTTTTTTTTTTAATACAACATGATGTAAACAAGCAAGCATAAAAGAGGTATTATTTAAAAACAATTAAGTAATGGCTTAAATTATGTCAAGGTGCTTTTTTACTTGGTTAATGATGAAGAAAAATCTCATCAAAAATCTGGTAAATTGTTGAGTCTTATAATTTCGTAGTACAGGATTCATTTTGTATTATCAGAAGATCTT
Source organism: Thryothorus ludovicianus (assembly GCA_013397245.1). NCBI lineage: Eukaryota > Metazoa > Chordata > Aves > Passeriformes > Certhiidae > Thryothorus > Thryothorus ludovicianus. The sequence continues at coordinate 218,951 of VZTB01006150.1, read as the reverse complement.
TGAAACTGTCTTCTGTGTCTTTTAACATGTTAAAACATGATGTAATGAAATTAATCTTTAGAATCAGTTGGTTTCCTGTCAGCCCAGTTTGTACAAGATGAGCAGTAGGAGCTGTCAGATAAAAGACAGAGTTCCAAAATGTAGCAAATATTCCATAGGTAATAACGAGATTTCAGTTCTTCCTGTCTGTATCACTTAAAATCACAGTAAATAAGCTCAAATAGACAGTTGTAAGAAAGCACCTTTGATATACATGTCATAGCAAGTTTAAAAGTAAAGCTTTGAATTATTTACTCAGTGTGTTTAAAAATATTTTAACCCATGAAAAATATTAAATACTGTTTTGTTTTAAGAAGTACTGGCCAGGAAAATAGCCTCTCTCTGATCAAAGAAAATTTATATTTAAATTATTTCAGTACTCAAATACTCATGGTTCATTAAAGATGAAGCAAAGATATCTAAAAATTATCATCTGTATCTATTGAACCTCAAAAAATTTGTGACTGAAGTGTTCTGTCAGATTTATTTTCCTTATATGAATCGTTAGATATGTCATCATGAAATCAGTGATAATATTTAATATTATTATGTAAAATTCAGAGGTATTTTCATTAGCTGATATTCCAAATATGAGTTACTTCTTATTGGAACACACAGCTTTGTGATTAGAGCTAAAGTCCTTCAGTAAACTATGTATTAACTCTGTGAATAGGTCAAAATATAACTTAACAGTAGTTAAAAGCAAAGGAAGTATCTCTTTAGATATAGAATGTTATTTGGTTAATTTAAAAGTCAGTACAGGTTGGCATGAAATGAAATAGCAGGCTGAAAACAATGGTCAAAATGTAAAAATCAGATGGAATAGTTTGAGCTACATGGTGTGGAATCAATTGTTGGTTAAGGAACTATGACAACTGTAGTGACAGGGATGTGTACAGTACCTACAGTTGTGCAGTGTAATACAAGGAGGAGTAATTTAGACACTAGAGCTGGCGAATATTGTATGTTGTCAGGAATTCTGTCCACACATAAGGGGCAAGACCTCATATGGTAATGATAGCAAAGTTTGATTCTGTGTTTTGAGAGAGAAATCAAATCCCTCCCTCCAAGGTGCTTTTTCAAGTAGTTGATTGTCCATTTCATAGCCTGTTTTATGAATGCCCTAGAAAAAGCACTGTGATGTGCATAGCTTTCTGTTTGTTAAAGCAGAGGGTCTGTGCTCTCTTTTTTCAGCTGCAAGCCTCTCATGCCTTTGACAGGCAATGCCCATCAAGGAGTTTCTATCCAGACTCTGACTCTTGGAGTGAACTCCATTTTTTGCTTCCACTTCAACCTTGAGTTTCCCAGGTACCCTATAGTACTGAAAGCTGGCAATAACTACATTCCAGCATGGTCTGGCAGTATATAAGGGCTACACAGACTTTTCAGGAGTGGGCAGAAAGGCCAGTTGGGGCTACAGTTGTGTTTAATGCTGGGAAAGACAGGAAGCTGTTGAACAACATAATACAGGGAAAACTTGTTATTTTAGCTGGTATTTAAGGCTTTTGAGGTTTCTTTGATTATTCTGAAAATTGTCAAGAAGTAGGACTAAAACTTGAAGAATTTTCCTTTTAAATACGTTTACATCTACTTAAATATGTGGACTTTTTTTTCAAATAGTAGAGGAATGTGTCTTTCACACTGTCTTACTGTACAGACTTCTTGCCTTCTCCATTTTGCCATTGCTACATTGTATTTTGCTGTACTTCCCTTCTCCTTTCGACACTGGTGTCTTCTACTTTTTCCACTTTGAACTAATTGGAAGATCTTTGGGTTTTTGCACTCAGGTGTCACGTAGAGATAGAAACCAAGTTTCCTGTAATGTTACAATGTACCCCTCTAGATATCTCAGCTTGCTCCCTGTTTTCCCACATTATCCTTCTCCTTGGTAGTATTCTAAATTCTTTTCTCTGCCATCTTCCACAGCAGTAACTCCATTTTTTTCCCTGGTTGCCACTGCTTTCTAACCACTGTAATACTTCTAGTTTCCACCTGATACATTGTGTAATACCCACCACCATGCTGAGAATTCCAGCCCAAAGTGGAGGAACTATGACATGGCTCCTCTGGCCCCTGCAAAATCCATATGGAACACAGAATGATTCTAGTTATTCTATACTCTTCTCCCATGAGGGTATTTAATTCCAATGTCTCCCATGCTACTGATTTTCCTACATTTGCAAAAGCTTAACACTGTGAAACTTCATACATTGACATTCCATACTCCTCTGCTAAATTAGGTGAAAATTGTTCAACAAATTAAAAGGAAATTTTCAGACAGGCAGCTGTGTGAAGGTAGGCAATGCAATCATCTAGGAGTTGATTTCTTTTTTACTTGATGAATCAGGTGCTATCTATCTATCTATCTATCTATCTATCTATCTATCTATCTATCTATCATCTATCTATCTATCATCTATCTATCTATCTATTTATCGATATGTCACTTGTGGCTTAGGTTTCTTTAGACTGAAAATTGCACAAAGCTACAAAAATTTTCTAGGGCAGCTTGAATACACAGATACCCTGTTATCCTTTTCACTAAACATTTTTGGCTTTTGTCAGGCAGGATACTAGATTGGGTGAACAATCCTTATTTGCTTAAACTAAACTACACTAGAATTGGTAGGACAATATTTTTTTTCTTTACAAATTGGGTAAGGGACTGGGGGACAGATAGGAAAAAATATGTAATTGTGTGATAACTTTCTTACACTGTTAGAGCTGGACACCAAATCAGCTGAATTAAAGAACTATTAGGAAAATACAAGAATAAGAGGGATAAAATCAAAACAGAACTAGAACCAAAATCTATGGGTAAATGCATGAAGTTGACCACAAAACTAGATCTAGTCATCTGACCAGAGAGCTTTCAAAACTACTTTTTTATTTCATTCTGTTACAAGCATTTTAATAACTATAAATGTCTAGGCAGGTGTTTTGCATTTTTGAGCATTTTGGGAACAGTAAACACAGTTCACAGAACTTTGGTGTGATATGTAAATTGTTCCCCTTTTTAGCACTTTCTACCATTAATAGAAGTGATGGGGAAAAAAGATTATTTGTCCATCCAACTTATGAAGTAGTTTATTCTGTTACAGAAGTCTTTTTTATAGCTTTTTTGATTTTTCTAGTTCTCAATCATTTCACCTGACAGAAACATTTATTCTATCTGTGTGTTCATTCACTTTATTTTATTTTTTGACATTGGTCTCTGTTTCACATGTGTGCATATTCTTAGATTTCCATTGTGCCTAAATATAGCAATACTGCCTGTTCTTAACCTATTTTCCCAGATTATGTCCTTGTAGATTCAGATTCTCTTTGAAGATTCCTGGATTAAACTCTTTCTTTAGAGCTTAAAAGGTTGACCTGTACTCATACTTTGCTCTAGTTTTTCAGTGAACACCAGACAGGTATACCTTATAGTAATTTTGAGGTGCTGTCATTTGCTATGTATTTTTGAGAGATGTGTGTAGGTGACTGTTGCCTCTCTGGCTTTTGAGTGGCATTTGTATTATGTCTTCCCCATCTGAATGCTATCTTGTCTGGGAAGAGTAATCATAATCTTACTCATAGTAATAACTTTTTATAATATTTCATTTGGATATAGTAGAAAGTTGGATGAACAAATGTTATCTTTTCTTGTCATTCAACATTGATCCAATAAATCAGATGGAGATATAATTCCCTACTGGACAAATTCTGCAGAAAGAGAAAACAATATAAACTAAAAACTAAATGTAAACTAAAAATCATGCTTCCTGGTAAGTAGCTGGCACAAATATTAGGTATCAAATTAATTAAAGAAGTCTTTTCTCATCTACCTCAAGGCTTTTACAGACCTATCAAATTATCTTTATATATTTTTCCAAATCCCTATATAAAGCACACCTCCGTAAATTGTGTAATTCTAGAAACTATAAATCTACAAAAGGTATAATATTGAAATATTAATAAAATGAAGCTTGATGTAGAATTCTAGCGAGCTTTTGTGCTACCCTGAGAAGGTGAGAACTTTGAACAGAATCTGCCTTGACCTTCTCTTTGTAAGGTGCTGGAAAAAAAACCCCAAATGCACCACATAGCTGACTTAGGCAAAACAACATAAACAAGGTTTCAATATTACACTTTACATGCACAGCAATGTAGTAGGTCCTTCATTCATGCTTTCTTTCAACTACTGCTTGACTTTCTGGGATGAAGAAAATTTTGAATCACTGTCTCTGATACTTACTAATTTGTTTTCTTCTCTGGTGCTTGGTTGCATGTGCCCTGCTCCTCTGCCATACCTTTCTGCCTCGGGACCTTCTGACCCTTAATGCTCACCTGGCCACTGTGATGGCACACTCTTCTCCTAGCTCCATGTAATTTTATCTGATTCAGGCTACTTGAAGAGACTTAGTAGACAATTAAGAACACACAATATATTAGGTCATGGCTGTTAGAGAAGCCATAATTTAAATTAAAAATATTTTAAAACTATAAACTTTGTATTATATACCATTATATAAAATTTATATTATATATTGTATATATAATATACAATTATATTATATTATATGAAGTCCTGAGAAAGTCATCCCAATATGTTTTCTTGGAACACAAGAAATATAGTTTCACAGGCATTAAGTACATATATAATTCAGCATAAAGTTGGTGATTCTAGTGTAATTCTTTATTTTGGCAATAAATGAGGTCAAAGAAATTCCGGGAGTAATTACAAGGAAAAAAAGATTATCAGCACACATGTCACTGAAAGCTGCTATTTAGAAATTTCCATTATATGACCTAATGATTCATGTATATAACTTGACATATTGAGATTAATCTACCCCAGCAGTTTATATATCTGCAAAATTTGGATTGAGAACAACAGCCTTTGATGTTTGAGTATAATTCTTTGAAACAATATTACAACAGATGAAGAGCACCAGTGCTTTTGGTGTCACAATATGTGGAACATTATTTTCTGAATCTGTTACAAGGGAAAAAATCTACTGCTAGCACAATGCTCCATTTAGTTGTACCATATCACTAATAATCAGTGAAAACCCAACATAAAACAGAAAGCATTGCAGATGTTGCATTTTATGAGGTTCACGTTGTTTTGGTTGTTTTTTTTTTTTCCCTTCAAATAAATGAATTTCAAGAAACAAGGAACTTTTTAAACAGAATAAAGATATAAAGAGTATTTAAGAGCAAAACAAATTCACATCAATCTGCCCAAACGTCAACATATGGACGAAGCATTGTGTGTTTCTTCCCCTGGTGAATCTCACTTCCAACAGCTGGGCTTTCAGGGATTGAGTCACAAGTTACATTTGTATTATTTTGTTTAATACCTCCAAATAATTCATTATCCACTCTCCAATATTTCTGGTGACCACTTTTCTACCTCTTAATACTTTTGGTCTATAATATATCCTGAGGCAATGAGCTTCTCATGGTAATAACAATTGTAGTGCTGATGCTGACAGTGGTTCAAAGTTGTTTTGAAGTGGAAGTTTATAGCAGACGTGTCTAAATTTAAATATTATGAGATTATTTTCCCTTGACTTGGTTGAGTGTTTGTATTTTTTGTCCTCTGGATCAGGTTGTTTTTATGTTTGTTTGTTTATTGGTTTAGTCAAATGTCTATGCAGCACAGTAGAAAAGCAATAAGCAAAACTCAGAAAATAGCTATGTTCTTTTTAGTGTTACTTGTCCTTAGTGTTGAGCTAATTTCCTGTCTGGCAGGCACTAGCAGTATTTCACTTTTTCATTAAAAATAGAGAAAAGGAGAGAGAGAGATATAAAAAAAAAAATAAGTGAGGAAGATATAGTAGATGATATAGATTACAATACTAATTGATGCAGTGTTGTAACATGCCACTGGGATAGTGTATAAAGCCTTCTGCCTTTGAAAACTCCAGTTCAGCCACTGCTGTTTGAGTACAGTGATAGAATTTACTTTTTTTGTAAGTTATTTGATGGAATTAAGATGAGAGAAAATGATCTTTCAGTTATATGAAGTGCTCAATGAAACTTCCAAATATCAGTATGTAATTCCTTCCTAGTGATTTTCCACTGTAAAACTGGAAGCAAAATGAATTTTAGATGGAAATGGCTGCTGCCACAATGTTCCTCCCTGTCCCTTCTATCAAGTCACATTTATAAATAATTTATCTGGTATAAATTGCCATTCTCAAGTTTGTCCATCATCATGTTTTGTTTTTAGGAAGAGCTACTAATGAAGTACATTTCTTACTTTACCTTATGTGTTTCCATATGTATTTCTGAAGTAAGTTTATATGAGGATTAAAATTTCATGAAAAGCCAGTGGTTTTTCACTTCTATGAAAGTGAAATGTGCTCAGGAAGTGCTTTTCATTGTGTAAATAAGTGTCATAGCAGTCAAACCCCTTTAACTGCTGGCCACTGCCTTCCTTCTCCCTGTGCACTTACTGCTCCCTCTCAAATGCTTCAGTTCACATCAGGTGCTGAATGAGCTCTTGCAGCACACTAGGCATCAGGAAGCTAACCTGGCCACCAAAATAAAAGTGCCTTTGATAACTTAGCATGCAGAAATGTCTCAGTGATGGGCATGAAAACCAGAAAAAGAGTAGGGAAGGGCCATAACTAACCTCCAGCAAAGCTGGCTTTGAGGCAGATCTTTGGTAGGTATTTGCTATGTACAGTTTAGATCTGCAGCCCAAATGCAGATCTTGGACTCATCCAGGAGGTAGTACTAGTCAAAAAGTATTTTTAGCTGGAAATGGATAGCACTGTACCAAAAAAGGTACAGTGATAAGGGATGACCTGCCTGAATCAGTTGGTGGTAATGAGAGCTATGGGAAACCCAAGAATTAGTTTGCCTCATCAGAAGCAGAAATGCAACTGAGAAAGGATGACCCACGGCAAGCTTGTACCAAAAATCAGTGTTCATTTTGCAATAGAAATGGGTCTTTTTAAAAAAAAAATCATCTAATTTCTGGGTATTTATTTAAGTTGCATAGAAATGTCCAGTACCTGAAACAGAGAAATCACTTTGAACTGGGATCAGAGTGCAAGATAGTTATCAAGTATGCTATTGCTTCATGTTTCTGTCACTAAATTTAGAAAATGGTGCATTTGGCAGAATGAACTAATATCCTTTCACTTGAAAATTTATCAAGTATTAGTGGCTCAGAGACCCCACTCATGTCTCTTCCCATGGATTGGCCATTCAGAAATGAAATAGAGATGAGGGACTTCCTACCAAAAACTTAAAGTCCTTCACTGTTTTGTGAAGCTGTCCTGGGCTGAAGAGCAGTCCCCGGCTTTGGAAACTTACTTGTGTAAGGTACTGGTTAGTCAAAATTGCCTCATACTGGCAACTGATAACCAGAACTTTATTGGTATCTCTGGTGAAAATTTGAATTTTTCCACATTTCAAGATATGTTATAAAAGATAAGCAACAAGTTGGAAATAAACAGCATAAAATTTGTGTGTTTCCTTCATGCCAGATTGCTTTCATTACAGAGTTTGGTCAGATACCCAGTCTGTTCTAAGTATCTTGAATCCAGGCAGTTTTAGCTAATTAGTATTTTCTGTAAGTATGTTTTCTTCTCTCAGGAAAACCATATGTTTAGGGACAATTTTGTATTCTTGAAAACTGTACATGCTATCCAAGTGCTTCTGGACTGAGGGCGTGATTATCGGAGCATTTGTGTCTGGTGATATCTTCTGTTGTCAACCCCTTTTTGGCCTAATAGTTGTACATCAGTAAATGGGGATAGTATTCTGCCTCTTTTGCTTCTAGTTACTGAATTCAAGAAGTACAGATTTGAAAAGGTGAATTATAGGTGATTGCTTTTATGTATTAAATGGTGCCTATGCAGGGTCTCATTAACACTCACAGCATGGAAAATTCCTGCAGCTACCCTACAGAGCACTGGAAAACATGACTGCTGAGAAGGCTTTATTGTTTATGCTTCATTTTTATAATTTATTCTCTTAAAGGGTATTTTTGCAACCTTCATATGACAAATAAGATACCATATGGAAAAAAGGAGCTGGACAAAGGCAGCAGGAATACTATTTTCTTTTATTTATCACAGGGGTGTTTTCTTATGATTTATTTTGGGAGTGAGGGTTTAATTTTAATTGTATTCTTGTGAATATTTAATTTCCAAGCTGGCATTTGGTATATTATTAGAGCAGCAATCAACAATAAAACATCTTGTTGCAATATTTGCACTTGGGAAACTGAATATGTGCAATGAATATACATATTTTATTACAGAATTGTTTTTTAAGTTATAGCATCTTTTATACATGTTCTTATGAAGTTATTATACCAAATCTAATGCTACTACTTCTTGTTGATATTTGAGGGCAACTCTGTAAATTTAAACTATTTTACTTTAATTAAAAATTTTTCCTTTGTAGGACAAGAAAGAAAAATATTTTTGCACTAAAAAAGGGCTTACTTCCTTCTCCTACCAGTCAGAAACAGGATATATCCTGCAGTTCAGTGGTTCAATGTGTATACATTAAGTGGCAAGAAAACCATTTTCTTCATTATGTATCAGAGTGCTTTGGATTGTTGTCTTCGCTAGAGTGTTTACCCCTCTCTGTCTTACATTTGCATCCCTTGATGTTTAGCTGGAAGAGCTAAATGATTTTCTTGTGCTAGAAGACAACTGTTGTGTCTGGGCACTCATTGCCCTGAAGGCAGCAGAGCTCAGTGCTGGGCTCCCCGTGCCTCCCTTCGTGGACTGGGGAGTTGGACCTGGCAGCTGAGCCCGTGGCTGGCACTGTCCTGCATCAGCCACAGCTTCTGACACAGGCTGCTGAAAACCTCTGCAGCATAACCAACACTGACTTCAGACAGAACCTTATCTTTTATAAAGATTTACTGCTGGAATATATTGGGACTTTTTGAGTAGGAGTTTCCTAATTATTTTGTATGGGAAGAGAAGGGGCAGAAAGAAGGGTACAGAAAGCTGTGTCCTTGGAGATGGTCATATTCACTCTCAAGAAAGCTGGAAAATCTAGTGTTGACTCTGGCTTAAATCGTTCTCATTTTATTTTCATGGTGGAATTTTCTGTTTTAAATTCGAATATTTACATGAATACTTGTGTCTCTCTCAAATGTGTTGTTTAACCAGTTTAACTGATTGTTTTTCCCCCCATGCATTTAATAAAGCAATGTAACCAAATTGTTTGTGAATATTTCCTTGTGAAGGTTGTGCATTCAGTGTTCAATATCATGGTGCTGCATAAAGTCACAGGACCTTTACTGATAGAATGCATGTGTGCTTTTGTAAATAATTATATATCTTCATACATTTACAAATAATATCTTTACCTCTAGGTTTTGCTTTGATTTTAAAATATTATTTGGCTTAGAAAAAAAAGTAAAATAACTCCCCAAACTTCATATAAATGAGAATTTGGAAACTAGATGTTGCCATCTGTTGTTGGTACCGTGAAAATGTATGTGAGGAGCCTTTGGATTCCAGGTATTCCCTTTGCACTAACTCTTAATGTTCCAACTTGTATGTCCTGAATATTTTAAGGGAGAGAGCATATCAGAGAAAGATCTGCCAGAATTTTTAAATTCTGTAACTTGTGGCTGTGGTACAATGAAGATGAATCCATGGACTTAACATCCTCTGGGAAATTTAAACATCTGTCTCTGTCTGTTCACGAAAAGTGCAAAACCAAGGGTTTTCTGTGCCCCAATCA